>OZ026624.1:96361877-96708377 GCA_964020975.1 Hermodice carunculata | reverse complement strand
ATCATCAAAATCGGATGAATACTTTGGGAGCCAGAAGCAATTGATTTTTTTAATTGCCCTAATTTGCATAATTTTCAAAATCTTGACTATTCAGAACGATATGTAGAACTTCACTGCAGGTGCTATAGCCATGCAAAGTTTGAAATTTCTAGCTTGCACGGTGTCTGAGTTTAAGACGACACAAAAATCTGGCGGAAAGAAAGAAGGAAGGAAAGAAAGAAAGAAAGAAAGAAAGAAAGAAAGAAAGAAAGAAAGAAAGAAAGAAAGAAAGAAAGAAAGAAAGAAGGAAGATTGGGTAAAACAATATGTCTGTGTTCACACACAGACATAACTAATAATTAAGGGTCTGATTACGAGAGAGACAGACAGACAGACAGAGACACAGAGAGGGAGAGAGGAAGAGAGAGAGATGTATATATCATCATCAGCAGTTTTTGTCGTCTCCATTTTTGGCGTGTGCTGATGATGATACGGATGTGCTGGTACCTATGAACCAGATGTGCCAGATTAATATCTTTCTTGCAACGTCGGTATGACAAGCTCGGACACTGGAGTGCATCAGATTCTGTAATTGTAGTACAGGTATTGGCACCACCATAATATACCTTGGGTACAGGACCCAACAACAATGTGGTTTAATTGTATATACATTGTATTTGTGCCTTTTCGTCGAGAACCACTTCTTAGTAGTCAATTACCCTATTCCACAGTCCGGAATATATATATATATATATATATATATATATATATATATATATATATATATATATATATATATATATATATATATATATATATATATATATATATATATATATATATATATATATATATATATAAACCTGAGTAAATTAAGAATAAGCGCACATACTTTGGCTATTGAAACCGGCAGGTACATCAATTCAAAAACACCCATTGAAATGAGAAAATGTGTTTTATGCGACAATGGAGCAGTTGAAGATGAGTACCATGTGGTAATCGGTTGTAGTAAATACCAAAATGATAGAAGCAATCTGTATTATGATTTGACAGGCTTAGATGCAAACTTTGTGGCCCTAAACGAATATGACAAGTTCCTATATATTATGAAAATGGGCAACAGCCCTGAGGCCGGCCCGCCAATACTGAGGTATATTAACATTATTTTTGACACCAGAAAAAAAGCATCTCAGCTTCTAATTGGTTTGTGCATGTCAACAAAGAGGTCTCGTGTCAACATGAATAAAGTGCCAATCCTATACATCAGCTGTGATCACTGGGTGCACCTGTATTTTGTAAATATTCATGTTGCCTATAATTATCTGCCTGTGTACTTTTTTAATTCTGTTCTTTTTTTTATTCTTTTTTTTATTTATTTATTAATCTTTTTCTTCCATTTTTCCTGTAGATATTGTTGATATGCTAGTTTTGTGTTTGTATGTGTTTTGACTATATCGTGTAATGTATATCGATTCATGTCAATAAAGTTATCAATGTATGTATGTATATATATATATATATATATATATATATATATATATATATATATATATATATATATACCATTACATGCCTAGTTATGTAAATTGGGTATTTTGTTCATGATTTTAGTATTTATATTGTATGTTTGTATGTTGACAAATGTTGACAATACATTGTGTCAGGTTTAGGTCAATAAAGTTAATTCTCATGTGTGCTGAGGCTGCTAGAATGCGGGAGCACCCTATGAGCATGATGTGCTGGTACTGTCAGCACATGATGTGCTGGTACTGTCAGCATAATGTGCTGGTACTGTCAGCATATGATGTGCTGGTACTGTCAGCATATGATGTGCTGGTACTGTCAGCATATGATGTGCTGGTACCGCCAGCATATGATGTACTGGTACTGTCAGCATATGATGTGCTGGGACTGTCAGCATATGATGTGCTGGTACTGTCAGCAGATGATGAGCTGGTACCATCAGCATATGATATGCCGGTACCGTCAGCATATGATGTGCTGGTACAGTCAGCATATGATGTGCTGGTACAGTCAGCATATGATGTGCTGGTACCATCAGCACATGATACGCTGGTACCGTTAGCATATGATGTGCTGGTACCGTCAGCATATGATGTGCTGCTGGTAATGATGGAAGTTGCAGAGCACTAACGCATGCGACAAGTGCTGAGCATCTCATCATCAATCTTTTGTGCTGTTTGGGAGCTGATGGCTGAGGAGGGGGGTGGGTACAGGGTATTTTCGAATTGGGACATTTTATTTTCCATGCCAGCGTACTTGAAGCCCTCATATTTTTCAGTACGTTGTCATGAGACAAAATTCCTGTACCAGCGTACTGGG
Organism: Hermodice carunculata; assembly: GCA_964020975.1. Classification (NCBI taxonomy): domain Eukaryota; kingdom Metazoa; phylum Annelida; class Polychaeta; order Eunicida; family Amphinomidae; genus Hermodice; species Hermodice carunculata. The sequence goes on along the minus strand of OZ026624.1, from coordinate 96,706,055 downwards.
ACCCACAGTGCCTTAGCCACGGGGGTGTCGGGAGTGTCGATCAACACCCCTCATCAGCGCCAAAAGGTCCAATTATACCCCCCCCCCCCCAAAAAAAAAAAAAATAAATAAAACACCACCACATTAAAAACAAACAAACAAAGATGGAGAGGAAGAAGGAAGGCATATGTTTAATACATACTTACCATAATAATTATTCTCTGCATAAGGCCCGCACAATAATTCATTCAACCAAGAGTAATCTACTCATTCTGATTGATTCTAGCACTTTTAAGAATTTTAAATTTTTCTCAATTTTTTCAATGTGTCAACATCTGTTTAAGGTCCATGTTTGTATGGTATTCTTCCTATTGGAAAGCATACTATTGATGATAGAACTATCCCACAATGGAAGAAAAATGTTGGACCTTTTAACTTGTTTTCAACTTTTTCCTTGCGCCTTTATTTCATTTACTGTCGTTTTGTTAATACATCAAACCCAAATACATCAAAAGCAGAAAGAAAGAAAGGAAGAAAGAAAGAAAGAAAGAAAGAAAGAAAGAAAGAAAGAAAGAAAGAAAGAAAGAAAGAAAGAAAGAAAGAAAGAAAGAAAGAAAGAAAGAAAGAAAGAAACTTGGCCTGGTGGTTAATAGAACTGAAAAACATATTTTGCCGATAGCTTCCATAATTGTATCAGCATTTTAATGTAAAATAAAAATTTCAATAATTCTTTTGTCAAAGTATCCGTTTACATCGGCGGCAACGTCGGCGGGGCATAACCTGCGTCCTATGTCATGGACAGAAAGTACATGAAAACAACAAAGCTGCAAACTGTGAAAATATTTACAAGTATAATTTTTCAAAATATATGTGCAAGATTACACATGCACTTATATTTGGGACTGTGTGCAAAAACGGACATTATAATTTCTCAAAATTCTTTCTTTCTTTCTTTCTGGATTTTATGAGGTTGTGTCTGTGTGTTTGAAGTTCGAAGTTAGAAATTTATTATATAAAAGTGCATCAAAAAGTATACAATAACCGTATGAGCCATGGAAGCCCAGATGGGCTAATTTGCTGTTTCATAAGGCATTGCACAGTGCTGTTAAAAAGTAGGTTTCAGACAGTAATTAATTTAATAAAGGTCTTAAAATGACATGTGTGTATGTGCGCATGTGTTTGAAATAGGAGAGGTCTCAATTACCAATTATCTGTGTCTTCAGCTGAATACACAATCCAATACACAGAATTGGATTGTGTATTCACAATTCAGCATTTGGGGTGCTCAGTGGACCAGCGAGTTGCGCGTTAGCCTGTCACCGATGCGGCCCGGGTTCGTTCCCCAGCGACGGTCCGGGAAGCTCCTCCGACGGGCGAGTCCGATTCCTCCGAGGGTTCGAATTTCGCGGCGTTTTTTGACTGGGGGGTTCGTGGTCGCATGTGGCAAGGTTTCCCAAACACCTGCTGAGCACCGTAGGTTTTCTCCGGGATCGCCGGTTTCCTCCTACATTAAGTTTGGGATAATTGGGCTAAGATTCTTCAGGCCTAGACATGTGTATTTCAATTGGATTGCATGTTAAATTAACCTCAAATTAAAAGACTAGTTTTAAGGCTGCAAGAATAAAATTTATGTGAATATTTCAGCTATGTACATAATTTTACCACACAAATTTTGCTGTTTCTACAACAAGTGGATTTAAAGTTATTAAGCTGTATATTACAATGAAACGTAATGGGAATGCACAACTTTATCCCTGAATGACTGGAATGCCCTCTACAGGAGAGCAGCGGAAGCTTCTGTTCTTGCTCTCCCCTATTAAAATGTGTGTATGTATATATATATATATATATATATATGTGTGTGTATGTATGAAATGAAACGAACCTTTATTGACTGCGCTTCAATACATCAGTAAGCAATCTCTCAAATACAAGACATAAACAACATAAATGCACAGACCAAGCACTTACAATACAATACAACACCATACAACGAAAGCAAAGAAAAAAGGGGGGATTTCCAACAGAAGGAATGCATATGCGGAAATGCAGCGTACAAAGTGTTGTGAATGGGAGTCTATAATGTTTTATCCCTTATTACAATACAATCCGTAATGAAAGTTTCAAAGACTTTAATTAATTCTGGATCTTTTAAGTTCATAATAAAACCAAATATATCTTGAGCACTATATAAATCAAAATCAGCAAATATTTCCTTTAATGTGTTTAGTAGTTTTTTCCGGGGAGTTTCAAATTTGGTACAAATCATAACAACATGTGACATGTCTTCGATCTGCCGACATGTTTCACATAGACGTTCACTTACAGGAACTTTGTTCGGGCGCTTGTGTCTATCAATTTCTATTTGAAGATTGTGAGCACTTAAGCGTAAACGCGTTATGTTTTTTCGAATATCAAATTTTCTCACAACCTGTAGATATTGTTCAAACTCAAAATCTCTTTTGAATGATACATAGGTTCTTAATTTTGATTCATTGTCTTGGCGCGAAATTTTTCATTTTCCCACTGACTTTCAAATTTTCTTTCAATGCGTGTTTTAACTATTTTAGAGGGAAAGTTATCGAAAGATTCGAAATTATTCTAAAGTTCCTGTAAACCTAATGAAGCCAAAATATCGTGTATTGAGTTAGCCAAATAGATCGGTTATCTTGAAACATTTCCAAAATTACATCTAAAAGCATGCAAAAGTAAAGACTGAGTCGGATTTTACTATTCCAAACCAACTCTTGCAGACCAAGGTCATAATTTTGAGTGTGAGTGGGGTCCTTCCAAGCTCGCCCAGGACATGCCATATTACAGGATTTACGATGTATACCTGGGCTTTGCTTAAGAAACTGAATATGCATTTTTTTCGAATTCTGTTTGAAGTAACCAGATAAATTGTCTGGCATTAAGGTTTTTTATGGTATGTATGTATGTATGTATGTATGTATGTATGTATGTATGTATGTATGTATGTATTCGCACTTTTGCAGCGCTAATTAAAACACACAAGTACTGCACGCACCTTGAGAGAAGCTTTTTAACTGATGAAAAAAGGAAAAAGCAAGAAAAGCGGTCAGTTAGTTTTATAATAAGAGCGGAACGAACGTTTTTCTCTCCCCAGCCGCGGGTCCGTTTGTCCACCAAAAGTTTGGTGAGCATACAAGAGGCTTAAGCGTTATGTGTTAACCCCTTTACGCCAAATAAAACCGATTCATCGACTTTTATTCGCGCCTAATGCCCCTCAGACAAGACTATTAAGTGTTTGGCCGTGGGTTTGCAAGTTTGACCAACTTTATTCCTGTTAATAATATCTGTGCCTTTTAATGTTGGAACCGTAAGTTTACCTGACACATTTGAAATTTAAAAGAAGTCAAGGTCGTTTTGAAGAGATAAATTGACTAAAATTCTAATCACTAATTATGACTCTGCCAATGGATTTTAAAATTTAAATTCAGCACTGTAAAAATTGATTTGAATTACACAACCAAGCGTTGCACCCGTGGAAATATTAGACCTAACTACAATGCTGAATCAGTGAATGGTCCGATACACGTAACGCCTGGATCAGTTAATCAGTATGAACCCTTCCAGGATTACAAAAGACGGAGTCAATAAATCTCCCTGGCAAATACATACAAAGAAAGTTTTTGCCTGGTGCATCCTCTCCTGAAAGGTCTCATTGGAAATTCTCAGCTAGCATGTTTTCTACTACAGCAGACATCCAAGTAAAAACATTGAAGCATGTAAAATTTGGCATTAGCGACCTAGGTAAATCATTACATTATGGCAATAACAAACGGGTGTTATTGCTCAGTTTAAGTACAAAAGGATATATAAAATGTGACATTGTGGCATTATCGATACTACTATAGGCTACCGATTACTTTGTATTTTTCACCCACACATTTGTCCCAATTCATTGAAAGATCAGTTCTTTCACTTACCTGAGCGTCCGTTTTCAGAGGATGTCCTAGTTGAAGGACTCCATAGGGGTGTATCACGAGATATCTATATAAACTCCAACCAAGTGGAAAACTTTGTGATACAATGTATCATTAGGTTCTTTCTGTGCTGTGTGGCTGGTGTTCTGCCAATTATACACTGTGTGGCGGATACAGTAATCAGAAGTTTCCAAATCCAAGAATTGGTCATTCAATGCTCAGGTAGACTTAAACTTCTACAGTGAGGTTCTAACCGTCGACATGCTTTGTAAGAAAGACACAATATGCATATTGTACAACTTACCTGTAATTGTAACTAGGGTAGGGGTGTCACAACTCGTACAATTTTATTAGCGGTTGGTTGTGTTTACGTGGACGTGCTCAGGTACCAGCCTGCAGAACTGCTTAAGATGTCATATTTCCCAGCATAATCACGCTTATTCGCCGTACTGTTGTCACAGAAAAATACAGCGAATTGCGGCCAGATCACCCGAAATTCGGCCAATGCACTCCCTTGGGTAATGTGGAAAATGTACGATACCATAGTGGGACATAAAGATAACGCTGTTATGGTGGAGTGAGGCGGCTCGACGTTTAGGGATGTAATGGTCATGCCTCAAGAAGTGTAAATGATGTGAAGTGGCCGGACAAGGTTGTTGAACGCTAAGTGTATAGTGATTAGTTATCTGCATCCCTGTGTAAACAGAAATGACAACCTTAATAGGGCTCTATCAGAATAGTTGAGTGACACAGTCAGACAACGAAAATATGTAAGAGAGATTACAACTGAAAACACTACATTCTGTCAAACCCCCAAACAACCATACGGTTTTCTCTCCTCAGGGACCTACGAGCAGCACGGAAGCGGGGGGGGGGAGGGGAAGAGGAAGGGGTGAACAGATTATGAAGCGTTTTAAGTGGAAATTAAGGTTATTTTCTTCAAGTTTTGCCTGTTAACAGTTCAGGCTCCCTAAAAAGGGTTCTGCTCTGTGTCAACTTTATCATTTTATGGCTGTCAATACAGACAGCGCAGTCCGTGGCGAGACATATATAATTTTCCCATCAAGGCCTTTGTTCATAATAATAGGCGTGGAGAATAAGGGCCAAGATAAAAATATGCATCTTCTAACTCTGCGGTTTTACCGTCTTGATGCATTGTTTTTATCCGGGTTGTTATGTAGGTTAATTTGCGCGATTGACCTGGTGAAATAAAGTAGCATGATTGGCCAAGGGACCTGCTGTTAAGTCTATAACACGTCCCTGATTGGACAGACATATAAAGATATAACCTCATGGTCATGCTGCATACCCTGGTGATGAATCACGGTTTCCTTATTTCACGGTGCGTTTTGATTTTTTTTTCTGTGCATAAAACTTTCATTAAAAGAAGAGAAGAAACTGTCCAACCAAGCATGCAGTATTCTGACTGAGTTTACAATAATGCGTTGCAAGGTGTGTCAATTAAGATGAACGTTGCTTCCATTGATTATCAAGGTTGACAGCCCCGGCTTTTACATAGTAGACTTTGGTAATAGGCCTATACTTACAAGCACCTTGTAGCAAATCCTACTACAATAGTGGGCCCAGCATGCCAGTATGAAGCCTCAATGCATCTGAATGACCGGAGAACAAGACGGCGCGCTGAACCATCCCACCAGCAACTTGATCGCACGCCGGGGCATGGACCACTTCCACAGGTGTCGCACGGTCGCTTCCCCGGGGTCGCTTCATCCACAGTGTCGCCACTGGTAAAACACGACAATGTCCGTCCAAAATTTTGTGGGTATACTTGAAAGGTCAAGGAGACAAACTGAATGCTCCTTTTTTTCTACCACAAAAAGATTTGCCACATTATGTTCGGCACTTACTCCTGTTTTACGGTCAGCTTTATTCTGAGGATCACACAGGCCTAGTAAAATATCCGCAGGCTAAACAGGGGTCGATAATAGTATAATGAATAACAAGACATAATATGGCTGTATAGGCAGCAATTGACACAGGCCAGTTGTAATGGCTGACTCGTCACAATCCAACCTATTTTGTCTACCTACATACAATAAAAGAATCACAATATTGACTAATAAATGTGTCGGATTTTTTAACATTGGTGGGCCTATCCCCCTTTATTGTCAGGATTTTATTTTCCCCTTGCACCGAAGAGCATAAATCGCGTTACTATTGTCGTACAGATTTATTAAAAAAAAAATACGAAGAGAAGATGGGGTTCTACCACAAGGCAGTAATCTGCTTCACTTTTGTTTTGTGTTTAAATATTGTGGGGCGCCCTATGCCCTATCGTTACACCATGAACCTTGCTTGGGCTATTTTGAAGTCTTTCTCTTCGGTATTTTATGGATATACACCACAAAAGGTGCTCATCCGATCGACAAGGGTCTCTCCAGCGCATGAATGAACAAATGATCTTTATTACTGAGCACTTATAAAAATGGTATTTTGTACTATTGTAGCTCGGACTCAGAATGTATGTACAGCAAGAACAACATGATACAAATACAAGTGTAATTGGCGTCATAATGAAATAAGTACCAGAATGCTAAACCAAAGTGAACAAATGTCAAAAAGCACGAACTCGTTCCATGGTGTGCATGTGTAGGGTAAGTGTAGATAAAGAGGGACATCAGGTAAAGTGGGACTTAAACGAAGATTCAACTCCAGTCGTTTAAATAACCGCTCCCTACTCACAAACCAATATGTACATGAATTGTCGGTTGCTATATTTTTCCCTTTTCGCAAAAGTTCTCCAGCGTCGTCTGCTGCCAGTGTTATAGCACTCGTCAAAAACAACTACTCGAAGCAAGGTAAGCCTTTTAGAGAGTGACATAGTAAAGCAGGTAATTTTTTGCTAAGATCCTGGTTCAAAATTTATAAACAGGTTAAGAGTTCTCTTTGTGTAAACGTTTTATTCAATGATAAAGTTTCATTTTTCATGCTTATCATTTCCAGTGTGGGGGCGCTACTTGCACATGTCACGTGATTTTGTGTGTCCCACCCTACTCGAAAATTGTCATATAAAGTGGGACAGGCTATTTCAGGTAAAGCGGGACACATATTAGGCCTATAATTTGAACGATTTAAATATATGAAAAACTATAATTCTAACCACACATTAAAATTACGTTGGTTGAAAAAATAAAATAAAAATAAAGTAATGATAAAATTATAATTAAGGGTTGGATTGGGGTATCATATATATAATTGAGCTACTTATTAGACCCTAAACACAGTTTTTTCTCACTTTTTAGGGCGGTATGCCATCTGTTAAAGGCAGAAAGTTGAACAGATGGTCCGAGGACCGCATGAAAGGTGCAATAGAAGAATTCAAAGAAGGAAAGTTAGGCCTCAGACACATTGCCAGAGCCTGGTGTGTTCCAAAGAGCACCCTGCAGAAAAGAGTCAAGGGACTAGTGAGGGGTCATAAGTACCAGCTCGGGAAAAAAACAACATTCACCTATGTTCAGGAGGCAGAATTGGCAGATCTAATCAAGATTTTGGCTGTGAGAGGGTTTCCCCTAAGGCGACAAAATGTTCAGTCGCTTGCCTACCAGTATGCACAGAATAACAATATTACTGGCTTCAACAGTTCAAAACACATGGCAGGGTACTACTGGTTTAAAGGATTTATGCGGCGACATCCCGAAATAAGACTACGGAAACCGGAACCACTATCGCTTGCCCGTGCTGCTGGCCTAAACAAGGAAGTGGTGCAAGATTGGTTTCAAATGTATGAAAGTCTGCTTACAAAACTGGGTATCAAGGAAGTTCCATCGCATATATGGAATGTGGATGAAAGCGGGCTACAGGATTATTTTGAGAGTGGAAAAGTGTTAGGCGTGAAAGGTCTGCCATGCTACCAAATCCAACCGGGTGAAAAGGGTCAAACCACAACTATTCTTGCATGTTTTAATGCTGTCGGTAACTACATGCCACCCATGGTTATCTTCAAAGCAAAAAGAGTCGAGGCAGAATGGAGTGTAGGTTCCCCCATCGGAACCCTTATCAGAGCTTCTGAAAATGGGTGGATAAATTCAGAATTATTCTTTGAATGGTCACAAGCATTTGTAACCAACATACCTAAAGCCACAGGTAATCTGGATTTGCCACATGTACTGTTATTAGATGGACATGGGTCCCATGTATATAACTTAGAGTTCTTGGAACTCATGAAGGCCAACAATGTGGAAGTGTGCTGTTTCCCAAGCCACACAACACACTACTTACAGCCAGCAGACAAGTGCTTTTTCAAAAGCTTAAAAGCTCGCTGGAATACTGGTGGCTTCGAATTTATGCGTATAACATCAGGACGTCGACCAGGAAAAGCTGATTTTTTTCATCTTTTTACTCCTGCCTGGAAAGGCGCAACACAAGTTGCTATAGCCCAGTCTGGTTTCCGTGCCTCTGGGATGTTCCCTGTGGATAGCCAAGTAATACCACAGGAAGCCTTTGCACCTAGTCTTACTACAGAAAGAGCAGAACCAGGCAGCAGCGGCAGCGACACTGTTCCAGTAAATCTTGAAAATGAGCAAAGCCTTGCAAATGATGCCAGCCTTGCAGAGGTCCCAGGCCCATCAGTGTCAATAGGCAATGTAGACCCTACAGAGGTCCCCGACCCACAACCAACAGGCTCTGTACACCAAGCAGATGTCCCAGACACACAGCTGGCTACGTCAATGAGCAATATACGCCCAGGAGGGGTTCCAGACCCAGAGCCGTCAACGTTAACGGCCAATGTATGTCCCCTTGAGGTGCAAGAACCTACTGATGGCGATGCTGACACTACAGGCAAAGGCACGTCATCTGTTACCTGGAAATCATTATGCCCAATTCCCAAACGTGAACGAAGTACCAGAAAACGCAAGAAGCTGCCATCTAATGTCCTTACAAGTAAAGTGCATATAGATTTTGTGAAAGAAAAGCAATGTAAAAAAGGGGCTAAAGCCACGAAATCTACAAATGCTTCACAAACATCAACTAATAGCAATACATCATTAACAGCAGTGAGTGTGTGCACTGGCTGCGGTTTCAAATGGTGTGATCCTACTGATCCAAAGCGATTTGATGACTGGCTGGAATGTAAAACATGTAAAAATTGGTATCACGAATCGTGTGCTGAAACAGATGGAATACTGGATGACCTTTACTTTACATGTAATAGCTGCTGTTAATGCCACTTTACAAAATTACATATATTGAATCAGCCAATGTGTGTATTGCACATATATACTTTCTAGTGAAACCAAATATCCTCATTTTTGAGGTATAGTGGTCAACTTTTGAGAGGGATCACTCTGAATGATAATATTATTCAGAGTAATCTATTATTATTCAGACGGTGATTCCTATCAAAAGTTCACCACTGTTATAATCATACCTAGATTGTGCAAGTCAACTTTGTGTTAACTACTGGTTAATTTTCACAAAATCTATGTGCACTTTACTCACTTTTTAAAAGTACTTTTTCATCAAGTTACTGAACATTAGCTTTGCATAACAGGAAAAAAATCATGTTTAACAATTTGTTCAACATGATATGTCAAGGTTTTCTGTGTGTACGTTTCGCAGTTTACATAACATGTTTAATATTAGGTGGTTTTGTAAGCTTGCATGCATGTGTTACACGTGTGCATGTAAGTGGCAATTCAATCGTCCTCTTTGAAGGGCTGTCAGTTAGTGTTCACTAGTTGTATGTCTACATCGATTCATGTGAACATATTTAGCATGTAAAGTTGAAAGTATTGATAAGATTTCAAATAAAACTGATTATACAGGCTAGTTGCGTAGCTTTCAATTTTTCATGCTGGAAAACAACTTTAATGTCCCACTTTGTATGGAATATACTTTATAAAGCCTTTGCATGACTTAAGTTAGTTGTGTATTACCCTTTCATGTGATACTGAATGCTGTTCATAATTTGATGAACTGAAGATAGTAGTCTTATCTATGTTTTGGTACACTTTGCACTTCAAACCTCAACAAAACGTCCAATCTTTACTGAAAAAAGGGTCATGTGTCCCACTTTGACTGAACAAATGTCCCTCTTTATATAAAATGTAATATAAAGTGGGACACTAGATTTAAGATTTTATTTTTGAAATTTCAACAAATATATAAGATGTTAATAATTTATTTTTCATGCACCAGATAGAATAACAGTTGGTGGACATTAACGTCAGCAAGATGTTTTATTGAACTCATGTATATCACAAAGCCAGGTAATTTTCCCAAAAGTGTCCCACTTTACCTCAACTCGCCCTACTTTAATTTGATATCGACGTTTGAAAATGATGGTCTACCGTCCCCCGTTCAAAGACATCGACCTTAATGTTGATGTCCAAGGTGTGAGAGTATATACATAAATTTGATCAATGTCTGAGTCTGTAATATATATATATATATATATATATATATATATATATATATATATATATATATAACGTATTTAGTTTTTTCATCAGCAGAATTACAGAAAACATTATATACATATATGTATATATATATATATATATATATATATATATATATATATATATATATATATATATATATATATGCGTGTGTGCGCGCGCAGTAGAATCTCCCATGAAAACTATCTCTGTGAAGAGAACGTTGCTATCAGTTCACACATATACCCTTTAGTTTTAGACCACATTTTCCGGCCCTCGGGCAGACAATAGGGAGACTCTCTCTCTCTCTCTCTCTCTCTCTCTCTCTCTCTCTCTCTCTCTCTCTCTCTCTCTCTCTCTGACCTGTATTCCTCTCATCTCTTGGTCTGCTGATGTATTATACAATGTTAAGCCACCATATCAAGCTTTGTGTAAAGACAGCTAACAAAGAATAGAGGACGCGTTCCTCCCCACTTCACACCCGCCCCAAGAAAGCAAACTAAATCTGTCCTCCATCTTGCTGGAGGGGTAACAAAGGTAGAGTGCCTTTTGCCCTGTTGGCGGGAAAAGGTCTAAAAATCATGGTTGTAAGTAGAGCTTGGCAAGACGGATACACATTCCACAATTCTCCGTCTCAAGTGTCACTTTTCTATTTTCCCAAAAGGCCCAATGTCAGAGATAACCGCATCAAGACAACACAGAGAACTCACTTTAAGCACAGGTTGCTATATGTAGATAATTTGTTCCACTTTCCAAGCATGTGATTCCAGGCTTAAACTGCATTCCTTCTAGTTTGCATGATTTAGACTTTAACCCTTTCTGTTCAAACATGCATTGAGACTTAAACCCTTTCTGTTCAAACATTCATGATTCAAAATTTAACCCTTTTTGTTCAAACATAATTCAGACTTGAACGCTTTGTGTTCAAACATTCATGCAATAAATTTCCCTTACGGTCGATGTGCACTTTCAGCTGCCATAACGTGTTAACGAACTGTGCCGGCTTTCTGGTCCCATCAGATTGCATCACCTACACTCTTTCGAAAACTTTTTGGACAGATATTGATGTTCAGGGTACTATCCAGCACTTAACGGGGGTGAGGTGGGGGGGGGGGGGTAGGAGTGGGGGTAGAGTGGTCGTTTGCTGTTGAAACTCGAAGTTGAAACACGGCGGGGAGGGGAGGGGCAGTTAATTCAACGTGTGGTATACATTTTTAAGAACAATTATATATTTTTGATGTCCTTACTTGTCCTGACACACCCTGACGATTTTGTGACGTATTTATGATCAGTGGATCCAAAAATGACGATATTTAACCCGTAGATTTGGTGTAGCAAAATTTCAGTTGCGTGGGTTAGCAACTTTTTCAAATGTATCCCATTAAAGGTTGTCTGTTGAAAGCTAGCTGCGTTGGTATCAAACATGTTTCAAGAAACTGACTTCAAGTTTGCTTGATGCAAAACAAAACAAAAAATAAATAAAAATTATCAAAAAACTGATATTGTGAAAATTGTCGACGGTGGCTTACATAGAACGGTGATTTTCTGCTCATATGATCGTCAGCTAGTTTGCAGGATGTGCATGCGATCGTTATCCGTCAGTCATAGTCAATCAACATTTACCCTTTCTGGTTTCTCAAAAACACGTTGACACCCTGCTTAAACTTAGTGGCAATGTACATTGGGTGGGTCTCTGCCAAGCATCCTCAAGTGGTCGCACTCCAGTAATTTTGTGACGTCTGAAAATATTTTTCTATGAAACTGCTGAGCCAATTGACCAGAAAATGCATTGGGACACTTTGGGCTACCCTCATACCTAACATACCTTAATTTATTCAACAGGTGGCGCTGAACTTTTTGCTATATTCAGGAATGTGTGGGTGGGTTTTTTTTTCTAATCTCAAACTTCCCGTCTCAAAGTACATGTTGGGTTTTTCTGAACTTTAATAGTGGTAATGCAGCTTGACTCATTCTCCACCAAAGTTGTTCGCCAGGTGGCACTAGTGTTAATTCCTTATAACGAATTTTAGAAATTAGGGAATGACCATAAAGAGTACATATATGTTAGTGTGGTTAATGCAGGGTTACTAGTGTGTAGGCCTATTTATTTATTTATTTATTTATTTATTTATTTATTTATTTATTTATTTATTTATTTATTTATTTATTTATTTATTTTCAGTTATCAAAAATTGTGAGCTGTATTAACTTCAAACTTTGTGGGAATGTACCTCAGGTAAACCCTTACAAAAGACATGATACCATTTCCTGATTTTCAATGAATTATTTATTTACATTATGTTCAATAATGCACACATTACAATCGGTCACTGTATATCCAAATGTCAACACATAAAGCAATGCCAATGCACCTTTGCAGGCTACAACGTCTTTGAACGTTTGACTTAATTTCACAAAACCTCACACACATACATCTGTATCCGAATCCATGTATAATGTATCAAAACTAGGTCGGGTATGTGGGTCAAAGTGATATAATTATAAAATAGGCCTACTCACTGTTGTGACTTTGTGCTTTGATAGTTTGACATGAAACCTCATACAGACGTGTGTCGGGCATAAATATAAATTATATAGGTAAACTAAGTCAACAGGTAATGTACTATGGTTCACATTGATAATTCCTGAACAATTCACCATCGGACTTTAATTGCAGCGTGATTTGATTTTGTTTCATGAATCCCTGAAACGTATGAATCTAGCACACGTAGGCCTATTATATATCTGGTCTAAACGCATGGCTCAGTAAGACTATATCACTCGAGTACCTGATTCAGACATATCTGTACAATCCAGTACCTGGTTCAGACATGTCTGTATGGTCCAGAACCTGGTTCAGACATGTCTGTATAGTCCAGTACCTGGTTAAGACACATCTGTCAAGTCCAGTGCCTGGTTCAGACATGTCTGTATAGTCCAGTGCCTGGTTTAGACATGTCTGTATAGTCCAATACCTGGTTTAGACATGTCTGTACGCAGATTGTTTGTGACTAACTGTCAAGTTAATATGTCTGGGTCAGCTGAGCATGCAATGTTTGTGACTTCTTCTCCAGTAAATAGCCTGTGTCTGGGTTCCACAACGCTCTTGCATGTATCTTTGATTCTCTAATCCTTGGTAACCAAAATGAACTCAACTACTTGGTCAAAATAGGCCTAGGTCTTTGGTGGTTAAAACCTTCTGCACGTAAAGCGATATTGATGATAGTTGTAAAAAGCAAATATCTTGCCTAGGCCTAATTTATATCTCTGATCAGTTTAATCATCTAGCTTTGTGAGCCTGTATCTTCATCTATGAAAAGGAATCTATAGGTCAACAACTTTCGTCTACCTTTTGAATTACCATAGGGCAGGGCAAAACTCAAGGAAACACGAAGAAAGTTTAAGTTGTGGTGGTTGACTACAATAAGTTGTCGAGGGATCGACGTGAAAGTATGTCTGCGTCAAAAGAAATGAATGGGATGTACGTTATATATGAAATGATAAATGCTGCTGTCAATAGACAATTTGGAACACAAAAATTTAGCCTGCACCATGCATCATTAGTAAGGTACACGACATGTACATATATAAATAAATAAATAAATAAATATATATATATATATATATATATATATATATATATATATATATATATATATATATATGTATGTATGTGTGTGTGTGTGTGTGTGTGTGTGTGTGTGTGTGTGTGTGTGTGTGTGTGGTTATGTATGTATACACGAGACCATGGTTGTATGCACCTCTAAACTGGATTTCTTCACATGGGCACATTCTCGCTAGCTGAAGAAAAGCTAAATTTCGTCCGCTTTGTTGGCTTGAAAAATTGCCTCGTTTATTTCAAATTATGTGGATGAAGGATAGGCATATCTAAGGCACTTGTCAGAAGAGTGAAGAGTAAGTAAGCAAGGCCCTTGGTCGATGATGCTAAGGCATCAGGCTATCAGGCTCGCTCTTTCAAATAATAGAATGACAACACACAGAACCAAGTACATACATATTTGCCCAGCTTCATATCTGAGGGATGGCGACTTTATAATTATGAGCAGCCCGTGTAAGCTGCTCAGCCAAACGTTCAACTGCCTGCAGTTTCTTTGGAGGGTGAAGAGATAGCGGCCCTCAGCGAATGGGCCAGCATTTATAATGCCACAGCCCCGTGAGTGAGCCAAATAAACAGGCAAGTTGTTGTCTTGTTATAAGAGAAACAAGGTCGGCCCAGTGTATCACGTAGGGGAACTCAATGAATTTGTCTTTGTAGACAATGGTCATTTTTAAGAACGCTACTTTGCCTGTGACTTCAGCAAGAACCATTCTATCAATGTTAAGAGTTTACTCCTATTTAAATTTCAGATCGTCCTGTTTTCATTGAGTAGTTTTTGCACATTTTCCGTTTATGTTTATAATTTGCAACAAATTTACAGTGAATGAGTAATTGTGTAGAGTAATGGTCATCTTCTCTAAATTTATGTATATGGACAGGATCTCTCTCTCTCTCTCTCTCTCTCTCTCCCTCCCTCCCTCCCTCCCTCCCTCTCTCTCTCTCTCTCTCTCTCTCTCTCTCTCTCTCCTTTGCCTAAGATCGCCACCTATAGGCTACATCAAGGGAGCTTTTCTCCCGTGGTGGTATTCAATATATATATATATATATATATATATATATATATATATATATATAAACAACTATACATGTTGAAATCATACAGTGGATACAGTACGCTGAAAATAAATAAATAAATAAATAACAATAATAATAATAATAATAATAATAATAATAATAATAATAATAATAATAATAATAATAATAATAATAATAATAATAATAATTCATTAGGAAAACTTCCCCTTTACAGCGGGGGCACCAACGGAACGGGGAAAATTCCATGATGCGTCCAAAATATATACAAATAATCAGGCATACTTATTATCAATCAAATAAACTTCGTATGTTAAAATAAGTATAGTAACTATAAGTAATAATTTATGTCTTCCGCACCAAAACTAGAGATAAACCACTCATTGGGACAAAACTCTAGAAAGCGTAAGGACATACAGTGGTACCTGCTGTATGTGGCCACCCCTTCAGCCATGAAAAAGTGGCCACATACAGCCGCTGAGGTGACCTGTTGCTACAGGTAAATTTATAAAGAAACCGACTCCTACGTCCAACCTGGTGGCCACAAAAAAACAATGTGGCTGTTCATGGCAGTGGTTGCATACAGCAGCTGCAACTAATCTACATAGGCCAATAGAAATACCGAGACTTATTAAACACAGACGAATCTGCTAACGTGTTGTCAATTATGTTAGGTGCACCCGTGTGACTAAAACAAATTGGATAGGCCTACCGTAACCTATTATGTCCCCAAATAACATAAAGCATAAGGAATACGGAGGCCAGCCAGAAGTTCTGTTACATTTTTTCACTATGGGTGTTGGACGCAGAACGATCCACGTCCCTACGAGTCAATTACACATCGGGACATATCGGCCTAATTAAGTGTCTGCTGTTGGCACACCTAGCGGGACCATTTGTTATATAGTCACTCAGGCTCATCATCCGTCTTGACATTGCATGCACATAACAATAACATATTTTCCAAATTCTGAATGTTTAGCAACGTCATTTTCATCACTTTCAAATATGTCCTCCTTTTTTGTCGGTGTATCAGTACAACGAGCCTTGGGGACTCGCATGTACGCAAATTGTAAATAGGCCTAAATGTTTTCAGCTAAGTTACAAAAATATAATCTAATATCGAGTGTCGTATTGTGAAGGGTTCTTAACCCAGGATTTATTTACCAGTGTGTTACCATAAAACCTTTGACATGAATTGAATCGAAACAGAGGGTAAATCTATGGTGCACGTGTAGGGCGAGTTGAGGTAAAGTGGGACACTTTTGGGAAAATTACCTGGCTTTGTGATATACATGAGTTCAATAAAACATCTTGCTGACGTTAATGTCCACCAACTGTTATTCTATCTGGTGCATGAAAAATAAATTATTAACATCTTATATATTTGTTGAAATTTCAAAAATAAAATCTTAAATCTAGTGTCCCACTTTATATTACATTTTATATAAAGAGGGACATTTGTTCAGTCAAAGTGGGACACATGACCCTTTTTTCAGTAAAGATTGGACGTTTTGTTGAGGTTTGAAGTGCAAAGTGTACCAAAACATAGATAAGACTACTATCTTCAGTTCATCAAATTATGAACAGCATTCAGTATCACATGAAAGGGTAATACACAACTAACTTAAGTCATGCAAAGGCTTTATAAAGTATATTCCATACAAAGTGGGACATTAAAGTTGTTTTCCAGCATGAAAAATTGAAAGCTACGCAACTAGCCTGTATAATCAGTTTTATTTGAAATCTTATCAATACTTTCAACTTTACATGCTAAATATGTTCACATGAATCGATGTAGACATACAACTAGTGAACACTAACTGACAGCCCTTCAAAGAGGACGATTGAATTGCCACTTACATGCACACGTGTAACACATGCATGCAAGCTTACAAAACCACCTAATATTAAACATGTTATGTAAACTGCGAAACGTACACACAGAAAACCTTGACATATCATGTTGAACAAATTGTTAAACATGATTTTTTTCCTGTTATGCAAAGCTAATGTTCAGTAACTTGATGAAAAAGTACTTTTAAAAAGTGAGTAAAGTGCACATAGATTTTGTGAAAATTAACCAGTAGTTAACACAAAGTTGACTTGCACAATCTAGGTATGATTATAACAGTGGTGAACTTTTGATAGGAATCACCGTCTGAATAATAATAGATTACTCTGAATAATATTATCATTCAGAGTGATCCCTCTCAAAAGTTGACCACTATACCTCAAAAATGAGGATATTTGGTTTCACTAGAAAGTATATATGTGCAATACACACATTGGCTGATTCAATATATGTAATTTTGTAAAGTGGCATTAACAGCAGCTATTACATGTAAAGTAAAGGTCATCCAGTATTCCATCTGTTTCAGCACACGATTCGTGATACCAATTTTTACATGTTTTACATTCCAGCCAGTCATCAAATCGCTTTGGATCAGTAGGATCACACCATTTGAAACCGCAGCCAGTGCACACACTCACTGCTGTTAATGATGTATTGCTATTAGTTGATGTTTGTGAAGCATTTGTAGATTTCGTGGCTTTAGCCCCTTTTTTACATTGCTTTTCTTTCACAAAATCTATATGCACTTTACTTGTAAGGACATTAGATGGCAGCTTCTTGCGTTTTCTGGTACTTCGTTCACGTTTGGGAATTGGGCATAATGATTTCCAGGTAACAGATGACGTGCCTTTGCCTGTAGTGTCAGCATCGCCATCAGTAGGTTCTTGCACCTCAAGGGGACATACATTGGCCGTTAACGTTGACGGCTCTGGGTCTGGAACCCCTCCTGGGCGTATATTGCTCATTGACGTAGCCAGCTGTGTGTCTGGGACATCTGCTTGGTGTACAGAGCCTGTTGGTTGTGGGTCGGGGACCTCTGTAGGGTCTACATTGCCTATTGACACTGATGGGCCTGGGACCTCTGCAAGGCTGGCATCATTTGCAAGGCTTTGCTCATTTTCAAGATTTACTGGAACAGTGTCGCTGCCGCTGCTGCCTGGTTCTGCTCTTTCTGTAGTAAGACTAGGTGCAAAGGCTTCCTGTGGTATTACTTGGCTATCCACAGGGAACATCCCAGAGGCACGGAAACCAGACTGGGCTATAGCAACTTGTGTTGCGCCTTTCCAGGCAGGAGTAAAAAGATGAAAAAAATCAGCTTTTCCTGGTCGACGTCCTGATGTTATACGCATAAATTCGAAGCCACCAGTATTCCAGCGAGCTTTTAAGCTTTTGAAAAAGCACTTGTCTGCTGGCTGTAAGTAGTGTGTTGTGTGGCTTGGGAAACAGCACACTTCCACATTGTTGGCCTTCATGAGTTCCAAGAACTCTAAGTTATATACATGGGACCCATGTCCATCTAATAACAGTACATGTGGCAAATCCAGATTACCTGTGGCTTTAGGTATGTTGGTTACAAATGCTTGTGACCATTCAAAGAATAATTCTGAATTTATCCACCCATTTTCAGAAGCTCTGATAAGGGTTCCGATGGGGGAACCTACACTCCATTCTGCCTCGACTCTTTTTGCTTTGAAGATAACCATGGGTGGCATGTAGTTACCGACAGCATTAAAACATGCAAGAATAGTTGTGGTTTGACCCTTTTCACCCGGTTGGATTTGGTAGCATGGCAGACCTTTCACGCCTAACACTTTTCCACTCTCAAAATAATCCTGTAGCCCGCTTTCATCCACATTCCATATATGCGATGGAACTTCCTTGATACCCAGTTTTGTAAGCAGACTTTCATACATTTGAAACCAATCTTGCACCACTTCCTTGTTTAGGCCAGCAGCACGGGCAAGCGATAGTGGTTCCGGTTTCCGTAGTCTTATTTCGGGATGTCGCCGCATAAATCCTTTAAACCAGTAGTACCCTGCCATGTGTTTTGAACTGTTGAAGCCAGTAATATTGTTATTCTGTGCATACTGGTAGGCAAGCGACTGAACATTTTGTCGCCTTAGGGGAAACCCTCTCACAGCCAAAATCTTGATTAGATCTGCCAATTCTGCCTCCTGAACATAGGTGAATGTTGTTTTTTTCCCGAGCTGGTACTTATGACCCCTCACTAGTCCCTTGACTCTTTTCTGCAGGGTGCTCTTTGGAACACACCAGGCTCTGGCAATGTGTCTGAGGCCTAACTTTCCTTCTTTGAATTCTTCTATTGCACCTTTCATGCGGTCCTCGGACCATCTGTTCAACTTTCTGCCTTTAACAGATGGCATACCGCCCTAAAAAGTGAGAAAAAACTGTGTTTAGGGTCTAATAAGTAGCTCAATTATATATATGATACCCCAATCCAACCCTTAATTATAATTTTATCATTACTTTATTTTTATTTTATTTTTTCAACCAACGTAATTTTAATGTGTGGTTAGAATTATAGTTTTTCATATATTTAAATCGTTCAAATTATAGGCCTAATATGTGTCCCGCTTTACCTGAAATAGCCTGTCCCACTTTATATGACAATTTTCGAGTAGGGTGGGACACACAAAATCACGTGACATGTGCAAGTAGCGCCCCCACACTGGAAATGATAAGCATGAAAAATGAAACTTTATCATTGAATAAAACGTTTACACAAAGAGAACTCTTAACCTGTTTATAAATTTTGAACCAGGATCTTAGCAAAAAATTACCTGCTTTACTATGTCACTCTCTAAAAGGCTTACCTTGCTTCGAGTAGTTGTTTTTGACGAGTGCTATAACACTGGCAGCAGACGACGCTGGAGAACTTTTGCGAAAAGGGAAAAATATAGCAACCGACAATTCATGTACATATTGGTTTGTGAGTAGGGAGCGGTTATTTAAACGACTGGAGTTGAATCTTCGTTTAAGTCCCACTTTACCTGATGTCCCACTTTATCTACACTTACCCTACTTTTATATACCCTCACTTTTGTCCCCTGCTGACACATTGTATACGTATAAGTTACACAATGTTGACCTTGACATGGAACCACGTGACAACCGTATGTTCATAAATCCATATCTCCTGTCCTATGATGTTCATGATCAGAGTTAGATCTCACGACCTGACTTTGTACCATCATTTAATTCTAAAACTACCTTTTGGGGTGTGGGGTGGGTGGGGTGGGGTGAGTAAAATTACCTCTGGTTGTACCCGATGCGTTGTGACTCTTGTTCTCTGAATTATTACAGCATCAAAATATGACAAAACAAATGTTGCTTGGCTTGCTACAGAGGGTGCAGACCTCTGCTTTTTGTTATGCAGTAGTAATGATCCTGTAGCACTACTAGCCAAAAAAGGAACGTATTACTGCATGAAGATTATAACATTTTCTGCAAGTGGAAAATGGCTGGTTGCCTTGCGTTTTATGTAAAGTTCGATGGCAACAATTTAGTAGGCCTAATGGTGTTTGAAAATATTTATATTGAGGAGTTCCCACCCGTGTGGCTGAGTGTAAAGTGAAAAAAACGTATGTATGAAGCCATTAAAATGGACATAAGGGTGAAAGGTGGCGCGATAACATAAAAGATGGAGACACAAATCAACTGCCAAGTTATCTTTCCTGGTGACAGTCATTTCTACCGACAACTTAAAAGACCACCACATTTTCACGTGGAGATGTACTGGCATAACTTTTGTCATGTCTGAATTGAAACACTTGGTGGCCATAGCCGTAGGCTGTGATGATGTCTCTATTGTGTCAAATGTCAGCAGGGATTTTGAATTTCCCCAATCACAACCATAGCCTGCAATTCATCACTCAAGTCAGCCGAAAAGCTTCGCTTGCACGTGTCCACGCAAAAACTGTGACTCAAAAGACATTTTTGTTTTGTTTTTCTGTTGTGTTTTCTTTTCCTTCTTCTTCTTTTGTTTATGTTTTGTTTTTAGTTTGTATATACATGTAATGTCACATGTAGGCCTACAGCCAGCCTACTGTTATGTCCGCCCAATTGTGGGATACACAAACACAGCATTTCGGCACGTTTTGCCTCACCAACCGACACAAAAATGCTGTGATAATCAACAGTTGCTGCTTTATTGGGGGACACAGGGCTACTGCAAACATGTTTGAGGCTTCATTAAGCGCATTTTAATAGTTTTAGGATACACGGACACACTTGACCAGGACTTCGCAGATGTAAATTTCTATTTAAGTTGCATGGAAAGCTTCAGGCAAGATACAGGGTTCCTTGTTACAGGGTTATCTGTTACAGGATTACTTGTTACAGGGTTACCTGTTACATGACTGCTTGTTACAGGGTTATCTATAACAGGGTTAATTGTTACAGGATGACTTGTTTCAGGGTTCCCTGTTACAGGATTACTTGTTACAAGGTTTCCTGTTACATGACTGCTTGTTAAAGGGTTATCTGTAACAGGGCTACTTGTTACAGGGTTTCCTGTCGCAGGATTTCTTGTTACAGGGTTGCCTGTCACAGGATTACCTGTTGCGAGGTTAGCCTACCTAAATATTTGTCTGGTCTTTTTAGGAGAACTATATAAGCACATTTGAATGCTTGCAAAAGTAATGCGCTCTAAATTTGAATTTTCCACCCATAGCGTGGTGTCAAAGAATGAAAAAATTGAACTGTTTTATAAGCTAAAAACTACAATCCCAATGATGAAAAGGAATACAATGGAAAATATGCATAAAAACTGTAATTTTGTGTAAATACACAGACCTGGATAAAAAATCAGTTTATGTATGATATGTACCACGACTGTCCAATGGACCTTGAACGATCACTGGCTGGTAAAATTGATGAGCGAAAATTCTACAAAGTCATGAGTGACAAACTTACCACATTAATTTGACGGAAGCAGAGTTGAACCTTTTACTACATGAAATACTCTTTTGATGTTTTGATTCTTAATCCCATAATTCGGTGTCAATAACACGAATTCCCCCGACTGGGTTTCAGAATTTGAATAGGCTGAAAGAACTTAGCATGAAGATTATATTCTTAACAATTTTTATTTATAACATCTTCACTCAACACGACAAGTAAACGCCTAGTGAATGAGATGGATAGAATATATATCTCTTCGCCTTTTAATGAAAGCTTTTTTTGATGGTCAGTATTCTGGTCAGCATTCGTCAGTCAAAACAACTTTCATTGGAAGCTGATTCGTTTAAGCTGGTGCAAAGTCACTTGATACCATTAAGATAGTACAAGACATCAGTTCATATTAAAAAATGACAAATGAAGATTGATAACTAGAACAGACTGATTTTCCAACAGAAAATCAAATGTCTCCCGGTGGAACACTTACGTCTCTGAATAAGCTACAGGTAATAACAAATTACAAATGACCAAGTTTGCTTGAAAATTACAATCCTATTTTAGCTCTCACCTAGATACATTACTCTAGCAATTTTCATACAGTTCTTTAAGACTTATCGCACAGAAACCAATTTCATATTTAAGTGACCCTGTGACCTTGAAAATTAGGTCAAGGTCACCCAACTACGATCCAATTGTGGATCTCACCTTGATGCATTATCCTTTTAAGTTTCATCAAATTCCATCAAGTTCTTCAAGACTTATAGCACAGAAACCTATTTCATAAAACTGACCCTGTGACCTTGAGAATTTAGTCAAGGTCACCCAAATATGATCCCAACCTAGGTCTTGCCTAGATATATATTCCCACCAAGTTTCATCAAATTCCATCATGTTCTTCAAGACTTATTGCAAGGAAACCAATTTCATATAAGTGACTCTGTGACCTTGAAAATTAAGTCAAGGTCATCCAAATACAATCCAAACCTAGGTCTTGTCAAGATACATAATCCTACCCAGTTTCATCAAATTCCATCAAGTTCTTCAAGACTTGTCGCACAGAAACCAATTTAACATAAGTGACCCTGTGACCTTGAGAATTCGCTCAAGGTCATCCAAATACAATCCCAACCTAGGTCTTGCCAAGATACATAATCCTACTAAGTTTCATCAAATTCCATCCCATTCTTCATGACTTATTGAATGGAAACCAATTTAACATAAGTGACCCTGTGACCTTGAGAATTCACTCAAGGTCATCCAAATAGAATCCCAACCTAGGTCTTGCCTAGATACATAATCCTACCAAGTTTCATCAAATTCTGTCAAGTCCTTCAAGACTTATCGCACGGAAACCAAGTGTTGAAGAACCTGAACAACAACAACAACAACAACAAGAAGCAGAAGAAGCAGAAGAAACCGGCACTAAAACAATATGTCCCCCCGGCTTCCACCGGGAGACATAACTACAGTAACAACAAGGGGAAAGGCAAAAATAGTGCAACTATATGTATGAAGAAAAAAAAAGTTCCATGTGAGATATCGGTACATAAAAGCTACAGATAAGAAATTTTATATTAAGGGTCCTTCACTGTTGTCATCATTTTCATTGCTATACAAAATTACTCCTCATGGTATACCCCTTTCCTACCACCCAAAAAGTGTATTCTGAAAACAATATTACGTGGTTCAATCATTACCATATATAACCACCAGGAATTGCTCCATTCCTTTCATAAACAATACTTTGTCGATAATTTCCATATGAAAAATCAACTTAAGTGTTATTATAGAATAATAAACTTATGCACAAAATGTTAGTTGCAATGCATTTCCTTATACCACACTCTTGTCCATGCTTGCCGACAACTGATTTTTAATCCTGTTAATCCTTTATTCTTTCCCTAGTTAAGATGAATGGTTGGAGATGCTACTGGTTTAAACTTGGTCTGCATGTGAAATGCCCCATTTTCTCACCAGTTACTGAACTAACATGACTCAAAGAGAAATTCTGTGCACATAGGGCAAAAAAAGATATATATCTAACAGTTAGATTCTATCCAAGGTACAGAAATGTACACAATTCAATCATAAATTAGAAAAGTTCTTTTTAAATGCTAATATTGGTAATCAAATAACGTACAGTGTCAAAGGCTGCTAGCAAATCAAGGATGCATAAAAGACAAGTTCAGCTGTGTTAAAAGACCAATTAAGTAATTGGAAGAAGTTCTAAGATTTAAAATTCTAGACAGAATGTTTCCTCCTGTGCTGCTGCGTCTTCCTACATGGTCACCTCAGCCGCAACCACCCCAGCCACTGTTCTGCTTGTTTTTCTTGCCTTGCCTTTGGAAGTGTCTGTGTTTTCCACCACCACTATCCTCGCCCTTCAGGGCTTTTCCCAGGCATGTTGCTGAAGAAAGGCCTGTTGCACTGAAGATTATATTTGTGGTGATTATCCTGTATCACTGACTGCAACACTTGAGGATAAAATGACATTTGGTATATGGGTAATGTGTATAGGCTTGAGACCAGATGGTAGTTGATAGCCAACATATTCAGACGAGCCTACTGCTGACTCAGCAGAGCATTGATGTCCAGGTGTACCATATTCTTGAGGGCACAGTGTAATAACTAAGCCCTGGACTGCTCCTGTTTGGCCTCTAATGTAGAGGACCTCGTGGGTGTCAGGGTCCAGGTCTGAGCAGTTGGCAGACCTGCATAACAGCTGGCTTTGGGTCAGCGCCTCGGCATTGGATCCAGACAATGCCAAAAGGATGATATTGACATGCCCGTGACGGGATTGGTACCCGGAAACTCCACTATGGGAAAAGCAGTTCTGTTGGCAACTTGTGTGAACTCCACAGGACATGTTACATAACAGATCCAATTTGCCAAAGGACCACATCAGGGCCTCCAACCATCACCAAAGGACCAGGCTAATTAATTAGTGAGCCAAGAAAAGGTTGACACTCCTATAAAAAAACCTGGGAAGAATGAAGGCCCGCCTACTTAGGGAGCCATGGCTCAGCCAGGAATCAGCGAGGGTGCAGTGTTACCATTGGAAGTACCCATGCTTAGTAAGATTTCTCTCTTTCTTTTTCTTAATTTTTGAGATATAAACATATGTATATGGTTAAGTGACAGGATGTATGTGTCCGCATGCACATACGCATTAACTCTCTCTGGACAGATGGGATTGGTCGCATGTAATGCACTGTGTCTGGGTTCCTATTTAACCACCTGAAATAGGGACAGCAAATCTTTGGGCTGCTTCCACCCACAGAATGATGTGACCTTCACTGTCACCACAAAAGTACTCATTGCACTAAACTGTGTGCACATTGGTGCCATGAACTCTGCTGCCACCCACAGACTGAGGTCACCTTCACTGTCAGCACACAAGGACTCATTGAACTTAACTGTGTGCACAATGGTGCCATTCATTAGCACACAAGCACTATGAAGTTGATTTCTACTAAATTAAATGGACCTCATTTCCAGACATGACATTTTAACTTGACCCTTGCTCAGTACAGGGCACTGTTGCTGTGTATCAAGGACCATATCTTCTGGCCCTGGGAGGACATTACCAGATCAGATGTGGTCAACACTGCTCCTAAACATGTAAAATAAACGTATAAAGTGTTAATATTTGTGTATGATTTAAAAAGTCCTACAGATAGGACTTATCAATATGTATGTCTGTGATAATCCTGTTGATTATTCTGCAGGAGGTAGAAACTTGGTGGCAATTTCTTTCCTGAGCTTGCTGTGGATTAAAATCCCAAGTAGAAACTGGAACTCGGTAAATTTTGGAAAGACTTCTAAGTTTAGGAGCCAAATCCAACATGTTGAGTTTGTAAGACCATCCAGGCATCAAAGATTTCCTCTGCTCTGACATGGCCATGGTCTGCTCTCCAATATACATTGAGAAGGAGCTTGCCACTTGCTCTTGCTCCTCTGTCTTTTAGTACATCAACTTTAGCACTGAGGGTCATAGCTTCCTCGGTGACGACAGATCCTGGCTCCAAAAGTGGTCAACAAATGTCTATATTGTGGGCTGCCACTGTAGCATCAGGAAGTGCTTCCGTGTCTTTGCCATTGGGGTCCTTGCACTTCCTTTTCCTGGTATGGAGGCAGGCACTGATGTCATGGATCATCTCCTTCACTGTCCCTGCTGTTATGGTTTTGGGCTGGTCATCAGATGGAGTCTTTGTAGCTGTTGCAGGAAGCACTCAGACTCCATATGCGGCAACCAACTTTGTGGGTGGGTGAGACTCCTCTCTTCTGAGAGTCCTCTGGCTCCAATGGCATGGGGGAGTGGGAGTATGACAGAGAATGTCAGCTTACATTAGCCTATAGGGACATCTGCTGACCTGATAATTGAGAGTCTATATTCCAATCTATAATGTTTTGTTGCTTATTGGGAGCCAAACAACATGGGGTGGGTGGTCTAGGGTGGGGCCATCAGAAGTTGGCACTGAATTTGGTTGGTTGGAACTGGTGCCACTAGCCTGTAGGATGACAGTAAGGGGCTCTGGCTGCACTATTGCTGTTTCCTGTAAGCTTGATAGTGTTTCCCATGACTGCTGAGGCTATCCTTGGAGTTAAAGAAGGCATGTGATGATGATCAGGTGTAACCTGTGACAAGCGCCATACCCCACCTCTTGGTGAAGGGTCCTGAGCTGGAGAAGGGAACCAGACCATGTAGTGAATTCTTTCAACAACTAAACGGTGTCTCAATTCTCCTGCAACTAGCTGGTCCCAATGGGGCAGGGATGGAACTGGTGAATGCTAACAAAAAGTGAAATTG
This sequence comes from Hermodice carunculata, assembly GCA_964020975.1. Taxonomy (NCBI): domain Eukaryota; kingdom Metazoa; phylum Annelida; class Polychaeta; order Eunicida; family Amphinomidae; genus Hermodice; species Hermodice carunculata. The sequence goes on along the minus strand of OZ026624.1, from coordinate 96,679,492 downwards.
AGGTCGTGATGGCACTGGAAAGAGGATGGAAACAAGAGATAGTCCTCTTGCATTGCCTTGTCTGACATGTGACACAGGCTGCCTCAAGCCAGTATATGACGGTCTGGCAGATCTCAGAGATAGGGCACATAACTCAGAAGACAGGGTGGGGGAACAGGAACAGGACCTAGTCCAATTCTTCTTCCTTTTTCATGTGCTTGTGATGGTGCTGGTGTTCATTTCTTCCTCTTCTCCTTTTCTACAGAACAGTCCTCCCCGGGGGAAGATACAGAGAGAGCTGTCTGTGATGCCAGGGCCAGCGGTGTTGAGGGAACAGGAACCATTGGTGGCTGGCCCTGGCCCTGGCCCTCCAGCGATGCTTCCAATTGTGGGATGACTACAGATGTCTGTTGCTTTATCATCCCTACCACTAAAGCCTAGTTCTAGTCTCATTGAAGCCAGGTGCAGCAGTTACCATAGCTGGTTCCTTTTACTGTGGTACTGAAGAAGTACACAAACTTAGGCAATGTATTATGACATAGATATGTGTGAACCTTCTTCATAACACACAAAACATGTCTTAACTGTTGACCCTTAAAGAATGACACATGTCTCAAGTCAGGGATGGAGAGTTGTTCAAATTTTGAAGAATTTGTGATTACTACTTCAGTTGATAACTGCAGAAGTTCAAATATTATAAATGTTGCCGTTTGAATGGTGTATGCCATCTTTTCCCCTTTAAAAATTGTAATCAGGGAACACTAACATAAATTAAAAACTGATATTTTTTTAGATGTGCATATGTATTCACGTTTCGTGAAAACCATTTAAAATTGACAGATAACTGAAAATGTTGAAAAGACCTTTTTGCAAAATTAAGATAGAAATTATGAGATACTGTGTTAACAACAAACCAGTTTAACCACTAACATAGCAATATATGGGATCGCATATTTTTAGCTGTCCAAAAATATATTCTTAGTAGTGCTTGTCAGGATTTGTCATTATGGACATTTGTGAAACTCACTTTGTAAGGTATCATGTACCTTTAGTCCAAGAAAAGGGTCACAGACATAAGCAACCAATTATCAGGGTATATACCCTTTATCAAAGGGAAGGGGTTACAGACATGGCAACCAATTATCAGGGTATATACCCTTTATCAAAGAAAAAGGGTTACAGACATGAGCTACAATTGTCTGGGTATATACCCTTTATGAATATGAAGGTGGTCAGGACAAGAGCTACAGTTGTCTGGTATATACCCTTTATCGATACGAAGGTGGTCAAGAACTGAGCTACAGTTGTCAAGGGTATATACCAGACAACTGTAGCTCAGGTCTTGACCACCTTTGTATCTATAAAGGGTATATACCCTGTTTGTGGTCAGGCCATGAATATTTGAACAGTACATGCACCAATAAGCAGAACTTATTTGTGATCAGCAGCAACCACAAGCAGTTTCCACTTTCAGTTCATACCCTTAAATATGTGGAAATACTGGTGCCCAACCCATGCAAAGGAAAGCTGTTGACCTCGGGCATGTAATCTTGTTAGGTCTCATCTGTTGAAATAAGTTGAAAACGGTGAGGCAGACAACATTTGACCACCAGTCACTTCAAGGGGGAAAGGGATACCCCGATTTGCAGGAGATCCACTAGAGGGCACAGTGGAGACCAGACATCAGTCTCCCCCACATGCACAGCATTCTCCACTGCTGGCTGTCTGGTTCAGCCAGCCCCAGATATCCAGTAGTTGAATCTGACCTGGTCAGGATTATCATCTGCCCCTTTCCACAGAATTTACACGGTGGTTATTTAAGGTTATATACCCATACCCCCAGCCCTCGCTCCTTTAAACCCATTTAGCCATAGCTTTTCTCATAAACATGGCCTTAGGATCGTTGGAAAAGACCAAAGCACCAGTCCAGGGCAGGAGCTTAGGCACTAGTCAGCTATATACATTATGTATGCCACAGGGTTATCCTACCAAGCTAAGTTCCACTGCATTGGATCTGACCCCTCTGGTGCATTACAGAATGGTTACTTGCAAGTTGGATGTGTATCTCAACCTTTAGACGGAGTGATAGAATAGGTTTTAAGTCACATTTATGGTGTATGTAAGAGAACAAAATGCATGCAACAAGGTTGCTTTTATTTGTACTAAAAAGACTATTAAAATAAAGAGTGTTAACAGAGAGGTACAGGTCTCGTTTCTTCACTCAAGTGCTTGAAACTGTACCAAATGACCTTCATGAAGGTGAAGGACAGGTTTGATTGCTCTAAGGTCAAAACTGAATGTAGCAACATGTGAAGTAAGCGCAAAATCAGACGCTGGCCATTTTTCACTTCAAAATTGCTCTTGCATGGTTACACAATGCGACTGGGGTAAGCCAAGAACACTTGTGTCTCTAGAGGCCACCACTAGTTAACTGTGGGCACTCGAGTCACTAGAGGGCACCACTGGTCGGGGGGGGGGGGGGAATAACATGCCAGCAACTCAAATTTTACACTCACTTCAGCACATTGTAACATGTGGGGAAGTGAAAACTTCAGATGCTGGCCATTTTTCACTTCCCAAATGCTCATGCAAGATGCGTATTATGGTTACATGAGACTGGGGCAAGTCAAAAACACTAGTCACCAGAGTGCACCACTGGTACAGTGGGGAAAGCAGGACATTAAAGGTTTACATGGACATTAGAAATGTCTGCAATCTCACTTTGGTACACTGTCCCCTGATGATCTAGTTTTCAAAGCTCAACCAAACTGATTTGTTTTAGCCAATGAGGAGTTTTGTGTCGCAAACTTTACCAGTATTTGTCGTGGCTATTAACATGGTTGTTACATTGTCATTTGGCATGTTTTTGCTTTACCAAGGAACAAGTCAGCAACATGAGTTAACAAACTCATGAACTGCGCACATCAAACCTGTTATCAGTCAATTTGCATATCAACAGCCCCACGAGGTAGGCCTGATGAAACAGAATCAGTTTAGCATAAAGCAAGAAGAGAAACATCAGAAAATCTACCTGACCAATGTTTTTTCTAGTGTAGCAAATATGAAAGGATGCGTTTGTATGTTAATTACACCTTTAAAGTTTGCTATGTTACTTCTGTTGTTTTGTACATGTGACACAGCTTCAATGTGAAAAAAGACAATAAAAGAGCAATACCTTTGCTGCCTTTTCAAGACTGATTTATTGAACAAAATTTGCTTGGTATTGTCATTATACCAGAGATTTGATTGCTGGTGCACTGTCCTGTGTAATTGGATACATTGTATATATTGTAACCACTTAAAGCTACTACTGTCTCTTTAACAATTGAAACTTTTATCAAAACAATTGCCCTTTATATTTCTTAAGCTCACACTCATATGCAAACACATCATATGCACGGGACTTGTGAACAATCCCTGATAAACGTGCCCACAAAAACACATTATGTACATACATATCCCCCAGGATGGTCAACCCAGGGGTAATAAACAACAGAAAATATCCTCCTTGTATCAAAGGCAGTATATACAACAGTCGAAATATAATTACACTTGGCACCCTCCATGTTCTCAAAATACCGGACACATACAGGCTGTTCCAATAAGATTACTGTTCCTCCATATATTTTTTTTTTTTAATTTTATTTCATTTTATTATTCAACAGGGGTTTTTTTTTGGGGGGGGGGGTCTTCTAGTGGGCTGATGATGTGAATTGCCTGTAGTTCTAGAAAATTGGCAGCAAAGTAACATTTCTTATTAGATCTGAGATTTCTTCTGAGGTTTCTTTTGTCATCAAACCAACTTTTTCATGCGCACTTACACTTGAAGTGCTTTCTTGCTCTCTAACTGGCCAGACATTTTCAGACACAATTCTGTCCTTGCAGGAAGGTTGCCTTATAAGAAGGCAACCACAACAGCGGGCTTGTCACATGCCAAAAAAGTCCTTTAGCAATGTCTTTGTGGATACATTCCTGGAATGTCTATTGTGTGGAAATGCGTTTTCTTTTTGGAACAGCCTGTGTCCTGGCCTTCATCTGCCCAGCAGAATCAAGCAGAACACGGTCTTTAAATTGAGACTCACACGAAGAGCAGCAGTCATGATTGTCAACCTGTTTTACTGGAGCTACATTACCCGGCAAACTAGCAGCAAGATGGTTCTTTCCTTTAAGCAATTTACAAGTGCAGCAACCACACCTTGTGTCATACTTCAGTCACTACGATTCATAATTCACAGTGTGCTGTACCGTTTGATGAACCACTCACAAATTCATTTCTTATCAACACAAAGTATATTACTACCTATGCAGTGAAATATGTATGATTCATGTACAATTTGATGATTAAATTCAACCAACACTTCATCAATCATTGATAGGCCACCAGATCCAAATCTGTATACCTAGATGGTTAAGTCATGAGGTATGAGCAAATCTTTACGTACTTTTGGCACTACGACCACTGAATACTGAAGTTTCTTTACCTTTGATCACTACTTGTATTTTATGACTTCAAGGTCAATACAGTTGATTGTTGACCAGAAATAATAGACCAAGTATTTGCCCCATAAACTGGTCATAACCAGCTGGTTCAACAACTGCTTTAATGTGTTTAGCTTCATCCTTTTTGACAATCTGAATGAGTATGGTACAAGACATTGAGGCAACATGCCCAAGCTATCCTTTCTTTGGGTTGGGTGTTTAACATCCAATCTGTACCTACGAAAGCTCTGAAAGGGTTCAAGAGTCCTCCACATAAACCTGGGTATCTACGAGTAGCCCTGCATTATTCCAGGCTACCAGTTTTTTCTCAAGCCCTAGAGAAGTCCTTCCCTCGGGTTTTGTTTGAGCATTGCTGTAAAAATTGAATATGATCATGTAATGTGGATGTGCCAAAGGCACCGAGTTCATATTGCAAACAGACGGTTCGCTAGGAGGGAAAGCATTGCTTCCAGTTTTACAGTACATAAAGCGCCATCTGGTGAGGCACAAATTATCACCTCCCGCATGGTGATGTCCTTCATGGCTGCCTTCTTACAGGCATTGGATCTGACCAACAGTGTCATAGGATTCAGATTTTCCACAACTGCAGCCCCATCTGGTGGTTATTATTAACTGGTAACTGGAACCATGCCTTTCCCTCCTGGCCAACCATCTGTTTGGCTCAGGTACTTTGCATCTGCAGTGCATCCATATTATACAATCACATTCAACTTTTACCACAATTTTAAGACAAAACAATCTTAGGCAGGAACTTCCCCAAGCCTAGTTTTTTTTTTTTTTCATTCTTGCCAGAGACCACTGCATGTGCAAGTGCCTCAACTGCCATGCCTGCACCAACCAGTGTGGCTTGTACAACTTTCACTGCCCCTTGGATCCTAGTCTTACAATCGATACACAGTGACTTATGCGGCAACTTTACCACATGAAAGCATCATCCTTTCTATTGGCTCACTAGGTGTCAACTCCCAATGTCCTACAGCATAGAATGTTGGACTCGACCTTCACCAAGGTGATGACAGCAAGGTTGTGCTAAGAGCACAAGCAACATGGCGCTCTTTGGCAAAGTATATACAAGCACCAACCAAAGGCAACAACTCCTATTTTCTGCTCAACTTTTCCCTCATAGACTTGTTCCCCCCCCCCCCCTCCCTCCCTGGTGGGAGGTCAGCTTCTCTACAGGGACCACTCCTTCATGCAGCAAGAATGGGTTTGTCAATTTTTTTCCCCCATCAAGAGAGACCACCTTGTAAGAGGCAGATAGCTTTAATCCGCCAGGAAACAAAAACCAAAGAAACTTCTAACCAAGCCAGATCTACATCACATGGCAAGCTACCAAGTTGGATCTACACCACATGGCAAGTTACAGAGTCGGATATACACCACGTGGTAAGCAACCGAATCTGATCTACACCACATGGCAAGCTACCAACAGACTGATCAAAATGTCCCTCAGCCGTGACACTAGGCATACATCCTAGATGATCAGCATTAAATGCACTTCCCTGATTTAAAACAAAAACAAAAACAAAAAAAACTCTTGCTGCATAAGTGATCTCTGAAAACTCCTTTGGGATATGCATACAACAGTTGTGCAATGCTTCTGTTTTTGTCCATAAAAGCTGTCAGTTCTCCTTAAATGATACCGTTACTTGCCTTCCAATAACTTCCCCACACATTTCTGTATTTTGTACATGCTCGCTAAATGTGGGGCTTCTGTTGGACACCCTAAAGGTCCCCGGGTGCTGTTTTCCTGGCCTCTTGGTCAGCACATCAGCAAGTTGCCAACCTAAATGTACAAGTCGTATGTTGCAAAAAATTTAATGTTTCATGTTGTCTCCGATGTGTTTCGAGGTCATGAGTCGCCAAACCACCCAATTGGAGCCCCTTATATTTATCAACTGCATTAATACATACCGGTAGTTAATGGTGGGTGTTACTTTATTTTGTACATGGAACTCTTCAACACAAGCTTTAGATATCTCATATTCTATAAATATTCATTCCCCAAACTCACCGTAGTGAGAAAAGCTAAAAGAGCAACAAAAACTCAACTCTTTGCAACTGGAAGCATCTGGAGTTTTCACAAACTCAGATCTGGTAGGACAGAAGCTCCACTTTTACCATCTGTTAATCCCATTCAGAAGTGCTACTGTCTGATATCAATCATTTTGTTACTCAAATTTGACACTTCATACAAAACCAGTAGCTACAGTGCTTTTAAGCTGCTGACATTTGTGAAGGGTGGTTGACCTGCACTAGGCTGATCTGCTGGTCATGTTCTCTGTGGGGTTTGAGCACACTCATGGTAAACAATACAAACATAGCATCCAACACAATAATACCCAATATAATATATCTGTCAAAGTTCTGGCACAATCTACCACTTCCAAGTGACAGTTGACTTCACTTACTCAAATTTCAACTGTTTTGGCTATTTGGTGTATAGAATACTGTGACGAATATGTCGTTTTTTTTCATGGCACAAAATCACCAGAAAACACTTCAAACATCACCACATGTATGCACTATACTTGTATAAAACTGCATTGGCCAGCTTTGGCAACTTCTTCATTGATGAAAAATACTGTGTACTCTTTCATGATGATTGATCTTCCTCCTGCCCCTTTGACACAGATTAAATGTTATGAGCTGTTATCTCTACGGTACGAAACATCATGTTTTTGTGGCATTTTGCACCCAGCCAGGTAAGTCTGGGATATGTGCTACACATGGCAAAGTGATATGGACTGGAAGACTTGGTAAAACACTGCATTCTGGGATTCCCAATCAACACTGATGGATTCCCAGTCAACACTGGTGCACTGGAAGAGCAGGATTTGGTATGAAGAGGAGATATAACCACAGTGACAATGAGGAAATATAACCACAGTGACAATGAGGCAATATGACCACAGTCACAATGAGGCAATATAACCACAGTGACAATGAGGCAATATAACCACAGTGACAATGAGGCAACATAACCACAGTGACGAGGAAATATAACCAGTGACAATGAGGCAATATAACCACAGTGACAATGAGGCAATATAACCACAGTGACAATGAGGCAATATAACCACAGTAACAATGAGGCAATATAACCACAGTGACAATGAGGCAATATAACCACAGTGACAATGAGGCAATATAACCACAGTGACAATGAGAAAATATAACCACAGTGACAAAGAGGCAATATAACCAGAGTGACACTGATGCTGGTTATGTTAACCTTCATTTATTCACTCTTGTAAGATTTGTAACAGGCCCCACAAAGCCATGGACAATGGTTTTAGTGCCCTTTGTCATCGCCACATTGTGGGAGATTATGTGGTTAGCTGTTATAATTTTAGCAAGGAATCCTATCCTGACAGATGGCACAGATAGGACAAAAATACCCGAAAGTGGTCACCAGATTTGAACTGGTTTGAAAAAAAAAAAAAAATCCTGTATATGCCTGAAAGGTGGGAGCCCTGAAACACAAAAGGAAATTGTAGCATTCTGAGGAAAGATGCATCATGTGGGAAGTGTCTTGAACACAATCACACTTCACAGCATTAAGATTACCACAGACTTCATATGGTAGTTCTACCTCAATTGGATCTGAATGACCTTTGCCCTCTGTTGCACACTACAGCTGAGAATAATGATTCCATTCATAAATATCATATCACTCCCAATACTAACTTTTGTAGTAAGTACTGCAGGTCCACCTTTTACACAATTCTTTTAATAATGATGGTATGAGACAAAATATCCAACAATTGTTTTTCACAATGTAATTCAATACAAAACACACCATAGTTGACCTTTGACATTAAATGGGATGAGACCAATGCTTTTGCGATATAACTTGTGACATACAGGTCATCAATCGAAATTATCACTTCTGCACCCCAGATTGATCACAGGATACAATAGACCAATATATATGCAAGACACTTGGTGTAGTCAATAAACCTTTCCACAAGGCATCATTTTTCATGACAACATCATGAAGCAGTCATTTCTGATTTCATTTAAACCACCCTGTTGTGCAAAGTGATAGGTATCCCTCTCAATGTGGTGATCATCGACCTCTTGCTATAAAAGCAGGCAAATACACTTGTAAGCCAAGCATCCTATATGGGTATGTTACAACTAGCAATGTTATCTTACTTTAAGTCTCTAATTTCATGACAAAAGTGCAACTGTTCGATTGCTTGGTTACATTGGCATCCCTCGTAGAGCTCTCTATGCACAAGATCTTACTTAGGACTGACGTCAAACTGTCCTCCAGCCAAACAGATATCATGCATGTGTCCTGTGACATTATTTACCCTTCTACTGTCCCAGTTGTTTGGAAGGATGGGACATCAACAGATCCACAAGGACCTCATGATACAATCTGCTTCATAGACCCTCAATATCCAGACTGTCTTCATTCCTCTACATTGCTGTGCTGTGCTACCAAAGAGATGGTCAGCACACAAGTTCTATTACATGGCACCCTACAGCAGTATTTCTCCACAACACTGTCTTTGTCAAGCAAAGGTGTTGTACATAGAAGTTTTTTTTCCAGTTACAGACCTCCAAAAGGGTATAAATCTACTATGCAATTTGTCACTACAGTGGTTTTTGATACCAGTGGTCATTAGTAATGGTCAGTTACATGTGAAAGTGATCTTAACTCATTCCACCCTAATGACACTTTTTCTTGCTAATATCTAAATGTTGTCTGCTAATTGTATTATGCTAATTTAAGGATTATTTTTCAAAATTCTGGATGAAACTTGCATGGAAGATCATTCCAAATTATATGCCCATGGTCAACAGCTTTCCTTGGCATGAGTGTGCCAAGGAAAGCTGTTGACTCAAGCTTCTATCAGGGTAGAATGAGTTAAATGGCATCCAGTGGTGTTAGTAAGCAAGCCATCTGCCACAGTTGTGGTCGTCAACAGCAAGCAACATTGTTATGTTTTGAACAGCCAGGTCTTCAACCAGCAACCTTCAACATCTACTGCCACAAGATAAGTCTGAAAGGACACGCAGTCTGTTGTGACAGTGTGCTGTGTCTTCAGTAGCAGGCAGTCTGTTGTAAGCACACACACTGGGGCCAAATGGTCAAAAGGGGGACCACCAGGACCCTCAAAACTCTCTTGGATAGCTTTTTGGCCAGATGAAATATCTGCATGAAAAAAAAAAAAAAAAAAAAGTCATGTGGGTAGGATATATGCACTAGGATTTACAATATGACCTTCATTTGAAACGACCTTCAAGTATAAAATGTATCTATATTCTTATGTCTGGCCACATTTACTCCCATATGTGCAAATCTACCATCAAAATGACAATAATTGATAAGTTTGGAATCTCAGGATATTTCTGAAAAAAACTTGTAGCTTCATAACTCAAAATTAAGCTGTTTTCATACATTCTAGCAAAAAAGGTCATTTTCCAACATATGATGATAAGTTTCAAAGAAAGATAATCTGAGATGAACACCTAGGGGATGCAGCTTCAACGGTATATGATTCTAAAAAAAAAAAAAGTTTGCCCAAATTAATTAAATTTCCTTGAATTTAGGTTTAAAAACACAGCCTTGCTTTTGATTTGCAAAATCCAAGATGGCAAACTCCTTGGTTAATTGGAAGTTGATATAAATGAGCAGAACTCCCCTTAAGTTCGAGATATTATGAGGACCTTTTTTTCTTTAATGCATCTACTCTTTGAGCCCGAGCTGCTAGATGTACTCGTTATTCCTCATGGTCTTGCCTGGCAGTAATATGGGAATTAATATGACAGCATATCCCTTTTACTTTTTTTCCTCCTTTTTGGTCCAAATTCAAAATTTTTTTTAAAGTATTCTACAAAAAAATTCTGACAACTTGACATTTTTTAAAAATTTTTTATTTTGACCAACATGGTTGTCAAAAAGGCAAAAAATATCTCAAAAGTCTCTTTTCTTGCTTACCGTTTCTAAGTCACGGTCATATGAAGGTCACCTTATTAGCAATAAATTGGTGTAATTTTCATGTATCCCAACATATCGTAATCATGCCAAGTATCATTGAATGAGACCATGTGGAACCACATGAACATGCACGACGTCCCACTTTTGCCCATTTGGCCCCAGTGTGATAAGAGTGGCCTCAAACAGTGGGCAATCTGTCATGACTGGACTTACATCTGAAGCTATGATCTTTACTATATAGCAGACTGGCAGTCACAGTGATGGTGATATATTGTAATGTCACTGACCTGCTGTAATCATACATGTAACTGGTTACACCTGTTGACAGTAAAACACCTGCTGTAATCATACATGTAACTTGTTACAGCTGTTGACAGTAAAACACCTGCTGTAATCATACATGTAACTTGTTACAGCTGTTGACAGTAAAACACCTGCTGTAATCATACATGTAACTTGTTACAGCTGTTGACAGTAAAACACCTGCTGTAATCATACATGTAACTGGTTACACCTATTGACAGTAAAACACCTGCTGTAATCATACATGTAACTTGTTACAGCTGTTGACAGTAAAACATGCACATAAATGTTACTGTATCACTTTGTGACCACACAATGTATGGACTGGTCAACTGCTATTACAAACACTATATACACAATGTGATACATTTGTAACAAGACACTTCCATGTTGATTGGAATCTGTTTAACTACAGTCATCATCACATAAATTAACAGCTTCTTGTATGTGACACTGTAAAGCCAGCTACAAATGCACAAATGCCAACAGGGATGTATCTCCACTTAAACATCCCAGATGCCAAGCACAAAACATTTTGAAGAATTCATGGACATATACAAGTTGATGACTACCTGTCACAATTATGAACATGGGACTTTTCAGTACAGGGCTCTTTGCAACAAGTCAACCCCAGGGACATCAATCAATCAGTTTTACTGGTAATCTGCAGCAACTCCTGTCTTCAGAGATAACCAATCCCATCCATTAAATAAAGTCATCTAATACCAAGTCACTTACAACGGAACTTTGGGATAGTTAACAGGAGTTTCTGTAGCACGTACAATGGGAATACTAGGCGTGTTTTGAGGCACAGGCTTCCAAATAGGCCCACAGCAACAAGATATCTACCAGCAGCACTCTTAAAGAGCAGCTTTTACTATGTGCATCCCAGCATCCTTTGAACTTTATATTAAGACCATCCATTGCAAAAATATTCTGTTTTCTATTAATATGTAAAGCCTTAACACTTTCAACTCAGCAGCACTTTGGTGCACATCTACCTACATCTGCCATTTCCTCCCAAACCAGCAGCATAGTCAGGCACACTGGGTCAATGTAGTTCCTCAGTCTACCTGTAGAGGGCCATTACTGGGTCAGTGTAGTTCCTCAGTCTACCTGTAGAGGGCCATTAGTGCATTGGGTCAGTGTAGTTCATCATTCTACCTGTAGAGGGCTATTAATGGGTCAGTATAGTTCCTCATTCAACCTGTTGAGGGTCCTTATCGCAACATTTGAAGTGAAACCTGCCCCAGTTCCTATTTTATCATTGTCCATAATCCTTTCTGGTCAAACAAAAAATTCCCCTTGATTTCTTCCATAGATTCACACATTTATGTTTCATTAAGTACTTCTAAGCCTTAAATTGGTTCTCACTTTTCTCAAAATATTTTGCTGTTCACACAGAAATTGCCACAGTCCACTTTGAGTGGATGATCAAAATCAACGAAACTTTGTATTAAAATGTTTAAGGTTGGCCTTTCTAAGACCAGTTCGAAAATATAACAAAACATCCATTTTGATCATTAAAATACAAACGGCCACTGATACATTACACACCAAATATTGCACTCTTTTCAAGTTTTCAGACATGTTCAAATGTAATCAAGTAACTTGATAAACACTTTTCTTTTTGTAGTCAAAAGTTTGGACCACTATGGAGAGGACCAATCACCTGCTTTGCAGACAACTTTCCTTTGAATTAAACTTGGCCTCATCAGAAGATAAAAGCAAGAAAACTTCCAAGCTCATTTGGTCTACTCAAATTTCATATGCACCATTTACTTTGTGTTTAACTTCACAAGTTGAGCAAAATTTAATTATATATGCCATCTTTGGATCTGAGAAATACAACACTTTAACTTCAAAACATAAGCCCTTCTAGCACCTTTGACAGCATAAAGGGTTGAACTAATGCCAAGCACAGCACTCCATGAAAGGTAAGATACTTTAGGGTTCAACCAATGGGCATGCACTGAACTCCATGAATAGTACGTACTTTAGGGTTCAACCAATGGGCATGCATTGCTATCCATGAATAGCAAGATATTTTAGGGTTCAAACAATAAGCATGCATTGTACTCCATGGAAGGTAAGATACTTCAGGGCTAAACCAATGCACATACATCACACTAAGTACTTAAGGGTTCAACCAATAAGCATGCATCACTTCATAAAAGGTGGGTACTTTTTAACAATTTCTATGAATAAAGGTGTTTTCCTTTTGTTTTTGATTTCAATGAAACTCTGCACATTTCAGGAAGACCGACAAGACTACAGGGCGACTGCTGCGTACATCAAAGGCAGTTCATCAGAAACAAAGACAGCTGTTACGTTTCCCACACAGCAAATCCCTAGTATTGGTAAAATGCTTCACTAATACAGGCAGACATTTCATATGTGTCACTGTAAATATAGAGATAATATATATGTATATATATATTTTAACTTGTCCACTAATTCTGGAAGAATGTACATATATTACATCACTGGCATTTACATGCTTTCTGGTTTTAAAACAGAAATCAACCCTTTTTTTTTCAGAACACTCTAAACCAATTTTTTCCAATACCTAAAACGAGGTATTATACATTCTTTGGACTGAAGCGCATTCCTCAGGAAGACTTGAGCACATGTTAAAGCACTTTTCCTTTACACAAAAGTCCACATGTACCATGGTGATCAGGCATGGACCCTCAATTAATGTAAACTTGTAACTGTGTACAATCTAGTGCCATGTAATATATACTATCTTGATTAAATAATGACTGTACGTTGTATTTCCCTACTTCAGGCGTAAAGTGTCCGCAACGAATGCCTATTCTCATCACAGGGCATCTTCAACCCGCTCTCTTAGAAAAGCCTTGCTATCAAAAAATCCCTTTTTTGACTTCCAACTTTTATATCAACAGAAACTTGCAACTGTGCCATGCGGCTCAAGGCAAACACCATTTGTTCTGCAGACAACTTTAATAATTTTTGTTTGCTCAGTGTCAAATGTTGATTGCAAATTTATATCATTTTTTTTTTTAATGAAAGAGATAGTTAGCCATACCTGAGCATCAATGTCTCGGCCTCTCTCATTAACAAAATTAGAAAAAAAAAAAAAGCAAAAATATTAAACTTCAGCCCTGGGACCAGCCAGGTCGCACAGTATTACAGCTATCTGATTATGTGGCTCTCTTCCCAAGCTTTGTATCATCTGTCTATCCACGGCATTAGATCAATCCGATTCTGCAGCTCAGTTTAGAAGCTTCCTGTTATATGTCTATCCATGGCATCACAATAATCCGATTCTACGGCACAGTTTTGAAGCCTTATGTTAGATGTTTATCAATGGTTTTTAATCCTTTTTCAAGAGACAAACAATAAGTGCAGCATATGAGTTCATGGTCTGGCCCTCTGTGCTATTATAATTTACACTCAATCCTCCCAGAATCAGAATTGCTCTTTATTTCTTAAAATGTGAGAAAACTGGATTTACCTCCAAATTCCCAAACTCGTGCAACAATGAAGACATTTGGTACAGAATAGCAGTGCCTTCAATTCTTAATTTACATTGGCACAAGGTTGAAAGTTTGTATGAAGCAAAAATTCTATGTATACAATGTACTGGACTGACATGGTAGGTGTTCTCTATACGTTGGAGGTAAGAAAAGCAGCAAAGCTTACATGTATGTCATAATATGACCAGTTTTCAATCAACACATAAATGCATTTTGGCCAAGCAATATCAATGGCAAATGATTACTTCTTATCACCTGAAACTTACTTTAATGCTGCTTAAACAATGCGAAAAAACCCCAAAGAATGCAAAATACTGGATAAGCAAATTGTGCAATACATTTATGAACTGTGGAGTGTAAAAAAATATATATAAAATTGGGAAAGAAACACAGTCTCTTCATCAGATCAGTTCCTGTTTTTTGTTACTGCTGCTGTTGCCTTTCTCTCTCGTTTAGTTCTGTGGTTATCCCATATATTCCCTTCCATGAAAGAAAGTCCACAGCAATTACACTCCTCATGCAGCAATACATTGGGTCTTTGTTGTAATCTCCAGCAATTCCCAATACATTGTTGCAATTTTATAATAAAACAGTTGCCACTGCTCTGTATACAGAGTTTTGAAAACTGCCAACACTTAAAGCCAAATGATACACATAAATATGTAATTTGTTTCCTAAAAACAAACCAAAAATCATCACCAAGTTCATCTTAGTATTAACTGGTTTCAGCAAGTAAAGTAAGTTTCCTATGTGTACATGAGAGTGGCACATCTTTAGCGAATCGTGGACAAGTGTAAGATGTATTATTACTGAGATCATGTTGTTATGGTACCCAATGTACCCCACCAATCACCACACAAACATTGTTTGCTCCACAGAACTTACTCAATCTGCATGGTTTTGCAGAACTACACAAACACAGCAAAAATAATATGACAAACTTTCAAAATTTGTCACTTTTTTTTTCTTTTTTTCTTTTCCTTTTCAAACACAAGCTGTTCTATTCAGTAAATGTGTTCATTTTTTAAACAAGTGTGACCCGTGAAGACAGGCATT
This sequence comes from Hermodice carunculata, assembly GCA_964020975.1. Lineage (NCBI taxonomy): Eukaryota > Metazoa > Annelida > Polychaeta > Eunicida > Amphinomidae > Hermodice > Hermodice carunculata. The sequence continues at coordinate 96,664,195 of OZ026624.1, read as the reverse complement.
TAAGAACAGCTACATGTATTGGTAAGCTGGACATGTTAACTTCGGCTCCCAAGTCCTAACATTCACATGGGGATTCTACTTGTAAGACAGGTGTACTTTCTACATCAGCTGTTATTTCTGTATGAACAGGCTGCAGCACGATCTCCATCTTAGCAAATTCTCATCTTTGTGGTTGCATAAGAACTGTCTGTACTTGCAACTCACATACGAGCCCAGCTGCCAGCTTGCATTATGTAGTTCTCTGATCTACCACTAGGTGTCACAAGTTCCCTACATTCAATTGAGGTTTAGATGCCTCCATCAAAAGCCAGCGTGACATGGAAGGGGCCCAGAATTTAGCACTGCAGTTTAAAACTGTTATCAGAATGGTAACAAATATGGTATAACAGATTTATATACAAGTATTTTTTGAGATGCTGCTTCGCAGAAGCATATCTGTTCCCATTCTCTAGGTCACCTCTCACATTGGCTGTACATTTAAAAATTCATTCAGCTTGTAAATTTAAAAATTTTCCCAGCATTTATCCTCTGGGCAAGCACCGCGCTTACAAACTCCTCCCACTTTGTACACACTGAGATCTCTGCAATGCCAACTGTTCATCACAAGTCTGTTATTTGGTATTTACTGCTATCGTTTTTACAGCGATACATGCCATTAGGTGTGGAATTGGGGTATATATCTGAGTGTGCTGGTGACTGTATGTACACAGATCCTGACGAATGTCCAGATATTGGAGACCCTGCTTGGTAGCTCTGGTTACTAGTTAAAGACTGCAAACTGCCGTGTGCGCTATGCAGCGCCCCCTGGCTGTAAGTGATAGAATGTCCTGATGGTGTTGATGGAATGCTTTGTGGTGATGACGAATCGTAATGATCAGGTGAAATCTGCGGAGACATGCTGCCATTGGGGGGCAGGGGGAAGCCATCTGGTGCATTGGGGAGATTCAGGTGTCGCACGTGGCAGTTATAACACAGCAGGTGATCATCCAGCGGGTAACAACGTTTGTCAGGTTCATCTGTCAACTGCATTCCACAATCCTGCAAACAGAGATTCAAGTGGTTTTGATTTCCAATAATTTGCAAATATGCATGAAATTAAGAGATAACATCTTACTACAGCTAAAGTACAGACACTTGGGTTTGATCTTAAAATGAGACAATCTGAACACAAAAAATAAAGAGATGACACACAAAAGAAGGCATTTGTTCACTGAATGAACTTTTTAAGTGTGATACATTCATATTATTCATGCATACATCAAAACACGCTTAAATGTCATCCTCTTTTGTTAATAAAGGACCATCCAGTATGTCCTACTGCAGTCATACCAACTTTAAATGATCTCCTTTAACTTTACACAGTAGAAAATAATTATCTTCTGACTGACTGCAGTTCCATTTTAGTGCTTTGGAACCTACTGAAGTCAATGAAATGCATGCTATCTTAAGAAAGGAAGTTCATGCAGGTCTTCAAAATAATCCTGGAACTGTGCTGAAAAATACTTGCAGGAAACTTCCTGAGAGCAATTTTACAAAATACAACTTTCCTCAAACAGAAAAAGAGGATATTCAATGAAACAAAGCCAGACCCATCATTAAACTGGAAAGTTTGCAGTGAAGCAATGAACAGAAAAGAGCATCAACCAAAATTATTTGACTTCATGATGTCATGATGCCAGGATGATGTCATGATGCCAGGTTTATGTCCCATATTTTTGCCGTGCTAATGGTTATGGGTTCTGATAGCTTCACAATCCTAGCATACCTACTGCCTTAAAAACATTCTTTGCTAGTGTTTTAAATGAACCAGTTCTGATCAATTTTGGGTGCACAAATTACATATAGGTATCAAAAACTGACAAAGCTTACAAAATGCATCAATACGTATTTTCAATGAAACCCATATTACATAAGGTGAGCACAGCTTGGGGCAGAATTCATTTGAACGAGGTAATTCACACTTCAATAATCATTGCATTTTAGCAGAACTTGAATCTTATAAGTTTTTATCAATCAACTCCTCTTTGCTGTTATTTGATACTCTGTAACTGACAGCATTGATATCATGGTAGATGACACGTATGACATCAGCGAATACAAATCACTGGCATGCTCCAGGACAAAACCAAACCTCAAATGCAATTTTCCAATGGAGCAATATCAAAAATGGCTTGCAACAAAATGGAAATAAATGCACAAGGCACACCTGATTGCTGGCGTAAATGTTATTTTGGTTGCAAATAGTTGCTTGCTTATGTTCCTTCACAATAAAGCTATTCTAGAGAAACTGGCACAGCCCAGGTACATCAGAGTCCTTAAGAGAGTTTTGAAACCTTGAAGACAGAGCCTCCGTGACAGCCAAACGAAATACCCAAGTGCTCAAAACAAAACCATCAAGTTTTGCAAAGTACCTCCACTTGTAAGCAGATGTAAAACCAGGTCTTCTTATCAGCATTAAGTACAGGTTTACTGTTATATTTAGAGAAGCAAGCCTATGTATGTAGAAATAAGCAGGCCCTTTCAACGTCCAAGCCCGTGGCCAAGTTCCCTAAATATATTGATGTATTAATTTTTTTTGGAACTTGATATAAGGCATGCGATAGGCCCATCCCAGAAACCACAAAAGATATTTCTGAGCTATACTACAAATGCTTTGGTTATTAAAAACTGACACTTTAATACTGAACCAGACAACAATTACTGGGGTTGCCTTATAATATCTCCCATCCGGTTATTCTACATGTTTTCATGTGAACAAGTATTTTGATCAAGTCTCATGGGACCTACTGGGGCACGATGTCTTTAAATGTATTTTCTTCCATGTAGATTTAGCACTTTGTACCAAAACGAAATTAGCTACCATACTGTGGTGCATTTTGTTGAGATACCACGCAGGCAAATGGAGATTTTGCTCTGACCTCATGTCGATATAATGTGCCCCTCAAGTCATACTGCAGTAGTTCGTCAGCCAAGCAGCTGATTGGAACATTAATGGCAGGTAAATGTAGGAAAATATGGCAATCAGATAAGTGGCTCCTTTGGAAATGAAAGGTGGGGTGATCTGGTTTATTTGGCCACCAAAAAGCATAACATTTGTAGATCTAGTTCGGCATTTTGAAATTTTTCAGTCACTGGACATTGATTGTCAACTTTGGACAAGACACATGATCATGATTACAATAATAGTGGACTTATATACTAAAAGTTTGCCAATTAAGTCTGCGCCGTTTGGAATGAAAAGCATTTGGATTAACTCTTTCAGTGCCAAGCGGGACTTAAGTCGATCTACTTAAGTCAAACTAGTCTCAATTATCACGAGGATACTAGATTCGTATTCCTCATAAAAAAACCTTTCCTTCAAATACCAGCATACCTATAGTTCTAGAGAGAATATCCCTGGTCAACAGCTTTTCTCGGCGTGCAATGGGCGCCGAGAAAAGCTGCTGACTCAGTCCAAAATTTGGCAGTGAAAGAGTTAAGATTGCACTGCTCCTTTCAGTGGTGGCCCATAATGCCCGCATGCATAGGCTGTGTTACCTAGCTAGCTCCCTCTACGCCCACTCTTTGTTACTGCACTGGTCCAACTTCTGTTGTGTTTATATTGTCCCTGTGTGGGTAATCCAGACAAAACTAAACTACATCACCACAAGACATGCCAACACCTTGCTCATAAGGCCTGACTTCACACCTTTCCACAGCTGTAGAGTATCTCAAAAGCATCTCAGAAATATTGAACATCAGCTTGTGAAAGATTTTTTCGTCTATTTACTAGAAATGAACATGCACAGACTCCAGACTGATTATAATCCTTTACTCGTCTGTGTGATTTCCTTTCCTTGACAGTCTATATAACACAAACGACTGTACAAACAGGTAGTTTGGCCCCCTTCTGCAGACTGAATACATTCAATGTCTGAACAGAGAAGACCACCACAAAGTGGTTTAATCATGATCCTTTCAAGGAGACTGAATACATTCAATGTTGGAGCTGAGAAGACCACTACAAAGTAGTTTAGTCTTGACCCATTCTGGAGACTGAATATATTAAATGCCTGAACTGAGACAATTACAAAGCAGTATAGTCTTGAACCATTTGGGAGCCTGAATTTGACTCAGGAATTTAGATACAGATCTACACAGGACTGCTTGTTTGCTTAGACTTAAGATATAATCAGTCAGGATTGTAATTAGAAGAATAAATAAAAAATACACACATGAATAATTGCTCAAAATGTACAATAAAAAAAAAAAACCTCCTTTATGCACACCCCAGGATCTGAGACTGTGAAACATGCTTCATAATGGATATTACAGTTGAGGGTTTCCTACTGATGACCCATATATAAATTCATTTGGCTATTTAAACCTTGAATTTTTAAAACTTTTTAATTAAATGTAATGAGATTGACGAGTTATTAACCCTTAAAGTGCTAATCACTGCTTTAGTTGCTTTCTCATTACCATTAAACACATAGTGGTTAAAATAGTCAAATTCCTCATGAAGATACCTTTCATTCAAATACCAGCAAGCCTTGTCTGAAGCAAAAAGTAGTCTTAAGTCAACAGCACTTTAAGGGTTAATACAGATTTAGTCATAAACAGTGACTGCATTGGCTGTGAAATACATTGAGTTTAAAATAAATAGGCCTATTTTTACCACTGAAACACAACAGCTTTGATCTGACCAGTTTCCAGGTATGACACAATTAATGACGCAACTCTTCTACATTACACTATTCCATTTGCATTTTACTTTAATTTAGAGTACTGGTTGTTATTTTATCTTGTTACTCTGTCAGGTAGGCTTAGTTGGGTCTGTTCAAAGACCAAGCGTTGTAGGTAAGTGTGGGTTTTACTATACTTAATTGATTCAATGATTCAATTTTGATAGGCCTAATCACCCAAGTTAGGTGTCAACTTATGTTTTATAAAAGTTGTTTAATTATATTTGTGTTATGTGGGCCACATTTGTAAGTCGGCCCATCAATAAAGGAACATCATATTCGCTTTATTTTGTAATACATCAGCTCGGGATGTTTGTATTGGAAATACAAACATGGTGCCGCCAGTTAGCAGAATGACTTGTCCGGGATTAATGGCACCGAAACAAGTCTTGTGCTGGTTCCACGCTGATTTTACATAAAGGCTAATAAAGCCTAAAACTTACTTCTACATTTCAAATTATATGGATGCGATTTGTTCCTTTCACAAAATAATTTGTTATATTGATTAAGAACTACGCAGTTTTTCAGTGAATGGTACAGAATAGGACTTTGCTCTTGGAATATCGGACTTGACAGTGCTCAAGTGGTACTCGGGCTTACAGATTTGGGTTTCTTAAGTTGCTCTTTATATTAGATACAAAAGACTGTACAAAGCAATATAATTAAACTATTTGGGAGACTGAATACATTATGTAACCAAAAAGACTGTACAAAGCTGTCTGGTTTTGGAGAGTTTGAGAGACTGAATACATTATGCAATCCAAAAGACTGTACAGAGTGGTCTAGTCTTGAACCATTTTGGAGACTGAATACATTATGTAATACAAATGACTGTACAAAGCGGTCTAGTCTTGAATCCGTTCTGAGACCGAACTCATTCAATATCTCAGAACAGAAAGCCAACAAACCACTGCAATGCAAGCCATCTAAGGTAACCACTGTGACTAGGAACAACTCTCAAGTTTTGCTAGTGTTACCACAGTAACTAGGCAATTCATGAAGCCATAATGCTTCTGAAAAGCATAACAAATTCAACAAACATTTCAAATAAACTACAGGAAGCACATGCAGTTGGCAGCAAAAACCCAATGACATCACAACATGTCATTGTTTGAATGACATCACAACATGTCATTGTTTCAATCAAATCACAACATGTCATTGTTTGAATGACATCACAACATGTCACTGTTTCAATCAAATCACAAACTGAGTCGCTGTATGGGTGTGAGCCAAGTCACACACAATTTTTGTGTATTGGATTTACGAATGGAATCTATTCCAGTTATGCCATATGGATAACTACTAAATGAACTGGTATTACCATCAGCAGAAGGCTGCTTTGTTGAAGACTAATACATCTTTTTATGTGATGTTTCCATGTTTTTGGTGTCCTTACAGGTGTGGGGGTGGAGGGTAAGTAACAGAAAAGTAACCACATTCCAAACAAGCAAATACATTGCTTGCATCTCCTGCTTAAAAACCTACTGAGCACAGTATATAGTACCAACAGGAACATACTCGGAAGATTGTCACACAAATTTCAGACTGTAAAGTCTGACAGAAGTAGAACTATATTTTTTATATATTGCTTTTGCACTTTCATCTTGATTAGATGTTACTTTCAAACAGTCTTTTCCCACTGTTCTGAGAATCACGTTTGTCCTTGAGATCCTTTAAGAAAAAGCATAACCTTATGCAAGGGTAGCCACAAACATGTGGTCTTTCTGAGGGGTAAAATGTTGAGCTGGCAAGAAGTGGGTAGGCAAAGAGCCTGTTGATCCCCTTGGACCTCCTGGAGGGGTTCACACTCTTTGCCCTCGGCCTCCTTGCCCGATCCACCGCCTGGACCTCTTCAAGGGGGCAGCAGTCTCTTTGCTCTCCGACTCATTGCATGCTCAACTTTGTGCCCCTCCGAAAGGCCACGTGTCTGCGGGTAATGCAAGGAGTGGTTATCCTGAATTTGAATCATTAACAAATTTTGTTTACAATGCACTGCCAAGTGGTGCAAAGTTATGGCCCTGTGGTACTCAGAAGTGGTTGCTGCAATTTCAAAGCAATTTGCCATGTGGTTTCCATGATTTTTTCCCCCAAAATGGATTATTAATTTCATGAAAGATTTTTTAAAAAATAAATGGAGCATGACCATCAGAATAATCTTGTCAGAGATACACTCAATGTGCATCCCCAGCAAGTTTGAAGAGGATCTGGCAAGCAGGAACAGAAGCCCAAAATGTGGATGGATGGATGACGAACCAGAAGATATACTCTTCTGATTGACAGATGACAGACCAGAAGATATACTCTGCTGACTGACAAGTCATCTCAGTTAAAAAAAAAAAAGTGTTCAAAACTATTATTTGCGAGAAATGACCAGAACACTTTTACTCCAAACTTCTTACATCTTTCAAAAATTCTCGTTACAATCTTCAGAATATGCATTTTCCCAATATATAAGCTCCTGACTTTTTTTTGTAAACATATGTGTGCAGAGACCTAAGAAAGGCAAAAAAAAACCCTTTAAACATGAGCCCCAGACCATTTGCAAGCCTCCTCCCCCTCCCCCCTTCCACAACCAAGGAAATTTCTGTCTGAATCTATGTATAAGTTCCACAGTTACCCTCAACAAAAGAAACCAAACTTATTGGTGAGGAAATGATGACACAAAGAAAACGTCTATTTGTATAAATAGTGTGCAGGCCCATTGCTGAGAGTACTGGGTACTTGAAGGATACAAGTGCAAGTGCTTCATTTGGCACAGAAATTTGCTGAGTTATGGCTTACAACCAAGTTGGCAATACCCTAATGGGCCCAATATCGTTAACTTGTGGTACAGTTAGACTGACAAAGCAAGGGACACATAAGAAGTTGGACCACATTCAATGCAAACCAGGCAGTTTGTGCAGAGTTAAGCTGGGCACCTGCTACTGTCCCTGGGCTTTCCTCCCCTGAAAAATGTAAAAATAGGCAGTGGTTATGGAACCAGGTTAACTACGAGTGGGTAGCAGGGCAGGTTGCCATGACAACTATATTCAAGAGCAGATCCTCAGAAAGCTACAAACACAAGAATTCTTCTGCATAGAAGTACACGAGAGATACTTAAAGGTAGCTCTTGCCTGCCTGGGATCTGCTCTTTGTATGGTCAGGCTCTTCCCCATCACAACCCCGGCCCAAGTGTAGTCTTCTCACGGGAGACCCTCCACCTTTGACCCTTGACCTCCAGCATTGTATAATGACACAGGTTTAAAATGGACATTTCAAATCTTGTGGGCAACTTCCCCATGTTACTGGCTTTAGGGGCATTGTTACAACTCACATGGTCAAAAAAAAACAAACAAAAAAAGAGTATAGCCGCCTTCTTTACAGACCTACTCATCATTGTTAGATGAACAAAACACACTGATCACCACTTTCTGGACATGAGCAAGACGGAAATTTATAATTTCTACTCCTCAAACACGTCATTCACTCAGTTTCTGTCAAGCATTTTTTGGCACAATTCATTAATGTGTAAGGTGCACAAACAAGTTTATACAAGAGCACCACATAAGTATCTTTACTTTTCTTAACTTGCAACAAACTATCAGAAAAGTGAGACTGCCAAGATTCTGTGAAGTACTTACAAAGGCATAAAGAAATTTTGGTACCAAACTGACAATTCTGAATTGAAGACAAATATATGTAAACATTTCTTCAATCATTTGTACCTTCTACACAGTGTGAAGTAGAAACAAAATGATTCTTCTGATATGAAGACAATGACAGATCCAAGGGCTTTTGCACATCTCTAAGTAGGGGCAGCACTTGACTTTCTTATGGAAAAAGCCTACAGACAACAGAGGGCAGCACTCACCAGACTTCCTGTTCACACCTGCAATCCAGGAGGATAAGCCACAGACACCAAAGCCACCAGGTGGCACTGCTAGCTGCATGTCTGTACTCAACTATCTACATCTGGTTAACTTGTATTTTATCTAAGCACAGTTGACACTTTGATATTCAATAAGTTAACAGTAGGAAGATTAGAGTTCTACAAACTCTAGATGTACATGCCTGGTACAATTTATCAAATTTAAAGGTGCTCCACCCCAGCTTTATTTAAAATCTGAGGGTGTGGTATAAATCTGAGGGCGTGATCATTTGTGATGTTCCTCCAATACCACACTTCTTGCTGGCTTTCTGATCCTTTGATACACACTCCTCCAGGTTTGTGTGTCACTGATACAGTCCAGCCTGCACAATACATTTACAACACAATCTGTCAAACACCCTTGTTCAGTGCACGCTGACTTCACTCACAGAGCAACAGTACAGACTGCTCGACCATGTCTTATCTACAGTTCTCTCACAGACTGCCCAACCATGTCTGACCTACTGTTCTCCTTACAGACTGCCTGACCATGTCTGATCTACTGTTTTCTAACAGACTGCCTGACTGTGTCTTATCTGCTGTTGTTCTCTTACAGACTGCCCCACCATGTCTAATCTGTTTTGTTAGTCTGCTGGACCTTATCTGATCTACTGTTCTCTTAGAGAGAGAACTCTTTTGACCGTAACCCGTCACTACCTGATAGACCCTGTCCACTCTGCTCTGCTGCCCACCAGCACCAACTTACCACTAAATCACAGACATAACCTGCTCAGTCTGAACTACTTTTTGTCATTGACAGACAACCAACATGCTATACTTGTCCCTTATTGGCAGAGGCTCCAACCTAGGAGAGTACCAGAGAGGGAGAATATCCCTCCCAGGGAGTTGCCCAGAGGGAGACCACGAGGTCGCAACGTGACTGAGCGGGGGGGGGGAGGATACGGGAGGGGGGCTGGCCCCCCTCTGGTGGGAAAATTTTTCAAATTGCAAGTAAAAATGGTGCTTTCTGATGAATTCTGGGGAGTTTAATCTTCAAAAATAACAATAACTGCCAAGCTTGTGTATAGCATCGTGCCACATACATACATACATATATATATATATATATATATATATATATATATATATATATATATATATATATATATATATATATATATATATATATATATATATATATGTATATATTAACTGAAACCCCTCAGTCATAGGTAGGTACATCATCAGACACATGGCATTTCATCAACAAGAAAGAAAGAACCACAATCATTTGTAAATACAATCTGTATTTTTGCCAAGTTTGATTACTCCATGCCAAAGTTCTTAGCACTTAAAAAAACAAATTGAGATAGATCTCTATTCCTGCAGCTGTCATGTTTTATTCACATTTGTTATTCCTTTTTGAGATCAGTTTCTCCTGTATGTCGAAACATCATGATCCATGTTTCTGCATGTAAATTTATAAGCTTAATTCACTGTTATAGGGTCCTCAGACACAGTGCTGGAGATGGTTTTGTTATAAATTTCAGTAGCTGACTTTGCCTTGCTGATTAAAGATTGAGGTGGCTTGAATTTATAACTGGGTACCTCACAATTGGCCTTGCAGCACAATATAGCAGCTGTTGCTCCTGTGGACAATGCGGGCCTGAACTCTGTTGCATTTTTTCGCACAAGGGAAAACAGTCTTTCCACAGCAGCCTGATTATAAGGGCGGGAGGTTTTTTGTAGCAAGCGGGAGGTCGGGAGAATTTTCAATTTCCCCTGAAAAGCGGGAGATCTCCCGCCGGCGTTGGGAGAGTTGGAGCCTCTGTATTGGTTGAACCTATTCAGTTAGCTCTATTTTCATTAAGAATAACATAACCTGCTCAAGGAGTTGTATCCATCACTCACAGTAACATAACCTGCTCAATGTCTTATATCCATCACTCACATTGACATAACCTGCTCAATGTGTTGTATCCATCACTTGCAATGACATACCCTGTTCAATCTGGTCCACCCCAACAGAAATAACCTTCTCCATCTGCTCCATCTTTCAGATAATTATCCGCTATCATAATCGATTATTATTTGGATAATCCCTATAATTGGCCGATCTCAACACCAGGATAAGGTTGTAGACTGCAATCATGCTCCGTACATAAATAGAACACAGTTCTATCCCATTTGACTCCTTGTCCCTGGCTTCGTTTAAATGCTTGTGCATGATGTATTTTCTGAATTTGTTGGATCATACAGTCAATAAGCAAAGAGTTGTAAGCAAGTCTCAACTGATTTATAAATACTGTATATCAACATTATTTATGATAATGTCAAGCTTAAGCTCTATGTACCTTGATCTGTAGACCCTATTACCAGATTTTACTTGCTAATTATGATGAATAGAATCGTGAAATAGTCCACCCAGATGTCCTGACTTTCAGCTTTGGGAAAATTTAAAAGAAGCTTGCCATGTCAATTCAAGGCAATAATAAACAGACATCAATGCCATCTGGTGGCACAAATCTACAGTAATGTTTCTTAACACATTGCTTAAGCTGAAACCGTAATATCCCGACAGGTATTTTCAAATCAACAGTGCTAACTTATAGCAATGTTTGGGTTAAATATGAAAATTTCATGCATAATTTCTTTTTTCACATCAGATCTTTGTCATGACAATATAATTCTATTCAGCAAATATTTTATTTTAAATTATCCTGCAAAATTCATGAAGAGTGTATACAAAAATAAACATCTCAATTCCATATTATCTGCTAAAAACGGAGCTAGTTCAGAAGGAGAGTGATTTGATTTTGTTGTTAGGAGCCACGCAAGCCACTCACCTCGCAATGATAACAGTCCACATGAAAGTCTTTGTCCATTGACACCACACGAACCGTCTCCTCTGTGCCCTATTAACACACCATTTCATCTTGTAGCTAATTACATACATTGTAGCTAATTGCAAAAATTGTAGCTAATTGTATACATACTAAGCTTCCATTACATATATACATTCAAAATGGTTCAACTTTTTCATGTCTGGCTTCGGTATTCATGTCATATCTACATTTTATGAAAAATAAATATATTTGATTTGTTGGTTCCCTTCTTCAGCATACAATAATCTATCAACCTGACCCAGTCCCTGTTTCACGATTGTGTCATTCTATGGACTGCAAGTTCTATGTTCCCCACTTTCATATCAATCAAAATCCTGAATACAATGTAACTGTAATGTTATGTTTTTGAGCTCACTTTTCCAGTCAATGTGAGAGCTGAACCACAAAGCCCATTGGAGACCAATCATTTTCATGCAACTTTACAAGCAGTTTACATCATGCATAAAATAGAAATGTGTCATGATCATCACAACACAATGACTGTACCTCTACCGGAGTTATGGCTTGTCCACATGCCGCACACTTTGGCGCATATACTCTGAAAGACAAAATCATGATCAGTAAGTATTTTCAGTCTACTAGCCAATGTACATGTAGATATGAATGGCCTTCACTCTGTACAAGTTTATTTATTTTTTTAAAAAGATAACATTTCAAATTTTACAATAATATTTTAACCTAACTTTTACAATGTTCATGCCCAAAATATTAACTGCCTTTATAGAAATTTTCATGAAGTCATACAAATTCAGCATTGTCTGATGAATATGTCAATATTGAGAATTCAATGACACGCAAGCAATGTTACTTTAGCTAATCCATTTTCACTCTATGAAGTCTTAAATGTTTCTTTCATAGTTCCAATCGACAATGTCTGGTGGTGAAAAATTCAAAGATCTTCCACACAGGTGAACATTTATATTAATTTTGCTACTGTCCACTAGAGGACAGCACATACAAGTACACACAGGAGCAGAATGGTGAGCCACATTCTCCAATCTATCTGCTGTTGCACCACTGAGAGAACACAAGTCGAAGTATTAATATTAATTGTACAGGACATTTCAATGAGCACACTTGTCAAACATATCGGGTCCAAAGTTTTGTTGAATGCATACCTTTTTTTTTGTGTGTGTGTGTGTGTGTAAACTGTCATAAAACACAAGCCACATATTCTACAGACAGTCCTTTTAATAAAACTATAGCCCCCACAATTTTTTCCAACAAAAACATACATTAGAAATAAGTCCAATCAACATTAAAGTCGAACTTTACCACTAATCATGACTACAAACTTACTTGTGGTAATCAGAAACACAATATATTTTATTTTCCACATCAACTGTAAAAGGGACCCCATCCAAGCACTCATTGCAGACACAACATCTAAAACAACCAGGATGGTAGGACTTGCCCATGGCCTGCAAGATCTGAAAACACATCAGTAACCTACATAGTAACTTGTACAGTTTAAATTCTTTCAGTGCCAATCACGACTTAAGTTGATCTACTTAAGTGAAACAAGTCTGAATTATCATATGGATTCCAGATTTATATTCCTCGCAAAAAGACCTTTCATTCAAGTACCTGCATGCCTGTAGTTCCAGAGAGAATATCCCAGGTCAACAGCTTTTCTTGGTGCGCATTGCGCCCAATGCATGCCAAGAAAAGCTGTTGACTCAGTCCAAAATTTGGCACTGAAATGGTTAAATGCTTAGGTCCCAATACAGCTTAACAACTTGCTGCTGTAAAAAAAAAAATTAACAACTTTATAAAGGACAATTCAGATCAGACATTTGTGAAATTATTTAATGCAGCAATAAAAAGTTCTTTTTTTTTTCAGTTCCCAGTTTGATGTTCAAAGTCTGATCATGAGGACATCATTATTTTGTTTTTCCTTTACTACAATCTTTTTCAACTTGATAAAATGGAATGTTGCCAGTTCGTTTTTACAGTTATCACTGTCAAATGTCACATACATCTTTATTTTTTGACTAATTAAATGCTGCATACATTATAATTTTCACCTATCAACATTATGCAATATATTCATGTAGTATCTGCATTTCAGCTGTTTAAATTTGGGTCACAGAAAGGTGTATTTGCTGATACACCAACATGGTATGAGCATACACTGATGGATGCGCTCACCAGGTGGCACCACTTACCATTTCCATTATCAAGTGACCACAAACTGCACATTTTTCTGCTGTCTGTTGGAACCCCGAATACTGAAATGCAAAACACACATGTAAGTTTCCATATACAGTGAAAACTCGTTATAATGACACCATCTGTTCCCTAAGAAATGTGTTGGATAACTGAGTATGTCAGATAAATGAGTCAAATAACAAAGAAAATAAACTGCTTCCCATGAAAATTTGTGTCATTATATTGAATATGTCGGATACCTGAGTGTCGTTATACTGAGGTTTCCCTGTATAAGACAGTAATTACCGAGCCAAAGGTCAGAAATGATTTCATAATGGCTAATTTGCCATTGTTTACGACATGAAAAATATTTATGCACAAATATGGTACACTCAGATCTGTTTTTAATCACAGAATGTTTTTTTGTTTACAGATTTTATACACCTGTTTTACAAAGTGACTTTGTCTTGATGTGAAGGACAACAACGGCTTTATTGCTGCTATAAACACAGCTGTGCTGGGGTATGGTGATGACAGAATATTATTTATGTTCAGATAAACATCATAAAACAATGCTCAGGTAACATAACATGATTCCAGCTCAAACTCCTTTTGTTGTTTACTCTACAAATGCAATTTTACAAAAGTTTTAAGTAAAACAAGATTGTACTCACTAAATAATCTTCTTCACAGTAAACTTTTCCATGTACATTATAGAATGCCTTCCCTCGTAATGTCCTCCCTGCAAAATACAAAGAGTCTGGTCAGCCTTGAATCCATTAGAAATAGGGTTACTTGTGAATACTTTCAGAAGAAAACAAAGAGTAAAAACTATACTATCTCTTTAACCCTTAAAGTGCATATTACGGCTATGGTCATTTTCTCATTACCGTTAAACATATAATGATGAAGAGATTCAAATTCCTCATGAAGATACTCTTCATTCAATACCAGCAAGCTTAGTCTAAAGCAAGAAGTAGTCTTAGTCAACAGCTTTCCACAGGACATTTTACATGCAAAGTGCCCCCAGGAAAGCTGTTGACTCAATCTTAAATCAGCGCTTTAAGGGTTAATTGTGTCGCTTATCTGTTCTAAGCTCAACTGTTAGACTATCAAATGTTTCATTTACCTGAACAGAAATACTACCTCTCCAGCTTGTACATGTACTAGGAATACATCCTGATATTAGATAATGCATTTCATTCTGGTCGTAATACATCCTAATAATAAATCAAGCATTTCACTCTGGTCAAGTTATGTTTCAAATATGTCTCCAGATCTCTTAACACACGTAATTTCTCTTTTAGGGTTGTTTGTGGGATATTCCGCACAAGTATGTAAAACTCTGCAATAGGCATCTATAGAAGTGTTTTCAAGGTGGTCCAGTTAGGCCCCGGAAGAATAATTTTTCTGACACCATAAAGTGAAAGCTATTTTCATAAACCTATACAAAGTATCCATTTTTGGATAGGTTGTCATCCATAGGCTATAAAAACACACTGTGACTCTGCAAATAATTGGTGTATAAACAACCATTTCTTTGGCCAGACATAAAATTAAGACTTTTTTACATAAATATGGAAATAAGTTTTTACTGGTGCAGCGAAATTGTAAAATGTTTGCCCAGAAGTATGTACAGCAATAATAATAATAATAATAATAATAATAATAATAATAATAATAATAATAATAATAATAATAATAATAATAATAATAATAATAATAATAATAATAATAATAATAACAACAATAATAATAATTGTTGTATAAACAAACACTTCTTTGGGGAAAAAACTGCACCACATTCTTTGATAATTGGGTTCAGCAAGAGCAGAAGGTTCCTGTATCCCTCCTGCAGAGGTCACTTTACTCAGAAGGGCTTAAGTTGTGTGTGTGGATTTTCATTACTTTCCATTGTAATTTGCCACTTGATAACTTAGAAAACATGGCAGGCAGAAACAAGGGTTTCATAGTACATCGAGGTGTACACATCAAATGATTCTTGTACTTAAATAGCCTCAATACTAACCAGTTTCTTCAAGGTTACTTGAACACAAAATCAAATGGGAACATCCAACTCTAGCCCACAAGAATTTTGTGTGTCGGGTTGTGCATTCAACAACATGCAACTAACCTTTGTTCATACTTTCTTCAACCTGGCAATGCCAATGTGAAACATTTGCATGAAAGTAAGTTTGAGCAAAAAACAAGTTGGGTCAAGATGTGGCATAAAACTGAATACAACCAAGACAAGTTGTGACTGGTGGTGACACCTAGTGGTGGACATGCCATGTTGTGATGGCCCCAGGCACTATCACACTGGACATGAGGTGCATGACCTGTGTGACCTCCATCACATGGTATGAACTAGGTCAGTGTGTTATTTGTATTACACTATCATACCCCTGTACTGGGCGACAGTTAACGCTGCACTGAAGAACTGCAATGAGACACACCCAAGCCTTGCCAGGGTACTGAGCCAGCACACTATCTTTCCAATATACTGGTCCCCTGAGCCACCACACTATCTTTCCATAACACTGGTCCCGGTCTTCAGGACATGATCTTGACACATGCAGGGATTACCTCTGATGCCACATGTCAGAATAACACACACCCAGTCCAATTTTAAGTGCCTGCTAACAGGTTCTGGGCAGGTATTACTATAGTACTAATGTCTATTGAGAAAATTACCACTCTTGCAAAATCATCTTCAATATTTCCTTGAGTGTTTCTTAAGGTTAGATTGGTCTCTGCTTATGGGTGGCCTCTCCAACCAGGTTTCAGTGTATAGTCCACACCAGGGGGCAGAAGTAGTAACTGTAAGGGTCAGTACCACACTGAAGTCTGTTTTACATGTGTTACTCAAGGTCTGTTTTTGTTTGTGCTATAACATCCATGTGATGCCTCGTGGCTATATGCCACTTATAATGAGTCTTCTCAAAAGCATTTGGGTTCACAGTAATTAACCTGCATTTGAGACGAATTTGACCCCAAATTAAGCATAGCAAATATTAATTTTCCTCTTGTTTGAGTTATCGCCGTCGCACAAAGCCCCACAAGAATGTTGCTGCTCCTGGATGCGTCGTCCTCACTGCCTCAGGGATACACATTCATATAGTTATGTGTAACAATTAGCATTTGAAGAGAAAGAAATAAAACCTGTGCCTATCTTTGCATGGGGGTAGGTGTGGGCACTGGTACCATAGACATGGCTGTGACATCTCAATATACCTACACAATACATGTATGCCATCGCAGCCTTTATTTACAAGGCGGGTGTCTGTCATTGGTCAAGTACCTCAGCATTGCCACCAGGGCTTCTGCCAGGGGGTAAAATGGGTAAAATTCCATACCCTTCAATTTTTTTCAGGATTCAGCACCGTACATTAAAATTGTTACTCAATTTGATCTCCAGACCTGTCAGAAGTAGTGCCGAGTCAATTCTAGAGCATCGAAACAAAATATCGTATGGCAGTGGGCTTCAGACCCATGCCCACCACATGCCCACAACACAGTATTTTTTCCTGGATGAATGCTGACCACACTTAGCTTTTATAGAAAATTACATGACTACTTGTGAGCAATGAAGTGCTTCATCCGTAACACAATAAAGGAGATCAGCCTGAATACGCTCTGCAAGTACTGTCTACAAAATAAACTTCAATTCAAATTAACTACCAATTTTGGTAATAGATATATTGGTGTCATATCTGTGGAGGCAGATGAGTTGCACCTGTTTCATCAAGTATATTATAAACATTTATCCCATCATCAATATTTACATATAAAATGTCTGAGATGTTGGGATGATGGATACATATATATATATATATATATTATATATTATAACACAGCCTACGTCAAAATTCTACAGAAGAACGTGTGCAATATGGACAATAGTACTGCCACATGTGTATGGGTAAGACAGTGACAGGTTAGCTTATGGTGAGTAAAGAGTTCGGACTGCAGTATAGGATAACTACCAGGGAGTGGTTTTGGACAAAAAGACACAAATACAATACTTATGATTTTACTCTCATGTTCTTTTGTTCAGTCAAAGTTCTTTCTTGTTGATTCACACAAAATCTTCTCAAATAACCTAGCAACATTTCTTCTAAATTTCACATTCAGTTATGAGCTCCTAAAATATGTTATACAAAATATGACACATTTATGGCAACAAAAAACATTCTCTTCCACACAAATTATTAGAATATAAGCCCTTGAACAGCAGCACTTTAAAAAGTTACTATTAATATTAGAGAGCAGAGTTGGGTCATGATTCCTGGGCTGGAAGGTCATGTTTATCAAGGTATGTTGCAGTTACAACAAGATGTTTAAAGCTGTCTTGTATTTCTACCTCTCAACCCCACCATCACAGTCCAAACGTCCTGCTATTTTACCATTTACATTGTGTGGCTGCATCTTAGCTACATCAGAAACTTGCATGTTTTGTACCTATCCTAGTAAACTGACTGACCACTAAGAAACCATGTATGGTAACCTTCTGAGGGAACATTTGCTGCCATTACAACAGGTCCTGCCATCTGGTGTCAATAGAACAAACCTAAAATATGAACACAGCTTATGCTGCCACCTAGAGGCCAGGTAAGAGTCTGTGATTCACCCCAGCATGACAGGTAATTTAGCAGAACAAAGAGCACATGATGTGCTCAGCTGAGTGTGGTTACAGTGCACAAGACAAGACTGGGGCTTGAGCCAAGCCTTGCGGCTGTATCAGTGACAGGTACAGGCATAAGGACTGCACCTAACCCGGGACTATATCAGGCTGGACACCTACTTGTACTGCCAGTTACACTGAAAAGGAAACCATTTCACCTGATTTTGGCTGCCTTACAGAACTCAAACTATTACACCCAAAATTCTTAACATATTTAAGGACATATCAGAGTACCCCTTACAACAATCTTCAAAACATGAAACTAAAATCTCTGCCATTTTGCTGAGTGCAACAGAAAACTGGTTGTAAGAAACCCCCCAAATTCTGTCAGGGACAGATACTATGTCAGGGACAGACAGTCTGCCAGGGACAGATACTCTGTCAGGAACAGATAATCCGCCAGAGATAGACAATCTGCCAGAGGTAGATACTCTGCCAGGGACAGATAATCCGCCAGAGATAGATAATCTGCCAGGGACAGATACTCGACCGGGGACAGATACTCTGCATCCAGATGGAGCTGCCTCCCTGCAATGAATGAATGAAGAAAAAAACTTTGACTGCCAGCTGTAGATGGAATTGTTTTGTTGTAAAAGAATTTTTTTATGGATGGTAATGGTAATGGTCACATTTTTGGCCAAGACTAGTGGAAAAGTATTTCACCATGAAGGCTGCACATGTCAGTCAACACCAGGTACCTATGTAGAACAGGTGACAATGCTTTGATGTATGACGTACTTGTTAGTTGGATCTGAATAATGATATGCCACATATAGCCTGTCACGGTCCACAAAGGTCAAGCTTTTTTACATTCATTCATCTATACTCTGGAAACCATTTTCTCTCTGTCTGCTGCAAAACATCTGGTTTGTGGGGAACTTTCTTTTTGGACACATAGCCTTCAGAACACACAGGAAGACAAAAGCTATTTATCTGGATAGCCATTTAAACAGCAGAGAGAAACAACCACTACAAGTCAGTCAAACACTTTCTTCTTACTTTCTCTCCCAATCCCACACACTTCTTAGAATATACATGTATTGCACAAAATAACTCCTTGCCCACCATTTATGAAGATGTAACTTTTTTCTGCTGACTATATGGGTTTTATCAGTTTCAGCAATAATGTGTACAATTTGCTGTGCATGTTCCTGGTAACAAGGACCATAGATCCAACAAAACTGTAACCCTAAGTTACTGGTTACAAGGAACCCTTCCTGACAAAGTTTAACTCTAAGTTACTAGTCACAAGATACTATACCTGAAAAAAATTAACCCGATGTTACTGGTAACAAGAATCCATACCTGACAAACTTTAACCCTAAGTTACTGGTGACAAGAACCCATACCTGACAAACTTTAACTCTAAGTAACTGGTAACAAGAATCCATCCCTGACAAACTTTAACTCTAAGTTACTGGTAACATGAATCCATACCTGACAAACTTTAACCCTAAATTACTGGTAACAAGAACCTATACCTGACAAACTTTAACCCCAAGTTACTGGTAACAAGAATCCATACCTGACAAACTTTAACCCTAAGTTACTGGTTGCAAGGAACCAAACTGAACTAATCTTAATCCTGCAGGGACCAAGTCAACAGGTTTCCTCAGCAGACTGTGGTCCCCAGGCTGCCCCAAGTGGACTGTTGACTAAATACCTACACCATTCTTCGTTCACAGAAGAGCCAGGCGACGTGTACGGCAACAGCCATTTGTGGTTGTCTGTATGTGGCTACATCATTACGCCCCTCTGGGATAAGTCATTTTGTGTGTGAATAACTTTAAACTTTTATAGAATTCTGCGCAATAAATCACAGATATAAATCTAACATCGTTTTTTGTCAAAGTCAGTTGTCACAAAGACGGGTCTGACCTGACTACCTGCCAGTGTACTGTCCACTGTGCCACTTCCCATGAATGAAGACTGTTCCACATGACACGCCTAAGGCCTTCTAATTAGTTCCCATATTTCTCATGCAGCATAAAAGTATGCATTTTTTTTCTTCAAAATACACACCCTTTCTTCTAAGACTGTTACTTTTTTAACCTCAATAATTTCCAATTTAAACTAATCAACAGCTACCGTAATATCAATGTGCTAGGCTACATTTTCCTTACATTATTTCCTGAACCTCAAATGTTAAACATATCCCACATTTCATGAGAAAACTGTGTCACTAACTGCCGGGAGCATACAGCAACTGGTAACAAGTATGTGACATCTGTGACCTTGTGACATAACTAAAGTGGTGTAATTCTCTATCTTCCTATTTTCCATTACAAAATAAGTTACCTGTTCAGTGCCTGGGATCCTATTACATCATATGCCTATGGCATCAAATGTGTCCATCCTTCATATACCTACATTTTTGTGTCTTGCTATAATTTCACTGGATAGTTAAGATGACCTTCACCCTGTTACTCTAACTTACGTTTGACAGTAAGACATCCAGTTACTGTCTTCACCCATTTAGCAAATCCTGATCAGCAAGATCCTACCATGCAGTGCATTTTGAAATAATTGACTGTCCATTCATTTATGCAATTTTTATCCAGCATTTTGAGCACCTCTTTTGTTGCCTGCACAGTAAATTCAATTCTGCTTTGTGTCTGATTTCTCTGCCTTCAAGTGCAAAAAGGACAATTTTTCATTACACATCAACAGCTTACATTCATATAAAATAGCTTCCTTTTTTTTCTTTTCTTTTTTTGGTGACAGTGTGCTCATCATGTTTAAAACTTTTGTCATATGTAAACTGTACAACAGCAGCTGGCTCACCCTGCATCCTGGCCGCCCCAGTCCCCAACTGGTAGCCCACCCTGCACCAAGGCCACCCTAGCCCCCAGAAGGGGGCCCACCCTGCATCCAGGCCACCCCAGATCCTAACAGGCAGCCCACCCTGCATCCAGGCTGCCCCAGCCCCCAGCAGGCACCCAACCTGCATCCAGACCCTAACAGGCAGCCCACCCTTCATCCAGGCCGCCCCAGCCCCCAGCAGGCAGCCCACCCTGCATCCAGACTGCCCCAGACCCTAACAGGCAGCCCACCCTGCATCCAGACTGCCCCAGACCCTAACAGGCAGCCCACCCTGCATCCAGGCTGCCCCAGCCCCCAGCAGGCACCCAACCTGCATCCAGACCCTAACAGGCAGCCCACCCTTCATCCAGGCCGCCCCAGCCCCCAGCAGGCAGCCCACCCTGCATCCAGACCGCCCCAGACCCTAACAGGCAGCCCATCCTGCATCCAGGCTGCTCCAACCCCCAGCAGGGGGCAGCCCCAGGCACCCTGTTGTAGCAACTGTCCCTGCCCGACTCTCCATGCTGTCAACCTCTTCCAGCCTTCTTAACCATATTAACCCCTGGCCGGACTCTCCATGCTGTCAACCACTTCCAGCCTTCTTAACCATATTAACCCCTGGCCGGACTCTCCATGCTGTCAACCACTTCCAGCCTTCTTAACCATATTAACCCCTGGCCGGACTCTCCATGCTGTCAACCACTTCCAGCCTTCTTAACCATGTTCACCACTGCCTGACTGTAAAGATGCCATCATCAACTTTCTCTTCGTGTTTTGGTCACATTAAACGGAGACAGAATGTTTGTCCACAGTTTAAAATCTTTTGACAAAACTTAAAACTAGCACTAAAATATTCATACTGCAAGTCAAGAATTTCTTGTACACAGCTTCAGAGCAAACTCTAAGAACTAAATGGTTGATCACAAATTCAAAATTATTCTCACATTTGTTCCCCACACAAGGGTTAATATTTGCTTTGCTGAGGGCAAGTTCCTGAAGTTACAAACTGCATTCTGCTAACAGTACTCTACAGCTCTGCAGGCACTCCCCAGACTGTGGTACATACCTCAGCCTGGTACACTCCCCAGACTGTGGTACATACCTCAGCCTGGAACACTCCCCAGACTGTGGTACATACCTCAGCCTGGTACACTCCCCAGACTGTGGTACATACCTCAGCCTGGTACACTCCCCAGACTGTGGTACATACCTCAGCCTGGTACACTCCCCAGACTGTGGTACATACCTCAGCCTGGTACACTCCCCAGACTGTGGTACATACCTCAGCCTGGTATAAACTCCAGACTGTGGTACATACCTCAGCCTGGTATAAACCCCAGACTGGTACACATCCAAGACTGGTACATACCCAAGACTGGTACATACCTCAGACTGGTACACACCCAAGACTGATACATATCCCAGACTGTGCATCCCAGACTGTGGTACATATCCCAGACTGCAGTACATATCCCAGATCTGGTACATATCCCAGACCGTGGTATATACCCAAGGCTATGCTACAGTATTCACTGATGGTGCCTTAAAGTACCCAATCTTCCTCCGAGACAGATGACAATCACCACATGGCACTTCTACGTTCAAAATATCAGTGAAATGCTTGGGCTTGCACTGAGTGATTGCAGGTCCTATTGATCCCCTCCTTGGCTGGCAGAGTACTAAGTAAACACCTTTCTGTACATGGGGAATTTGTGCCCAACTCAGGGGAAAGCTGTTGACCAAGAACACACACATGACCCTCATAGGTATCTTCTGCTATTCCCATTCAAAATCTTTTCCATCAAGTGAAACAATAATGAAAGTGCACATTTTACATGCAAGTGTGTTTGTGTTATTTGGATGGTGAGAAGGGGCTAATTTAGGCTCCACATCAGCATAAGCATGTAATGTGCTTCCTACTGGTGTGACCACATGGTAACACACAGCAGGGGTGAATTGGGAGGGGAGGAGGGGGCAGAGTACCATGATCTCCCTCTCACCCCCACCTCCTATCCCCAAGGCAGTTGTCTTTTCTAGGGATCTTTATTCGTCACTGACCTACTCCTATACGTTTTGGCTCAGAATTCACCATTCCATGTGCAAATTTTCAAGATATTCAGGGGACGTACCCTTTACCCCCCCCCCCCTTCCAAACAACATACCTCAGTACTTTGCTGTTGGCTCCCCTCCCCTCCTAACTGGATGGCTCCTCTTTGCCACACCCACCTACCTGTCAATCATGCTGACTGTCCACTCACGTCCTTCCAGATGTGGTAGACAAATGACTAGGAGTGCTGTCTGTGTGAGTGTCTCCATGCAGACAGATGATGTCTGTGCGAGTGTCTCCATGCAGACAGACTGGCTCTGGTACACAACCCCAGTCCAGTGTGCACTTTAATCATCATGTATATGATGCCTGTCCAGCCCACTCTGATACTCTAAGTAAGGTGACACTTTAACACACTACACCGTGTATTTTATTTTCTTCTTTTATTTTTTTAAGTAATTCACTAATTTATTTCAGAATTCTTTCATTTATATTAATCTACTATTCTATGAAACCGTGATGTGCAATTTATATATTGGCATACCCTTGTCATACTCGTGTTTGACATTAACTCTATGCAGACGTCTATATCCGTTGTGCCCTCCCACATTGGTCAGCAGACAACTGCCACACCTGCAGACTGTATGCTACCACACGAACAAGGACCTCTCCTGCAAAGGGTTAGCATTATGGAGCCCGTATGTATGTATAATCTCATATGGGTGGAGTAAAATGCGGTATTTTCCCTGTCATGAGAAAGCACATTTGTTTGTAACATTTAAGAATTGAACTCCCGCATTTCGAGGCACATGGAGGAAATGACTGTAGGGACTGTTGACGCCATTTAGTGCGTGAGGCACGTCATTGGATCACGCAAAATGGCCTCAACAGACCCATTGGTCCTTTTATTCATGTGAATCGAAATGTGGGCGTTCAATACTTATATTTACATTTACCTGAATAAATATCAGTTTAAAATCTCCTAAAAAAATTGTTAAAACCTTACTAAATTCACTCACAACAACTTCATTGTAGTGGGAGTAAACATGTTAGACAGAACAACCGTAACAAGTGATGATGTCTAACAGTAATCAATGAAAATAACATGTAAAATATAGTTCTTGAGACAAATATTTTATTCAATGTTTTGGCAAGGAGTTCTAATGTGTACATGTAGTAATTTTTTTGTTTAAAATCATGTTTATGTTGTTGTTTACCATGATGTTCTTCTGGGGGCATGTCATGTTGACAAAAGTAGTACCGCATCAATGGATATATCAGTGCGCAATGTGATTCCCCATTGTAGTTCATGACCTTGCATTCATGAGGGGGTGACACGAAGGAAAAATCCTATCTCTCTCAGGTTAAACTTTGGACCGAATGTAAATATTCATGAATGACTGCAGATAAAGAGTGAATGTTACAGACACTGTGTTCTCGAGTCACAGAAAATATCTATTTCACTCCTACCCATATGAAATTCCATTTATTCTATGTTTAATGGGTATTTGTTGCAAAATTATGTCCTGCAGGCCTACTTTCAATGCCGATCAGATGTGCTATCTTTGTCTATGCTGGCTGTAGTCTACTGCATCACATCTGAGGTACAATCAAACATGGCTACACACACTTTATCTCAAGCATGTGTTAATACACAACATCATTTTGCTGCCACGTCACAATTAAGTTGTAACAATGTTTTTGTCATGTGACTAGGATGGAACATGGTTTTTGGTTAAAACTCCCTAAAAACCATATTAAACTGCCCAAAACAGCATAAAAATCTTTATTTCACAATAGTGACTTGGTGAATCGTCAATCTCCCTACCTCTTCTGACACCCTCACGAACAATACTACCACCAAGCCACTTTTTAAAAATATCTATAACTCATGTGGATTACCAGAACACCAAACACTTCCATGATTCCATACTCTATTTTCAGATCATTTCTTCATGATGGGCTTTCCCTACCCAGCACATCGTGCCAGGAAAGGTGAGGCTGTTTTAGCTGAGGTGACTGTGATGAAGGCCAAGTGGCTGTGTCAGCTGACTGGGCCAATAGTGCAGTTGTCCTCGAGTCAGGTACAATGACAGTGGGACAGCCCCTAGCGGGGACACCCCCTCGTGTACTGGGTTCACTGTCAAGTAGTCTTACTCATCTCCCTGTCTTCTGAACAAAACCCGCACTGCCTGTGCTGAGGTAATATCTCTCACCAAAGAATAGCCAGTTCCCACCACATCCTTCTCTGCCCCTCCCACTCGGGCATTGTTACAGGTCATCCACATTTAAAACTCTCTTCACTTTTTAATTTATTTGCAAAATTTTTAAAGCATTTTGACAGGAATTTGGAAGGACAGTAATGCTTAACTCAAGGACAGTAATGCCTAACTCAAGGACAGTATGCCTAACTCAAGGACAGTATGCCTAACTCAAGGACAGTATGCCTCATCCCTTGGCAAGACAAGACTGTACCTGTAGCCAGCTGGGGACTCCATACCCGGAGATCAGAAAGGGTTAATATACCTAACTGTATCCTTTATTGTGGACAAGCAGCAACAGGAATCTCAACCATGACATAATTACCCCATTGTGCACTAACTAACCCCTTCCCTTGACCTCATCCTGGCCACTCCACAAAGAACTTGTTTATAAATACCACCACCAAAACATGCACCCATTGGCCTGTCCAGTCGAAGTCCCCTTCACCTCAACCGCAACTGGACTTTCCCTGCTTGATGTGGGCAGCTGGCAACACTTGGAGTACAGCACTGTATCATCGTTCACTGGGAAAATCTCATTCAGAAGCTACACTTGTTTTGTTGACAAATACCGCCCAGGTATTGGGCTCGTATTGACAGTGGTTTGCAAGGCTATTTCATTTTTTACCTGTACACTGTACATTTCATTCACAAGCCTTTTACTGTGTTATTGACAAATACCATGCAGGAATTTTGCCTGGTAACATGTTTGTCATGAGTTGCAAGGAATAACCCACGCATGACTCAATCTCATTAACTGGTGATCCTACTTGACAATGTGGTTCCCAGTGCATTTGTACACGAGGTCCCTGTCTTCAGGTATGTCTCTGTTAAGACCTCCTGCCTTTAAAGACCTCTCTAATAAAACCTCCTGCCTTCAAAGACCTCTCTAATATGACCTGCCTTCAAAGGCCTCTCTAATGAGACCTTTGGCCTTCAAAGGCCTCTCTAATAAGCCCTCCTGCATTCCAGGTCAAATCAGTGGACCTGGATTTTCTTAACCCAATTTATCTTGCACCGCCTGACCTAGGCTGCTACCACCCGATCACCTTTCCATATTTGGAAGGATCATACATTCAGAAATTCTTTTGGATCTTGTTCTCTGTGAAAACAATGTCACAGAGATGTAGGATGCTGTTGAACGTCATGACATTCAGTTGCATTACCTAACAACAGCAAAGTTACAGGTACATAAATAAAATGGGTGCCCTGGTGGTTATCCTTATTGCCGGACCAGAACCAGCTGGATCTAAACCGGTTGCAATAAACCTCTTTCATGACCAGGTTGTGTTTTCTGAAAAGGTGCACTCTCATAGGAGTTATAAATAACAAGAGTAGTAATTAGCACACTATCCCGGAAATATATTTTTTCAAAAGACAGGTGGACCTTCATCGAACTGGTCTCTCAAGACAGGGAGCACTGTAACATGAAGGAAAGGTGGCCAATCACAGACCCAGCCTCACAACACAGGGAGCACTGTAACATAAAGGACAGGTGACCAATCACAGACCCAGCCTCACAACACAGGGAGCACTGTAACATAAAGGACAGGTGACCAATCACAGACCCAGCCTCACAACACAGGGAGCACTGTAACATAAAGGAAAGGTGACCAATAACAGACCCAGCCTCACAACACAGGGAGCACTGTAACATAAAGGACAGGTGACCAATCACAGACCCAGCCTCACATCACAGAGAGCACTGTAACATGAAGGAAAGGTGACCAATCACAGACCCAGCCTCACAACACAGGGAGCACTGTAACATAAAGGAAAGGTGACCAATCACAGACCCAGCCTCACAACACAGGGAGCACTGTAACCTGAAGGAAAGGTGACCAATCACAGACCCAGCCTCACAACACAGGGAGCACTGTAA
This sequence comes from Hermodice carunculata, assembly GCA_964020975.1. Taxonomy (NCBI): domain Eukaryota; kingdom Metazoa; phylum Annelida; class Polychaeta; order Eunicida; family Amphinomidae; genus Hermodice; species Hermodice carunculata. Next base: position 96,636,888 of record OZ026624.1, on the reverse strand, counting down.
CATAAGGAAAGGTGACCAATCACAGACCCAGCCTCACAACACAGGGAGCACTGTAACCTGAAGGAAAGGTGACCAATCACAGACCCAGCCTCACAACACAGTTCCAATGCATAAGGCATTAGAAAACATTCAGATTATTCAAACAACTTGGGAAAACACCAAGTGCAGGCAAAGTCTGTAATATTTTAAAGCCTCTTCTCCCTCCTCCCCCCCCCCCCATACCAGATCCTCAATAGACATGAAAACCACATCATAAATAACAGCTCTTTCTGTGACTTAAATTAAAATTTAAAAGCAATTGAGAATCATCAAACCATTCTATTTTAAATAATGCACCTGGCTGGCAACCATTCAGTCCTTTTCCCACAACAATCACCCTATTTTCAAACTGGAACATAAAAGACCAGTATTTCTGCATGTGTCAATTTCCTTGTGTATTGTTCCCTGTCTCCTCTACTAATGGCACTTGTAAGTCTATCTGGACGTCTCTAGGAGAAAGCTCTGTTGCCCTTCAGCTTTTTAACCCATACCGTCCCCATACCACCCATGTCAACTTTTCTTAACATTTTTGTTGTTGTTTTCTTGTGTGTCCTCACCACAAAATCTTGAGAATCTTTGTCAATGTCTGAAATCTTTATCTGCAATAGTTTCCACCTTTCATACTTAAATCTAAATTAATAATAAAATTCACTTGACATTTTAATGTAGTTTCCAGCTGAAAATCTGTCCTGAGTACAAATTAAAAAAGATCTACAATGAGGCTGATTTCACTGGATGAAAGTTAAGGTCTGTTCCTCACCGTACACAACAGAAATAGAAGTTTACATGTTTGAACAGTTATGGAAGCATCTGGGGAGTGAAGAGGGCACAATAATCACTGACTCCAGCACAACAGTGCCCACTTGAACTCCCCTTGTCTGTGTGTCCCCTTGTCTGTGTGTATGGCCTCAAGGCTTGCAATTGACATTCACTGTTTTTCTAGCAGAAAAGTGCAGAATGCGTCCACACCTCGACAGCATGTTTGGAAACTGCCTTGCAGTTATGGGAATTGGCAAGTCATTATATGGCGTCTAAAAGACTTCTACTTCTTAGTGGACTTGGGTTTTTATCCCAGGGTTTCTGTAGTCTTCCCTGCAGACCTTTGTGTCTTCCCTCTATCTGCAAGTTGTCAAGTCAGTGGGTGACTGTACATAACTGCCATATACTTCTGCCTTTCATGTTGGTTGCATGCACCTGACAGGGGCTTAACACTTTCCAGCTCAAACTATCTACAAGTGTCTGCATGCAAGATGTCTCTTCTTTACACTTCATTTTCTCCTAAGGAAAACAGTTTGACAGAAAATTATACAACAGGCCTACCAGGGTGGAATGCCCAAAGTTAACAGTTTAAGCCCATCAGGGTGGAATGCCCAAAGTCAACAGCTTAAGCCCATCAGGGTGGAATGCCAAAGTTAACAGCTTCAGCCCATCAGGGTGGAATGCCCAAAGTTAAAAGCTTAAGCCCATCAGGGTGGAATGCCTAAAGTTGACAGCTTAAGCCCATCAGGGTGGAATGCCTAAAGTTGACATCTTAGGCCCATCAAGATGGAATGCCCAAAGTCAACAGCTAAGGCTTATCAAAATGGACCTGTGACCCAGATACTTGACCTAGTGACCTACCTTTGGTACATGACACACCCTGATGTCCAGATGCTCCTGTGTGTAAAGTTTCATTAATGCAAGTTCACTGACACCAGAATTACAGCCTGGACATGAAGTGTAATTTAATTCTACTTGATTGTATCACCATGACCCAGATACTTGACCTAGTTTTGTTTCATGACACACCTATAGGTCAAGATATATGTGTATGTGAAGTTTTGTGAAACTAAGTTAAATAGTAAAGGAATTTTAGCTGGGCCATGGCTTTATACGGAAATATCACTGTGACCCAGATACTTGGCCTAGTGACCTACTTTTGGTACATAATACACCCTTATGTCCAGATGCACATGTGTGTAAAGTTTCATTCATCTAACTTGAAGGGCAAGCAGATTACAGCCCAGACACGAATAGTGGATGGACGACACATGAATGCACGGATTACTATATGCCCCTCCTCTTGTAGGAGGGGGGCATAACTAGCATTTTCTAATTTCACTGTTGAAAAGTGTACTAGCCCCTTAATGGAAACCAATCACAGTGGCTTTTTTTACAAAAAAAAATGTGAAAGAGTACTTCTGACTGCAAAAAACTGGAATCCCTCGTGGTTCTGCAACATATCCTAACTTTTCCATGAAAAACCCATACATACTTAGTGTGAGCCAAAACAAGGATTGCTGCTTGGGGGCAGGAGGGGATGCAATGGTTTTCAAGACAATCCACCATACATTTATGTTGGCCCCACATGGCAATGTAATCTGCATGCAAGTCCAGTCATGTGTGGATCATCAGGCAAGAATCAAACCTGTCAACATCCTTCTTGGCCATGATTTAGACCACACAAGTCAAAACATTCCAAACCCTGCTACTTGAGCTTTCCTGGTAAGCCAGAGGAGTCAGAATACCTGGCAGTCAGGCAGCTGCACACAATCCTGTCCCTCCTCCATACAGCCACTGTCAGCTGCACACAATCCTGTCCCTCCTCCATACAGCCACTGTCAGCTGCACACAATCCTGTCCCTACTCCATATAGCCACTGTCAGCAGCACACAATCCTGTCCCTATTACATACAGCCACTGTCAGCTGCACACAACTCTATTATCCCTAGTCCATACAGCCACTGTCAGCTGCACACAACCTGGTCCCTACTCCAGACAGCTACTGTCAGCTGCACACAATCCTGTCCCTACTCCATATAGCCACTGTCAGCAGCACACAATCCTGTCCCTATTACATACAGCCACTGTCAGCTGCACACAACTCTATTATCCCTAGTCCATACAGCCACTGTCAGCTGCACACAACCTGGTCCCTACTCCAGACAGCTACTGTCAGCTGCACACAATCCTGTCCCTACTCCATACAGCCACTGTCAGCTGCACACAACTTTGTCCCTACTCCATACAGCCACTGTCAGCTGCACACAACTTTGTCCCTACTCCATACAGCCACTGTCACTGCACACAATCCTGCCCCTATTACATACAGCCACTGTCAGCTGCACACAACTCTGTTATCCCTAGTCCATACAGCCACTGTCAGCTGCACACAACCTGGTCCCTACTCCATACAGCCACTGTCAGCTGCACACAACTTTGTCCCTACTCCATACAGCGTGACTACAAAGAGAGCACAACTCTTACATGTGTACCAGTCATTCAACAATGGCAGTACAACATACACAGCTTATCTCCATTCATCTATACATGATAACAGTTTCTGTGGAGTACATGGCCCAGTCTGTTTATCTCCTCTACAATGTTAGTTTAGCACTCAGGAGAAAGTATGCCTACAGACCTCGTCCCTTGAATGGATCCAGGACAACAGATCCAGTCTTTCTTATATGTGGAAACTTTTGTTCAGGACTCGTAGTAAGTAGCAGAGTAGATGGTGCAGTTTAAATAAGACCAGTAGTTTTTGATATCCAAGTGCACATCACCACTATATAATGAGCCCTCCTTGTCAAGGAAGACCTGCCTGCACAAACCCTCCCCTGGTGTAACTGCTTTGTATAGGTGTGACCACCCCCTCCCTGCCAGGATTAACTTTTCTACACATCACAAAGCTTCCTGGACAAGGATCAACCGTCCATCCTGCCCCATGAACCTGTCCAGATTTAAAAAGCTGCTACGTTTCCTTGAAGACCCAGTTATGTCAATTTGACAAAAGCTCTGGTTGAGTCAGTCTTAAGCTATTCCTGTAAGGATTTGACTGGAGGCATTGTCAAAAGGTTTCTTATTCATGGTCTTCATCCTAAGTCATGGTTCACATATTAACCACTGATGACTTCCCATTCAGCTCAAATTGGGTATTACCCTGTTAATCTCAGAATCAAAGTAACAATAAAAGTAGTTGTTCATGTAAAAAGAATGTTCTTTTGAATTAAACTTTGCAGGTAAACCTTAAGGAATCACATAAGCTGTGGATGATGAGTCACTCAACGGGACGTAATTCTTCACAAAAACCTTGGTATTTTGATGACAAGATTGGTCAGGATTTGGTCCTATGTTTGAACACACCTCTTCCACTCAACATCCTACACTATATCAGCCTTATTTCACCTGAAAGGCAACTGATATTAAGTCTTGAAATGTATTGTTAAAGCTTGAAATGACCTTCTGACCTCTCACGTTTTCCCGCAGTGAACCTAAGGCAAACAGTTCCCTTGTGACTTGCTGTGAGGGGTTATTTTCAACAATGGGTGGACAAAAATATGACAAATTTTAGTCAACCAGCAAGAAATGGGCTCCTTCATTACTACGCTTTATGAACTACGATTATTATGAACTGGTAGACTATGGACCAGGATATCCAAGCCCACAAATCATATGATAGTCATGCTATCTGGAGACGGCTACATTATACTAGATCAAGCAGTTCGACTATGCTGGCAGACAGCAGGCAAAACATATTTCATTTGTACGACAATCTCTTTTTTTTCCTGTTATGTTTCTCATTTGACAATTCCTAGAGCCACCCAGAAAATCAATACATTTGTTTATCAGTTAGGCTTTGCTATGGAATTTTTGACTGTACAGGTTTTACACATCACTTAAGTGTTTGGAGGAAAATGGTTACCACAAAAATATCAAAACAAGAAGCCCATGGGCCTAATGCACTGCTGACCTATAATCTGATGACCATCACCTAAAAAAAAAAAAAGAAGAATTTCCTGAAACGCATTTCCTCCATGACCTTGGGAAATTAACCAAGGTCATCCATATTGTGTAGTTTATAACTCTCATATGATACACTTGTGGTACCGTTGAGTATCATTCTTTATCAACATATTAAATGAAATGTCTTTTTCTTAAGTGCTTAATGACCTTGAAAAATATGTCAAAGTCACAGAATCATAGGGTCACCGTGACAGAAAGAGTATATCACGCAGACGAGTTTTATGAACAATGTAATCAAGTACAATTTTGACCTGGAGGCTCAACTCTCTTTGCCACTGATGTCCAAGCTACACTTTGCCATTATAAAATCACTTCTTTCAACTCTACAGGATTGGTGACCTACGAAAAATACATCGAGGTCATTGACACATACAATATGAGCATAGGACACAATCCATATATCCTATCATTTGACACGTCTAATTCAATTTTTTTTTTCGACTGATGGAATTTTACATCTTTTAAGACATTATAACTTATAATTTCTGTCAAAGTATAGGTGGCGCCACTAAGTACCACATGCAACCAAGATTTTGACCTCTTTCACAATCCCACCAAATTAAACGTCAAGATCCATGAAAGATTAAGGATATGCTTTTTCTATCCAACAAAAAAAAAAAAAAAAAGAATGATTATACATTTATTGGTGTGTGGACAAATGAAGGTGTTGCAGGAGATTTGGCTTTATGTTTTAATAGGATAAACTAGTGTACTTGCAAAAACTTGCAGGTGAATATACAACTTTACAAAATCAAGATTTTTTTCCAGCAAATATTATGTTTTCATGGTTAGATTTTTCAATACAGGTTTATACACACACACATCCTGTGACCTTGAAAAGAGGTCAAGGTCATCAAAATGTAATCGGGTCAAGAAACAGTGTCAAGGTACAATAGTAGAGGTCACAATTACCAATTATCTGTGCATTGAGCTGAATACACACTCCAATACACAGAATTATTCAGGGCTAGAGATGTGTACTCCCATTGCATTGCATGTTAAATTAACCTCAAATTGAAAGATTGCTTTTAAAGCTACAAGAATAAAATTTGTGTGAACATTTCAGCTATGTACATAATTTTACTACACACATTTTGCTTCTGCAACGAGTGGTTTTAAAAGTTATTAAGCTATAAATTACAATGGAAAGTAATGGGAATACACAACTCTAGCCCTGAATGACTGAAATGCCCTCTACAGGAGAGCAGTAGAAGCTTCTGTCCTTGCTCTCCCCTGTTGCAGCAAATTAAATAGATCGTATGCATGGTCGCCATTTTGAATAAATTATCGCCATGTTGGGAAATTGCATTCTGGGATTAATTGTAGTACGCTGTTGAGATCAACCAGTGGGCTGCATTGACATTAGAAAGCTCGCCGTGATACGTTTTACTCATTTCTTATCCAGGTTTTTTCCCTAATATGGTCCGACAAATGTAACATATATTTGGTTTCTGAAGGTGCATTAAAGAAACTATCTGGTCTCCAAAAACAATGTAGAAAATTTAAGTCTGTAAGGGGGAAAAATAAGTTAAAGTTAAGGATGTCCATGAGGCTTGAGCAAATATCATCAATTCATTGTGGTGTTTTTTGTTTGCATGCATCCTTACTATCTCATCTTTTTCTTTCCCTTGTGGATAGTTTTTCATTTTTCCTTTCTTTTTCTCCTTTTTTCCCATGTTAATTGGTGCGTTTTGATCGTACTTTAAGAAGTGTGATTTTCTTTCACGCAGAGGTCCGCCTTTCAGTGAGAAATAATCCCTGGACAAAATGAACATAAGAATGCAACAGAAAGATCGCATCCATCTGGTTGGGCGCGGGTTTCAATGATCTTTCAATGAGGGTAAACTGCAAACTCGTGGGCATATCTAACATAGCGAAAATGTCATTTTTAGTGCGTTAACTGTCAAATAACAGGCATAATAATGCTAACGACTACTTGCTCATACTTCAACAGTTTCTCTTCAAATCAGGAACGAACACTTGCGTCGAGACATCTCTGTGGCAATCAAGAGGTTAGACAGATGTGTACAAACGAACAAGCATACGTGCAAGACACATTTTGCTCCTGCAAACACTCTAGATTTGTGTGTGTTTGTGTTTTTCTTGGTTTAAACTATTTTATTTCTCAAAATACATGTACGAGTGGAGAGCAAGCAACGCCTATACGAGCCCATCTCTTGGGCGGATATCGGTGCAACTTTGTACATTTAAGCGTGTTGCACATCTCTGCAATGTACATGTATATTATTTCAGTAATTCTTTTTTATACCACACAATCACCCTAAAATTACCGAATTAAAATGGGAAAACAACGTGTTAGCGATATGGAATTTGGTTCCTAAGTCTTCAAAGTGTGCTTTCTGAAACCATTAGTACGTGTTAAGTGCTTGGCCTTTCTTTGTGTTAACAATGCTTGCATAATATTTATCACCGGTTGCTTAAGCTATGGAAGAGTTTACGAAATTAGCACAAGTAGTGGTTGCTTTAAAAAAACTACCTGTGAAAACAACACGCCAAGAAACAACACACGGGTTGTTAGTTGAGGAGCGCATGGTAAAAATATCTGTAGTTTTAAATGTTAAAATGAATATTTGAGTTGCATGTCAAAAATGGAATCTTTTGCCCATTTTTTTGGCTATGATTAAGAAAACTCACTGCATAGGTTTAAACATATGTATTTATACAGGATTGTCCAACAGTACTTCTAGATGACTAATAACATGGGTTGTCGAGGTGAATATGACTAAGGTGGAAGAGCAAAATCTCAGCTTATCAATCTGATTAATTTCTGCTACAGATGAACACGTCCCTGTTTTTTTGTATGACATTGCGTAATGAAAGTTGAACATTTCCTATTTACATGTCTGACGCAGATTATTCCCAAATCAAAGTTTGTAGAAGAATACCTTAGTTTGGAAACAACTTTGCTCAAAACTACATGGTCTTATCTTTGAAAAATCAGTGATAAAGGAAGGAAAATTTGTTATTTTAAGGAGCGTAATCATTTTCTCTTCCTTCCTTCCTTCCTTCCTTCCTTCCTTCCTTTCTTTCTTTCTTTTGCTGGTTCATCTACTAACCTGCATGTCTGTCTGTCTGTCTGTCTGTCTGTCTGTCTGTCTGTCTGTCTGTCTGTCTGTCTATCTATCTATCTATCTTTCATGTGCTTTTATCATTGGCCATAGTGTTTACACGTTGGTTGCAAAACACACAATACGATTTGGTTCCTAAAGGAAAATGATTCAGATGACGGGGTTACACAGTTGGAAAGGATATATTTAAAGTAAACTATATAGACTGATCGCAATGTGCAAATGTCATCATTCAAAGTTACACGGCCAACGTAGTATGTCCAGGTCATGGGCACGAATTTACACAATTTTCAGTCCTGGAATGTCATCCCGGTCTGTCAGGCGATCATGAGTATGAATTTACACAATTTTCATTACTTTCCAGGACCGGAAATTCTTATCCATTGCCAGGTTTTTTTTTTTTTTTTTTCTTCTTGTTGTTGGCAAGGAATAAAATTTAAGTTGTTTGCCTCAGGAATAATTTGTAAAGCACACAGCCAAATAACAAATTAAACTTCTCATGGCTACCTGTGTAATTTCATAGTCGACACAGGTATCACAGGCATAACCTCTCGCATACTACAAATAAGCCCACAATACTCTGTGCGTCAAAAAATTTGGCGCATGCGCTGTGCCGCGAGCATACCATCTATTGGAGTTTGATGTGGCCTGTGAATTATGAGATATTTTGCTCACAAGGATATCGTCATGGCTACCCAGTCAGTCTGACAAGCTGAAAACAGTATACCCTCCTTCTCTAGTCCACTGGGGTTTTTGTGGAACAAGTGTTAAGGGCAGACCACAATGCTACATGAACAATGCCTCCGGCCAGCACATCCAGCCCCTTGTATTATTTGATCTTCCTTCACCTATTTTCCATAACAGTTCATCTTTCATGGTGCCCCAAGCTTGCATTCCTCTCTATTACTGAGCAATTCCTAAAACTAAAAGTTCTCTATTCAGTCAACCTTTGCATAACTGTACTGCATGCCATTTCCATATGCAAGTACCCCAAGCAAAATACCAAATTATAGTCTTCAATTCAGTGTACATCAAGACAGTTTCATTGTGTTTGATTAATTTTTCATTGCATATTATCCAATTCTTTTTGGGGTAGGGGTAGGGGTAGGGGTAAGGGGTAAGGGGTAAGGGTAGGGGTTAGGGGTAGGGTGAGGGTAGGGATAGGGATAGGGGTAAGGGTGTGGGTGGGGGAGAGAAGGGTAACCACAGGAAGACATCCAGCACCAAGTCTCATTGACTTGCCACTCAAACTGCAGCATCAAACTCACTTTTGTTCGATGGATAGAAAATGCACATATTCACTATCATTTCATAAATTGAGCAATAAATTACACCAATAAATCACGGGTGTCAATTATTGACAATGATACAATGTTAATAAACAATATAACTCCCCTATGTGCTCTGCTAGAACAAAGACCACAGCCAGCTAAACAATGAAAATGTGCATTGCATGTAGCCTGCACAGCCAGATATTATTGCGTTAATTAAGAATACAGATCAAAATAATCAAGCTGTCAATATAAAATATTAAATTAGTTTCTAAAATTATGTGCACAGCAGAATGTCCTCAGCTGTGTTTTTTCCCCTCAAATATATGCATTTGTAATTTATTATAATTTTTGATTGTCAAAAATGATATATATTACATTGGACTGCCTCTCTGTTTCCTGAACATGGATCATGACCTAGTTAGTTTAACGTAAACAAGTCACAGGTTTGTCTTCTATCAATGCCATTGTCCTACATGCAGACTTATTGGGTTACCTGCTCTAATGTTTTCCTGATAAACACCTCTGGATGGGACAAATATTGACTGCCACAGCACCATGCTGGTGGCTGACTGTCAGTCCATCTACTGCCAGGTCTGTCGGGGTCTGTCGGGGTCTGTCCTAGGTTTTACGTGGGGTAGAACAGCATTGCAAGCCTTCATCAGGACATCCATCTCATCTGCTGGGTCTGTGGGGACCCATCATTGGTTTTGTGTGGGGGTTTGCAAGCCTTCATCATGCCAGACAAAACATTACCCATGACACGCACATCCCATAATTACCTAATCTCTGTCATTAACCATGTTCTGTCTAAGCCTGCTATATTCTCTGTTAAGTATAGATATCCGCTTTGAACATCAGCAACTGTCAAGGCAAGTTGCATTCATGATTGGACAAGGCACAGCTGTGCTGTGCTGAAAACACCTCCACAACAAATTCAGATGTCCACTTTTCTAAGACAAAGCCAGCCATAAGCCTGTACAAAATGACAAAGACAGGTATCAACTTTGCAAAATTATAGGGAGAAGTGTCAGCCTATGCACAATTACAAATGCAGCAAGTTGCCTAGAGGCATCTGTTATCTCTGCATATCACAATCCTTTGTAATATTTTGCAGTTTGACATTCCACAGTACACTGGAACTATCAATCACATACTCAGGGATCCATCACTGTAACTATCAATCAGATACTCAGGGATCCATCATTGTAACTATCAATCACATACTCAGGGATCCATCACTGTAACTATCAATCAGATACTCAGGGATCCATCATTGTAACTATCAATCACATACTCAGGGATCCATCACTGTAACTATCAATCAGATACTCGGGGATCCATCATTGTAACTATCAATCAGATACTCAGGGATCCATCACTGTAACTATCAATCACGTACAGTAGTCCTCCTTTGAGAGGCCACCCCTAGGGGTGGTCCAAAACTGGTCACATAAAGTAGGCTGTCTTTCACTGGAGGGCTCTTTCAAATAGAGGGCTACAGTATTAAGGATCCATTACATCTTTCAGCATCCTCTAGCATAAGTGTATGTATGCTCATCCTCTCTCATAAGTGTATGTATGCATCCTCTCATAAGTGTATATATGCATCGTGTCTCATAAATGTATGTATGCATCCTGTCTCATAAGTGTATGTATGCATCCTCTCATAAGTGTACGTATGCATCCTCTCTCATAAGTGCATGTATGCACCCTCTCTCATAGTGTATGTATGCATCCTCTCTCATAAGTGTATGTATGCATTCTCTCTCACAAGTGTATGTATGCACCTTCTCATAAGTGTATGTATGCATCCTCTCTCATAAGTGTCCATATGCTCATCCCATCCTGCACAGATGCAAAATTATAAGAGAAAATTATTTAAATAAACTTTTGTAATTTTTGATCAACAAGTACTCCAGCTAAATTGAGACAGCAATGACATCAACATTTCCAGTACAATGCAAGCATGGCTGGAGTTTATAAACAAAATTCTTGTTCATTTGTGAGGTTTTGGTCAACATTGCATGCTGTGATGCAAACACATAAATTATACATTTGTTGACCTTACAGGCAAAACACATGGTCAAAGATATAATGGGTGGTATTTGAAGTCATTTCAACCTGGGGTGGGCCGGGTCACGGGACAAGTCATTGGCCACTGCTTCCTTCATTGCCTGCTCAACACGCCATCCATTCAGCAAGCCATTCACGTTCTGAATGGGACCAAGCATTTTGTCATCAAATACAAAATCACTAGTACTTTTTAAGGGAAATCTGAATCAATTTCTGTTGAATTCAAGCAAAATAATTGTCCACAAGTTTAAATGAGTCCAACTTCCCAACCCATTCTCAGTGCAGACATCAGTGCTCAGTGAAAGACAGGCTGGAGATTATGGTGGGAGTACAGTAGTCCCTGTCTTGAGAGGCCATCCCAAAGGCAGACCCAAAAGTGGTCTCTCAAGACAGGTGGCCTCTCATTAGAGGTACAATAACAAGGAAAAGATAGCAGCAGGGGCCTGCCAAGAGTGGCCTTTCAAGTCAGGTGGCCTCTGATTGGAGTGACCTCTCAAGACAGGGACCACTGAACCATCAATGTAAGTGCCACTGATAGGCAGTACATAAGGCTAAGAGCTCTCAGTGTCACCCTGGGGCCACTAACCCTGCTCTCCACTCATATCCTGTGTGGATTTACCTGAATATGAGCACAATTCATGTAACACAGTTTGCAGGCTGTAGGAGAAAAATGCCTTGCATCCCTAGCTCAACCTGTCAGTTCACTCAAGGGTATTTTCCCATAAAATGGGTTCAAACTGAACATGTGTAATGCCGCTGTCCAAACAAGAACAAAAAGTACACTATTGTGATAGCGGAAATGGTTCTAGGCAGTGGCCACCTTGCAATTTTCTGACCCAAGTGAGAAGCTCAGAGGATTTTAACATAATGGATTTGATTTGGAATGCTCTGCCTCTTGTGTAAGCCACATCAACACCTGTTTTCTCTACACAAAGATCCATTCAAGTCCCCAAGAAAGGTTAACTCACGTGAATTCATCATCATTCCGTTCCTGTTCTTTAATTTAAAACATCTAATTTGACAGAATTTAACAAAGCCCAAATACAAAAAAAGTATAATTTGTCTGCTTTCATTCTTTAAGTCCAGACTTAAAAATCTTTTTCCATCCTCTTCATTTGTCCTTCACTGTCAAGGTCTAACTTGTCAAACTTAACCCTTTAGGCCCATTATTTTTCATTGTACCTGTTTCATATTTCTGTGACACTGAAAATCATTAAATTGTGTGCCAACATGACTGGATGATACTGATCTTGGTTATAACTGTACTTTGTGTGAACTAACTGGACACCAGGCACTCTTGGCATGGCCCACATTGACTGGACAATAGCCAGAGTACAATGAGCCCACACACACCACAACAGCACCCTTCATACACCAAAACAGCACACCCAAACACACCAAAACAGCACACCCAAACACACATACACCCAAAACAGCACCCCCCCCCACACATACACCAAAACAGCACACCCAAACACACACCAAAACAGCACACACACACACACATACACCCAAAACAGCACTACACATACCAAAACAGCATAACCAAACACACACCAAAACAGCACACTGGCACACACCAACACAGTACCACACACACCAAAACAGCACACCCAAACACACATACACCCAAAACAGCACACACCCCACACAAACACCCAAAACAGCACCCCACATACACCAAAACAGCACACCCAAACACACACCAAAACAGCACACACACACACACGTACACCCAAAACAGCACTACACACACCAAAACAGCATACCCCTACACCCCCATATACACCAAAAACAGCACCCCCACACACCAAAACAGCACACCCCCATACACATACACCCTAAAAAGCATACCTCCACACACCAAAACAGCACACCCACACACATACACCTAAAACAGCACTCCCTACACACACCAAAATAGCATACCCACACATACCAAAACAGCAAACCGGTACTGCACAACATTGAAAGTTCTACACTACAAAATAATTTTCAGTTTCATCTTATTTGAGGTTACAATATTATCGCAATACATCATTTCGAAATTGGGCAAATTGCAGAAATAAGTACTCTTAGTTTTCCAATGTACTTTTTGACCTCATTTTGCTCTGGTCACAAATCTTTAAAAAAAATGTATTCCATTTCACACGAAAATTTCCATAAAACACTCCACATTTGAGGTTGCCAAGTATGCTTGATGGTTTCTTGGTGGTGCCCTGATGATAAAATTCGTTGTAGGGTTGAAGCCTTGAATTTCCAAAGCTGTTGCATCAAACATGATAACAGTGATCATTAAAGGTATAGATTTAGGCATGGACAGTGACTGGATTGGCTATGACGGTGTGTAGAGAGATTAGATTGTGCGTATTGAGGGGGGGGGGGGGGGGGGGGGGCTTCCAACTACATGCAAGGTATAGCCCTGTTGCTCCTATTTGTATAACTGTAGCACATCTGGTTTCTCCATCATTTCCTGCAATTTCAGCCAAAGCTTTAACTCATTCCATACTAGTCCCTAATTTTTCCGTATATTTTCCTAGATTTAAGATGACAGTAACATATTTAAATTCTTTATGAAAAGAGCTTTTGTTAAAGTACCAACATGCCTATAGTCTTAAGTCAGTAGTTCTGGCACTGCTTGGCAAGTCATGCTGCAGCTGCCCTTGCGGCAGCTGCAGCATGACTTGCCAGGCAGGGCCAGAACCACTGTCACCATAGTATGGAATGAGTTAAGTTATTTTTTCACCCAGAACCACTCAGTACTCCTTCAATTTTTTCTGGCTACAGGGACACACTGCAGGGTGACCATTAACTGGGAAACACTTGGCAGCAATTTACCCCAAAACAAGGCCTAAATTACCAGACAAAATTGTTCCCTGAATTGCTAGCAAATTTGATGTGACCTCTCAGAAAACGTTTGTTCCACATACAATCCTACATATATCACAGACTATCTACACTCATATAGCCATCCATGACAATCAATACTATAGCCATCACTATCTACACTCATATAGCCATCCATGACAATCAATACTATAGCCATCACTATCTACATTCATATAGCCATCCATGACAATCAATACTACAGCCATCACTATCTACATTCATATAGCCATCCATGACAATCAATACTATAGCCATCACTATCTACACTCATATAGCCATCCATGACAATCAATACTATAGCCACCACTATCTACATTCATATAGCCATCCATGACAATCAATACTACAGCCATCACTATCTACATTCATATAGCCATCCATGACAATCAATACTATAGCCACCACTATCTACATTCATATAGCCATCCATGACAATCAATACTATAGCCATCACTATCTACATTCATATAGCCATCCATGACAATCAATACTATAGCCATCACTATCTACATTCATATAGCCATCCATGACAATCAATACTATAGCCATCACTATCTACACTCATATAGCCATCCATGACAATCAATACTATAGCCATCACTATCTACACTCATATAGCCATCCATGACAATCAATACTATAGCCAACACTGAGCATCAATCCCATAACCACCACTATCAATCCCATGGCCATCATTATCAATCCTATAGTCATCACTAACAATTCTATAGTCATCACTTTGAATTTGATAGTCACACTATGACTCCTATGTAGTAATCACTATGAATTCCATGTAGTCATCACTATGAATCCCACGTAGTCATCACTACCTATCCTTGAGTCATCATTATCAATCCTAGTCATTACTAGCAGTCCTTTAGTCATCATTATTAATCCTACAGTCATCACTATCAATCCTTAGGTCATCATAATCAATCCTATAGCCATCACTATCAATCCTATAGTCATCATTATCAATTCTATAGTCATCCCTGTTAATTCTCCAGCCATCAATGACTACTCTCTTCCTCCCTGTCACAGAAACACACAACTCTGCTCTCTACCCCTGATTTTCTTCTAACCCCCCCCCCCCCAATTCCATTTGGATAGTTTTGATCCACTCTCTTTCATGCTCAAGGCTCCATTGCCCGGGGCCTTTTCCACTTGAGACTGATAAACGTCTAGGTGTGAATTCAATTACAAGTACCTGTGTACATCAATGAAGAATGCTTTCACTTGTTAACTCGATCTCTGTCTTAGATATTGTCCCTGGCTTTTGAAGTGCTGTTAGGCGAGCTTTTTTATTCTGCAAGTGACCTGAAATTGACTGTAATGTGTTGGATGCACAAAAACATCATGCTATTGTCGACTGACATTTTCTTGCAAAGTACGGTGCTTTTTGTTTGCAATCATCAGTTTGAACCAACAGAAAAACAAGTAAGTATGCATGTATTGCAGTACTTTGGTATTTTACAAGTGCCCCCCCCCCCTATTATATACTGTAAATTGCTTTATTTTCACGTGTACAAATTTTCACGGTTTTTGCAGGGCTCGACATTAAGGCAAGCCCAACAGCCCGGGACAATTAAATGTTATTCCCGGACAACTAACTCTTTAATGTGACTAGCCCGACTTGGACAACCATTATTTTATTGCATCACGTGTTTGCGGCATGTCGGACAAGTAAAAAATCAAGCTCGACATTAAGGTAAGCCCGACAGCCCGGGACAATTAAACGTTATTCCCGGACAAGCCCAAAATTTGTATGTTTGACATTTCACTGTAGTTTTAAATTCACTGTTTTGGACATAATTCCTGTTTAAAAAATGTTAAAATACTATTTCACAGTGTTTTTATTTTCACGGTTTTGTGCCATCAGCAAAATAAGCAAAAATAAAAGTACCGCGAAATTAAAGCAATTCACAGTACACAAACAATTTTCACCTTCAGTTTGCTAGATGTGCAATATGAACATAAACTGGATGGGCAAAATCAAATTTGACATGCTTCTGTCTTTTTGATGCAAATAATGAAAACAGCCATAATACAATGAACCTAACATTTTGAGAAACAAGACAAGTGCCTGATGATGGCAAAGGTTGTCCAAACTGAAAGTTGACTTTAATATATATATATATATATATATATATATATATATATATATATATATATATACATACATATACATATAAAGAATTAAGAGTGATTCATGTAAAATCATGAGACATGTCCTTAAATTCCATGGCTTCTTCATTAAACTTTGAAAAAACAAACATGTAATGCTCACTTTCTCAACAGGAATTTATCAATTTCTCCCATATACAGTTTACCAGCTGTCCCAACAAAAATGGCTGCTATCAACTGACCACAGGTAAGCTGTAGACTCAGTTATTTTCAAACCAGTTAATCCAAACAAAATTTCACTTGACATGTATACATACAGGTCACATGGTGTATAACCATGTCATCCCATTGGTAGACAGACCGGTCACATGGTGTGCAACCATGTCATCCCATTGGTAGAAACAGTGGCTTTGCCCCTATATTTGGCATGCACCAGGAGCCCACAAAGGACAGGGTCCCTGACTTGAAGTGCTCTCAGCTATGAACTTTGGTTAAAATAACAAAGTAGCAGAATACTTGTGCAGGATAAGATTATCACAGTACATCTACGTTCATGTACCTCCTTGTGGGAGTATGCTTCATGATTACTCAATATGGTAGTGAGACAGACGTAACGGAAGAATGGTCCCCCAGGCCAGCACACTCACTGCTCTAATAAACCTACACAGCACTCACTTTTCAACTCAACATTTCTTTATTGCAGCCTGACCATGGGAGTCACAAAGAATGCTCCAAAGACACTCACTCTTTAATTACTCTTCACATCTCTTTTTAGATCAGGACTCCTGTGTTCAGCTGGCTAAAATGTATCAGAAACAACTTCCTCTGGGTTCATGATGAAATCCAATACCCACAGTACCCAGGTGACTAGAAATAGAATCTCTGTGGCACCATCATTGTAATTCCCAATCCCTTGCCACTTTGAAATGCTGCCAGAGAATCATTCTGACCTCAGATGAATCTATACCACATGTTACATGTTCAATGGACATGGTAACCTGCAGACAACAAAACCTCTCTAACTGAACACCTCCGTATACTGAACACCATTTCTCAGTCTCAAATATATACTTCCAATGTAAACAAACCTCCCTATACCGAACACTTTTTTTCCGGTCCCAGGGGTGTTGGGTACAGGGAGGTTTTACTGTACCTGCACACAACTGTACTGACACATAACCTGTTACCAGTGTAATCTTAAGAAAACATTACAGAATGTATATACAGACACAAAACATTAATATATACACACATGTACAGTTCATCTGGCACACACAGCCACACCTCCATATCTCCCAATTGTACCTGTGCCAGCATTCTCTGCTGTTGCACAAGTTGGTGCAACCAATCTTCTCTCCTCCATCTCTTGTAACATTTGTACCAGGAGACCCGGATTCAGATACATTTATTACTGAATTTGTGATTTTTGGTTCTGTACACAGGTTGGGTTGAATCCAGGCAATATGTGGTATCATGCCAGTACCATTAACTACATTACAATACAGTGTGTGCCTGTCTTGACACATTATTCCTATGATAGGCAATCTTGGTTGGGGGGGGGGGGGCTATTTCCATTCTGGTGTACTGGAACATTTTTTATTCTATGTTTGAGGGTGAATTTGTCATTGTCTAGAGTGAAATTCAAAAGTAGTAACTCACTGTAGATCACATGACAAAAACATTGTTACAAATGAATTGTGACGCGCCTGCGTCACTGACGTGATACATTGACATTTAGACAAAATCCAATGTGTGCAAGCGATGTTTGATTATACGCCACGCGTGATGTAGAATTTATAACTGCGACAAACGAAAACAAACATGGCACACAAGGTCGGCTTTAAAAGTAGGCCCAGGGCATTTCTTTTTGTGAGGAATACCCAATTAAACATAGAATAAACAAAATCTTACGTGGCTGGCGAGTCAGTTACTATTTTTCTCTCACTGGGGATCATTGTTGGTGTAGAAAACAGTAACGGACTCTCCAGCCATGTAAGATTCTCTGCATTATCCTTACCAGCATCTAGAAGCCTTCTTGTTTTCTGTGCTCCACACTGGCTAGTATTTGGGAACATCCTTATTCTCTATTCTCTGTTTGCTGTACGGGTCAAAATTCTGTCCTGTACCAGTGTACATTAGTCCCTCCTTTGAGAGACTGCCCCTAGTGCCACCCAAAAGGCGGTCATATAAAGCAGGTGGTCCCTCAAAGGAGGTATAAATAACATGAAAAGTACTACAGATAGACCTGACAACCGTGGTCTCTCAAAGGAGGTGGTCTCCCAAAGGGGTGGTCTTTCAAAGGAGGGACTACTGTACTGCGACCTCCCCTTAACCCCCTTCTTGGAAGGCCATAGTTTCTGAACACAATCTTTGCTTACTTACTTTAATGTCACTAATGCATTCTGCATATGCTGTGTTTTGAGTGAGATCCCAAAGTGATAATCCCTATGGAAAATCTACAAGCCAGGTTTCCCTATACGTCTGCATGTATGTGTATACTCAAAGTTCGTATAACAGAGCCAAATCACCCTTCATGGCAACCACTTTCCTCATGACAGTTTTGGCCACATGATCAAAGTACCCAAATATCATCTGGCAAGCAGCTGATAAGGCTGATGACTGCCCATGTAATATTTCAGCATCAGCTTATGAAGTGGCAGAAATTTGTTATACGATTTGGAACCAGCTACTGTCAGCTTGGCTACCTAATTATGTATTGCATGTTTCTAAATGACAGCTTGTACAGCCCTTCTAAAAGTCAGGATCATCAAAATGCACTCGGCAGGCAAGCAATGTAAAATTAGATCGTAACATATGCACGCATGCACTGCTCTTTCTTAACAAACAACCAGGTTCAATGACCTATGTTAGGGTCAATAATTAGCCTCATTGCAACACAAAGTTTACCTTTTAACAACCAAGTTTAATGCCTCATTTTCACATGAAACATAAGCCTTGATACCCAGGCTTAATGTCCCACACCAGGATCAATGGTTAGTCTCATTTTGACACAAAATATACCTTTATACTCACGAGGCTTGACATTTGCCAGTCAGTCACCTGGGATAAGTTCAGTTTCAATCAGGGCAAGTAAAACATTTTAAACTGCACAGATATTAACCAACTATTTGAATCAAATTGTGCACAACACTGCGGTTGGACACATGGTGAATGACCTTAATGTGAAGCCTTGACCTGGTTCAAAGCGACATAACATGCTCAAAGGTCAGCCTCACTTTGGCACAAAATAGTCAGTATTGATGACCAGGCTTACCGGCCTATACTGATATCAGGGTCGAAGTTCTGCCTATATCTCACACAATTACCCACTTTGTGCAGGCAATAATTGCAAAAGATAGAACTGTCACAAACAAATTGAACAGACAAATGACCCTATCTTTCTATACAATACGTCATGACTTCATTATTGTGCTAATATTGGCAATACCCAAGCACTTAGCGTCTCTCATTACTGTTGGAGAAAAGAGCTCTTGTAAGTTGACCTTTACATGTATAAAAAACTTATTTTTCCTTCGGTGTGTCATTTGCAATGCTATCTGTAGTGCGTCTCCTGATCAGCCTACACTCAGGTTTATAATCCAATGGGCCATTATTCTTTATTAACCATTTCCTGCTAGACTGACTGACACCCAAATGTTGTCTTGGTGCATGCTGGGCTCAAAGCCCATGCCACAGAAACTTGTTGACCTAGGCATGCTGCCCTGATATATTTTGGCTCAATGTCCATGCCGGAGAAACTTGTTGACCTAGGCATACTGCCCTGATTCGTCTGGGCTTAATGCCCATGCCACAGAAACTTGTTGACGGGGCATTCTGCCCTGATACATCTTGGCTCCATGGTCATGCCACAGAAACTTGTTGACCTAGACATACTGCCCTAATTCATCTTGGCTCAATGCCCATGCCACAGAAACTTGTTGACCTAGGCATTCTGCTCTGATACATCTTATCTGTATATCTCAAGCAAACTATTTTAATGAGCTATTGCTGTGAAACCATTGGCAGCGACAACACGTGACATATGGATGCCTTTGGCCAGCTTCATTTGGGGGTTAACCAGCTCCTCTGCTGCTGGGTGTTCTGTATGATATAAGGATTCCATGGCAGCACAGTTAGCCTCAGTTCTTCACCATGCTAACGCTGCCCTCATCAGTCATCTGTATCAGATTCACAGCCGACAGACTCCTACCTGTAGGTCAGATAGCAGGGAAAGCCAAACTCATCTGTGAGATTCTGTTCCAATTCTAGGGGAGGAGGGGTCCTTAGCTTCTCCATGGTCTTTGATGTCCACATATTAAGTATTATCATGGATATGCCACAATGAAAGAGGGAAAAGGGGTACACTACTTCTGTAACACAGTACTTGCTAATTCACAAATTCAGTGTGGACCATAGTGTTTAAAACACGCTTCTAGGTCTGATGTCTGTAGTAAATAAATTAGTTTTCTGCAAACAAGGATGGTTGCAAGCCAAGGTATCACACCACACCTGGCTCTTGATTCAGTAAACAACTTGACCCACATATCATATCAGTTCCATGTTATCTCATGAGGTCCCTTTGTGCCACATTTGAATCAAATCTATCCCAGTGCTCATTGCGCTGGCGTCTCACATGGGCAGTTAGTCACAAATGGACCAACGAAGTCTAAAATTAGGCCCATGCCTCCTTCTCCCAGGTGGAAGCAAAATGAGAAGACCCACATATTTTAACATATTTTGCTCCTGATCTTTTGGGGATGGGACAGTTAATTGTACACAGTAATACTACCTACAACCCCAAAGTTGTTACATATTACACAGTAATTACAAGGCTCTCTGTTGATAAGAGCTCTAAACATGCAAGTCTGAAATAGAACTGACTGAAGGAGACTGAGTCAGAATTACGTAAGGAGATCTCAGGTAATCTGCCCAGATAACTTGCACCCATGTTCTAGATTATATCACAGCAAGTAGGCTAAACACACATACAATATGCATATTTCTGGTTTAACCTTTTCCCACTCAAATTAACCCCCAAATAATCAGATGTAAATTGTCATCTGTTTCAATAATATAAGCCTAAACTCTTATTGGTAGAAAAAACCTGTAGGTATACATTGTAGTAAGACATATCATTGTAGGTGAGACCTATCATTGTGGGTAAGACCTATCATTGTGGGCGAGACCTACCATTGTGGGCGAGACCTATCATTGTAGGCGAGACCTATCATTGTAGGCAAGACCTATCATTGTGGGTGAGACCTATCATAGTGGGTAAGACCTATCATTGTGGGCGAGACCTGACATTGTGGGTGAGACCTATCATTGTGGGTGAGACCTATCATAGTGGGTAAGACCTATCATTGTGGGTGAGACCTATCATTGTAGGTAAGACCTATCATTGTAGGTAAGACCTATCATTACAGCATGCACATTTCCTTGCCATGCATTGCTTCATATCACTGCCGCATATCCTAAGTAAATATCGCCAATTTATTTTTCTGCTTCAACAGGTGCACATTTACTTTCAACTAAAGTATCAACAAAGTTTATGAAAATAAACTTCTCATAATCAGGATTGGAAATATGAACTGTTTCACGCACATAAATCCCAAAATGTCTTCCACACATGGGCCTTACAAACAAACCTTCCAATGTTGTGTTATCAAAGAAGTCTCATCAAAGGCCTCGAACGGACAGCATCCGTTAAATTCCGTCTCTGATTAGCACCGTGCAGAGCGAAACTGATCCGACTGTCACTATTTAATAGCAGAAAACAAACCGGCACATTGGCCTCCATGACAATCGCCTGGTTTCACATTGCTTTTTAGTGTCTATTTATCTCTCTTAACAGGGCATCTGTTATAAGGTTGGGGAGCTATCAACAGCTCACCTGTGATTCATATATGACACACCTGATCTAGTGGTACATTGCAATTCATTACAGCACAATACATGTATCAGTTCCTAACATGAAGTGTCAAATAAAAACAGTACAAGCATTTACATTTACTTTGTTAAATAAATGCATGAATTGTTAAACTGCATAGTTATATGAACTTTCCCATAAGTTTTAACATTTCAAATGATAGAATTGCAAGCAGAATTTGCTCCATAGTTGACACAGACACAGTGTTTTTTACTAATAGCTCCAGATGGGTAAAAATGGCTGCTTGCAGCAGCATCGTTTGAGCTTCTGGTCAAACTATGGGCAGCCAAGTGTCAGCTGTAGACCTGTTGTTTGCAAGCCAACACAGATGCTACAATGTATCATATCTTGTATCACATGGTGACCAATGTATCAAGATACATACTGAATAAAAATATGTATCACTGCACTCCTAATAACCATGGCTGTATATACATCCATATGATAACAAAGGTTGTCCCATAATAGAGGCTACTGGGCAATAATACAAGATTAATTTACAGGCATGGTTTCTTGTAAGCAAGAATCACCTTAATGACGTCATTGGCACTTGTGACCGATGAATCCAGTGCCTGCTTGCTTTCCATCACATTTTCAAGCATGCTCTGGTGGAAGGCAATGTGTGCAACATTTTGGCACTTAACTCTTAAAGTGCTAATCACTGCTATAGTCGTTTTCTCATTACCATTAAACATATAATGGTTAGAAGATTCAAATTCCTCATGAAGATATGTTTCATTCCAAAACCAGCAAGCCTGGTCCCAAGCTAAAAGTAGTTTTTGTCAACAGCTTTCCTCGGGACACTTTGAACGCAATGTCCGGAGAAAAGCTGTTGACTCAGTCTTAATCAGCGCTTTCGGGTTAACAATGTTTTTTGTTGTTCTTTTACCATAACATAATACGCTTTCTCAATCATTCTTGGTGGCATAAATCACTCGCCACAAACAGCTTGTGGCTTCTCCCACCAAGAATGAGTGTGTTCACACTGTAAACACTGCTCCGGCAAGTTTGTCTACGAAACGAGTGGAACTCACCACATGAGCAGCAGACAAAGCAGCTGGTGTGGTACAGGTTGCCCATGGCCTGACAGGCATCATTCGCCCCGGTCACCTTCTCCCCACAGGTGAAACACTGACCTGAAAACATACACAACAATTAGGCATGAATGGGCTATCAGTAGCTGTATCCATGAACTACATATGTATGATAAAACAATATGCACAATCAATTATATTCCCAAGCATTTACTTTCTGGAATTTACCAAAATAGAAGTTTCCTTTTCCCAAATTAAACCCAAAACAGAATTTTCTTTATTTAGCTTTTCTGAATTAATACCAAAGAGAGTCAAAATTTCTGTATCTGTACATACACACACACACACACACACACACACAAGAGGAAAAAATCCTGATTCAAATGTCCCCACATTGACAATCTCCAACCTGTTAATAACATATTTTCCCAACATGCAAAGTTGACCTGAAATCCAACAAAATGTTTGTATCTGGATGAAATACTTATCTGAAAACAAAATATGATACGCCATGTTAGGAGGATGAGTGTAACATTTATTCTGAAACAATTACAATATATTCATAATTCTTGGCACACTGACCTGAAACTAGATGCAATGTTTCTATAACTTGCAGTAAAGTATGTGACACTGCATGCAATCTTTCCTATGGTTAGCTTTTAGCAATAACAATGTCCTGGAACCAGATGTGGCATACTGATAACTGAATTTATATAACAACAACCTGAAATGCTCAGGTCAGACATAATGCATAATGGATATATTTCATACAGAGCAGTGCATCGCAACTACACAGCTGCTCTGCTGTGTCGCAACCACAATGCAGACTGATGAGTAAAATTAAATGATTACAATAAAGTCTACAGCCTGGATGGGATCAGAATCCAAGAAATAACAAGGTCTAATTCACATTTGCTTTCTTATATCCCACATTAACATGTTTCTTATGTGCCACATTAACATGTTTCTTATGTGCCACATTAACATGTTTTCTTTTATCTCACAATACCATATGTTTTTTCTTATGTCCCACATTAACATCTGTTTTCTCGTGTCCCACATTAAAATTTGTTTTCTCTTGTATCCCACATTTATGTTTTGTGTCCCACACTAACATCTGTTTTCTTGTGTCCCACATTAACATGTTTTCTTGTGTCCCACACTAACATCTGTTTTCTTGTGTACCACATTAAAATGTTTTCTTGTGTACCACATTAACATCTGTTTTCTTGTATACCCCATAAAAATGTTTTCTTGTGTCCCACGTTACATTTGAACAGATGTGAAAATGTGCACATGCAACACAAACAGTGATACACTGAGCACACTCAAGTCACACATGATCATATATATATGTCTGATTATAATTGGGTCAACTATTTGTGATATAAAGCTTACGAATGTCCTGTATCATAAGATATGGGTAATATATGTTAAAACCAACATGTACAAGCGACCTGGCCCAATTCTGGAATCTGAAGTGCTGAACTTCAATGTGTACATGACAACATTCTACGAGCATTCCTGCCCGTAGTATTAGCGGAATGTACTCCAGCCTTACAGAGTCTGCATGT
This sequence comes from Hermodice carunculata, assembly GCA_964020975.1. Taxonomy (NCBI): domain Eukaryota; kingdom Metazoa; phylum Annelida; class Polychaeta; order Eunicida; family Amphinomidae; genus Hermodice; species Hermodice carunculata. The sequence continues at coordinate 96,612,081 of OZ026624.1, read as the reverse complement.
TTATCACAAACAATAGAGATAATTACCAACTTAAGTAAACACCTTTCTTGTCAGGGCAAGTTTGTGTTATTCCTTTACAATGTTATAAGTATACTATGTATAGAAGATACAACAGCCACACATTCCTTTACATGGACCTGCTCTTGTAGAAGATACAAAAGCCATGCATTCCATTCCATTTGTCTGTTACTGTACAAGATACATCTGCATGGGGCATATTTATTTCCTGCCAAAACTCTGATGCTGTTGCTGGGCGATGGTGACAATCAGCGGCCATGACAGGAGCTGATGGGAAAACAAGGATTTGTGGAAATAAGGAATTTTTATTGCAAACTTATAGTGCTCAACTCCTTCTTACACCAAACTCGGTATATGTTTCAAGAACATGACTCACTTTTTGTAACAGTTAATTTTATCTAAGTTGGTAAGAGCAAAATGTTCTTGCTATGTTTAATACAGGTCAAAGCAGAACCACACCTAGTATGAATGTCCTGTATAGCAATGAATTCCTTGACATATCACTATTGCTGTACATGTACAAGAAACAATAGCCACACATTCCTTCCCACAGGCTTGTTTCTGTACAAGATACAAAAGCTCATTTTGCCTTTATGTAGCACTGTACAATGTCCACTGAGTGTGAACTGCTTCACTGTCTGCAGCATTCTGCAATGAAATGAAATCAAATGAAATATGAACATTTACATGAAGTCCAGTACAGGAACTGAAGCAAGAAAGTGTTAATTTTTTAACAAGCCATTCCCCATGGGTGGAATACATCTACAGATTACTAACAAAGTATCCATTTGACATGTTCGAGAAACACAATGTGTCCAGTATACACACACACACACACACACACACACACACACACACACACACACACGCGCGCACACACACACACACACATGATGTATCTAAAGTTGCATAAAAACATTGATACAGTGTTCCAATGAATGCCATACAGGAACTAATGTATTCTCCCTGCAGCTAGCCCAGGGTGGAACCAGTTACTCCTGTCAGCCACAATTAGCAGGGATCAAGCCATAATTTGCCAGTTTCTACCTGCCACCTGTGCACCTGCTTTCCCTCAAGCCTGTCATGCACACACTAAGGGAGAACATGTCATGACATCCTGGATGCTTGACCATCTCCATCCTCGACCACAGCAAGCTTCTATTCCATCACGGACATCTGCTTATGATGTTCTACTTGGGTCTACAAGAATCTGTCCAGAAAAAAAATGTTTCGTTCCAAGATCCCAAGAACTGTGGCGCCTGTCAGCGTTTCCTGCTGCATTACCCTCAAAGCCTTCTGGGTGATTTCATGCCGGCTGTTGCCAAAGCCACGAACAAAGTTGGTGCCCACACAAAAACATACACGAATCAGGTGACTTTGTTCGTGCACCACCAGCAAGGACTACCATCATGTCTTACAATTTAAGCTTAAGAGACTATTTTCACTGGTGACGACTGTGTTGTCTAAGATCTCTACGGCATGCTGCAGTATTTTGACACTTCCATGCACTGATAACGGTCATGGAAGTTTGACCATTGGTCTCACATAATTTGTGTGCATTTTGTAGTTGCATCTCAATTTATCTCTTTGATTTCTGAGGTATTCATTGTCTTTAAACTATAGAAACAGAACACAATGAAAATAAGATTCCTTAATATGTTTCACATTTCTAATTTTTTGGTGAAATTCAGTTCTAGCAAGATGGTAAATTGCAAAGAAAAAGTTTTCAAAAAAATAAAAAGTGTTTGTTGTGTCTTGTGTCCTCAAACTGCCTCTGACACCTGCATTTGATTTATAATTCTTACCCGGCAGCAACGGGTTAAATCTAGATGTGGTGGGAAGATTTCCCCACCTCATCATTCAGCAGTTGGTATTTACTCTCCCAGGGTCAGTCCCATTTAGGAAAAATGAACCTGACCTCTCAGAAGGTCAAGTCTGGAAGCTGACCTGTCAGTGGTCTCCATCAGCACTGTTTGAATGACAAATGGGGACCTAGGGTTAATCTGTAGCTATGTATTCATTGCCAACCCACACCTCCCATCCCCACACACATTGTACTGCAGCACATCCCTGTCATAATGGCAGCCTAACCTGGTGAAGAGGCAAAGTCAATTGTGGGAAGTTTGTAAATGGACAGCAAAATGCAGCATTTTAGCTCTGCGGGAATTACAAACACAAATCACGCATTACTTGGTTTGCCTACATACAAAGTGGTCTTGTGTTTATCAGCAAAGATGAACAGCCGGCATACTGATGTTGTAAGCCTTCTAGGGACTTCTAATTTTCACCTGAATTTAGCAAAGGCCTCCTCCAATGGTCAGTGACTGCATTGGCTGTTAAGTGACACTTCATGATACCCTAGCAGAGGACCGGCCAGGCAATACAGAGGACCGACCAGGCAATGCAGAGGTCCGGCCAGGCAATGCAGAGGACCATCCAGGCAATGCAGAGGTCCAGCCAGGCAATGCAGAGGACCATCCAGGCAATGCAGAGGACGGGCCAGGCAATGCAGAGGACTGGCCAGGCAATGCAGATACCACAGCCGAATGTCATGCAAGTTGAAGGAACACTCTTTGAGAGTACAAGTATTAGCTTTTCTTTAGTGAAGTGGAACTCTCTTATTAACCCTTTCCCCCTTCAACCGGCCAAAACTGGCTGGTGGTCAAATGTCGTCTGCTTCAGCGTTTTCAACTAATTTCAACAGCAATGAAAAACAATTTGACTGAGAATTGAAGATGAGACCTGTCAAGACAACATGACCCATGTCGAGGAAAGCTGTTGACTCAGTCTTAATATAAGGGGGAAAGGGTTAAAAAACAACGTTCAGTTGGTATGTGTCTAAATTTGTCCAAACAGACTGCACTTGAAATAAAAAAAGAGCAATTTCCATGATACCGGACACAATGTGTTCAGCCAACACTTGTTGTCCATCATGAGTTAATCCAATTTATTTCATCTCCATGACAACAGCTACAGACTTAGCACATCCACTGCAATCTGTGACATAGGAGGAAGACACAGTCATGGCCATCCCTACATGTAATATTGACAACAGGTGCCCCCACACAACACACAGCTTCATGTTGGAAAACACACCTCCCATTAATCACTCCTCTCAGCAAAAAAAGTGATGAGGTGAGTGATACAGTAAGCGTAATTTGCTCTCAGTTTACAGATAAATGTACTTTGCATTCTGTAGATTTAGACTGACTCCCCCTTTACCACATTGAACAATGGGTTCATGCAGCCCACAGAGTTACCTGGACTCCCACATTGCTTAACTCCTTTAGTGCCAGATTTTTAACTGAGTCAACAGCTTTCCTTGGCACACTTTGGAGACAAAGCTGTTGACCTGGACAATTTTATTCTATGTAACTGTATGCATGTTGGTACTTGAATGAAAGGTTTCTTCACAAGGAACACGACTCTAGCACTGGTGTCTTGAATGGCAGTAGGTACTGAGAGAGTTTGGCCTTGGGTTCGTGTTTGGTTTTGCCAGCCAAGATATACTCCAGCTGCCCAATAGCAGTTGTCACATGACTGTCATATAAAACTGACAACTTCACAGGGGCCATGTTGGTGTTGGAGTTAAACACCAACATAACTCCCATGAATGGAATACCGAACTCCCTTTTCATATCAGCTCAACCTATTTGAGAATCTGTCCTGGTACAACAAGAGTTAACAGTTTAGGGCTAAAGACAAAGACTGGACACTTGTCCTACTGACAGGGCTAAGGCTGATGGTTTTTCTTGTAATATCTCAGGCCATGGGATCTGGGTCCATGTCCACAAGGTCTTGTTTAATTTCAAACTTGCTCAATCTCTCTTCACTGGAACTACACTGAGGTAAAACTGAAAGTACTATCAACAGTTAATAAACTCACGAATACATGTTATATGAACAGAATTATTGATGGGAATATCATCTTTAATAACAGAGAACATGTAAAATGATATGCACCTGAATTAATCACAAATGGCAGTACTAAGATGCTTTACATGGAATAAAAACAGCATGAACTGTCTGCTGCACTGGTCCAGCTCTTCCCACTGGAGACATATCACTGGCACCATGAAGGCTCATCTTGCCTGTCACTGGCCTGCCACGTACATTTGCCAAGTGGTGCATGTATCTGTTGCCAAATCAAATGGAGCTTAATACTCAACTATCCCAGAAGTGGTTCTTGTTTTATCTGTGTGAGTGGTGATTTGGCATCCTCAAAATTGAACTGACCACTTCATTATGCTGAGGTCCAATATACCATTTGCTGAGGATTGGTTTCGCAATGTTTCATGAAATTGAACGTTTGATGTTACAAAAAGTACGGCATCATTATCCTGAGGATGCCAGTCTCAGGGTCTTCCCTCTTTGTACCAAATATAGACTGTACAAATATCATTAACCCTTCAGCATGTTCAGTACAAATACCATAAACCATTTGTTCAGTATAAATATTACTAACCTTTCAGCATGTTCAGTACAAATACCATAAACCCTTTGTTCAGTATAAATATTACTAACCTTTTAGCATGTTCAGTACAAATACCATTAACCCTTTGTTCAGTATGAATACTATGTATTACTAATCTTTTAGCATGTTCAGTACAAATATCATAAACTCTTTGTTCAGTATAAATATTGCTAACCTTTTAGCATGTTCAGTACAAATACCATTAACCCTTTGTTCAGTATGAATACCATGTATTACTAACCTTTTAGCATGTTCAGTACAAATATCATGAACTCTTTGTTCAGTATAAATACCATTAACCATTTGTTTGGTACAAGTATCATTAACCCTTTGCTTGGTATAAATAGCTTTAAGCCTTTACCATGTTCAGTACAAATATCATTAACCCTTTGTTCAGTTTAAATATCATTAACCCTTCAGCATGCATTGTTCCCTGCAAAAACTGTAATGTACTTTTAATAATCTGAATTATTAACGACATTTTCCATAGTGGTTATTCACATTCTTCGTTTTTTTCTTTCCCATTCAAGAATGTCACTTTTTACCTTCATTATAGCATAATACCTAGTGTCTAGTTGGCTGCCCACTCTTTAGCAGACCTGTAAACCTTGGTGACTCGGACTTGACTTTACAAGTCATCATACTAGGCCTAAGGAGTATCTCATCAGCAGGTAACAACCTGTAGCATTTTATTTAATTTTGTTCATGACCGAACAACAGAAGTTGGTCTCTGGTCAGCATCTTTAGCAATTAATGTAACAGGGCCAGAATTTCGCAAAATTTTGCGACAATCTATTCAGATTTTTGTCAGCTAGTTTTCTTTTTAACGAAAGACAAGTTTAAGAGAATCTTTGCGAGAATGGATTCTCGGATTCTTGCCAAAATTCTGGCCTTGTGTAACTACTAATGTCTGTTTTGGTTTCCAGAATTGTCTCAACAATTGGTATGACCATATATATATATACATGTGGAACGTTTCCAGAGTATGCACTCAACAAATAACACATCAGTCTTTGCTCAAGAAAATCACAGCTGTCTTAGAAAGCATATTCAGCAAAATCTTCAATGCCAGTACATGCACACAGATGTAATTAAAAATAATTTTAAAATAAAGTTTCCAATATATTGACAATAACAAAAATCTTTCATGTTTACCATACCTGGATTCAGTTGTACTATCATTTGACATGGGCCTCTACATAGCTAGGGTTAAACCAAGAATCAGGAGATATACTTGTAATTTGTTGGTTCTGGTACAAATAAAAGGTTAATGTGCAATCTGCACTAGGCACGCCAATGTCATGACCCACTTCATCAAGGCAGTATGCCCGCCTTCCCGGCTTTATCTTCCTTCTGCACCTCGACATGGGCCAACAGAAAAGCTTCCTGAAATAATGACACTTTGCAAAAGAAAGCTATCTCCAGTCAAACTTCCAGCCATGCCCCCTCGTAATTGATCACTGTCTTAACCCTTTCGCCTTTAAACTACTTATGACAAATTTTGAGTCAACAGCTTTCCCTGGTCTGGGTTGGATGCCCAACCCTCACCAAGGAAAGTTGTTGACCTGTGGTACATTATCTTGATATGCCTCCTCTGACAATTTTATTCAAACTGGTTTTCTTCACTACTAAAATCAGTCTAAAACATTGAAGCTCACAACATTTGACCAATAGCTGTTTTTGGTCATTTTAAGTGGGAAAGGGTTAATTCACCCTGCCTGTTGTGCACCCACACTTGCAACCAACGCTTTGGTGGCCAGGTTACAAACTGGGCTATACTGCTCTTTATAGCCCCTTTTATTAACCCTTTCCTCACACATTACCAGCATCACATGACCATCAGGGGCCCTAACGTCCACCCATAGCAATCACATCACTGTATGCAGATTGTTAAAATGTGGACTGTGCACACCAAGAATGAAAGTGGACCTATTAGACTGTCAACACTGGCCAGTGATGGAACAGGTACACGCAGGATAGGCCACCCCTTAACTCATTCCATACCAGTCCCTGATTTTTCCCGCATATTTACCTAGATTTAAGACAACAATTGCATATTTAAGTTCTTCATGAAAAGAGCTTTCGTTCAAGTACCTACATGCCTATAGTCTTGAGTCAGCAGTTCTGGCACTGCCTGGCAAGTCATGTTGCAGCTGACCAAGGCCAGCTGCAGCACAACTTGCCCAAGGCCTGTGACCATAGTATGGAATGAGTTAATAATCCACCAATGTGACTACACACCCCTAATTGCTACTTCACAGTAGGCTTTATCAATGCAGAGAAGCCCCTTGCACGACATAGCCATGAATCTCACTGAATGTCACCAACACGGTATGTGAGTGAAAAGGAATTTCTCTCATAAGTCATGGCATGATGATTTTCACATTTTAAGCTGTAGAAAATGAGCATTGGGCATATCTTCAGGAGACACTACTGCTATCACAGAATTGCCATAGTATGTTCTAAAAATTCTTTCCTTGCAGACACAACATATTGCCCATGAAATGTGGGGTTGCTGTGACAAGTTCAGTCCAGGACTACTCTCCAGACTAACAGTGACATACTGCAGGCAGAGGTCTGAAGCCAATGTGGAGTCTACTATCTCAAGCACCAATGCTTAGCATTATCATCTGAAGCAGCACTGTTACATAATGCTCCCTAAAACAGCAATGTCACATCATGCTCCCTGAAACAGCAATGTCACATCATGCTCCCTGAAACAGCAATGTCACATCATGCTCCCTGAAACAGCAATGTTAAAGCATGCTCCATCAAACAGCACTGTTACATCATACTCCCTGAACCAACAATGTTACATCATGCACCCTTAAACAGCAATGTCACATCATGCTCCCTAAAAGGCAATGTTACATCATGATGTCTGAAGTAGCAATGTTGTATCATGCTTCCTATAACAGCAATGTTACATCATGTTCCCTAAAACAGCAATGTTACATCATGCTCCCTAAAACAGCAATGTTACATCATGCTCCCTGAAACAGCAATGTTAACATCATGCTCCCTGAAACAGCAATGTTACATCATGCTCCCTGAAACAGCAATGTTTAACCATGCCCCATCATGGACAGGTTTAACGTAAACAGATTTAGCAAAATCAAGCAAAGTAGGATTTTTTTTTTCTGCCAAACATACAGGTTTTTTTAGTTATACAGGCTACCTTCTGGCTTTTAATACGTTTTTTTTTTTTTTTTCAATTTAGATTTTTATAGCTTGCACAGACTCTAATGAAGGCCTAAATGTAGCAAAGCCTTCCACTGGGAAACCCTGATATAGCATAGCCTTCCACTGGCATGCCTGGATATTGCATAGCCTTCCACTGGCAGGCCAGGATAAAGCATAGCCTTCCACTAGCAAGCTTGGATATAGCATAGCCTTCCACTGGCAAGCCTGGATATAGCATACCCTTCCACTGGCAGCCTTGACAGGCTTGGATATAGCATAGCCCTCCACTGGCAGGCCAGGATATAGCATAGCCTTTCATTGGCAGGCCAGGGTATATCATAGCCTTCTACTGGCAGGCCAGGATATAGCATACCTTCCACTAGCAGGCCTAGATATAGCATAGCCTTCCACTGGCAGGCCTGGATATAGCAAAGCTTTCCACTGGCTATCCTGGATACAGCATAGCCTTCCACTGGCAGGCCAGGATATAGCAAAGCTTTCCACTGGTTAGCCTGGGTATAGCATAGCTTTCCACTGGCAGGCCTGGATGCAGCAGCGTTCCAACTGATTGGCCAATCATGAAAGTTACATATTTCTTGCTCTGTCTGAACTTTCCTATCTTCCTAAATGTGAAACTGGTGACAAGCCAGCCAATTATGAAGCAGGGTTTTGTCCATGCATGCAACTCATATCATTAAATTTAACAAACAAACTGTTTTTGAATGTTGAGGGACAAGGGGCAATTTTGTATGTTCTTCACCACCTTGCATAACATATGTGCATCAGTGGAAAACCATGCATAACCCAGTTTATAATAGAAGGTTGGTAAATACCTTCATTTCTTTTATATATATATATATATATATATATATATATATATATATATATATATATATATATATATATATATCCTGGCAGCTGGATCATGACTTGTCAGGGATTAAGAAACCCTGTCATTTCAGTGCAGGCCTGTTGTTACATGTTGCTACTTGCCACACAGCTCTGTCTGTGCCCAGTAACAATGTGTGCATCTGACCACACGCCAGGCTACGTGCAGTGAGCTCTCTTCACCACAATCCCCTCCACAAACCTTTTCTTTTTCGTTTCAGCGCCACTAGTTTATACCAAATACAGTTTCTGCACAGTTTACTATCAGAAATCAGCAAATAACATTATAGAAGCCGAAAAGGTTTCCCTGAGCAGGATAAGGATTAAAGTCAAAGCAAAAATTTTACGCCAGAATTGAGACGCAACCTTGGAAGCATTGTTGGTGTCACCAAATTCCATACCAAGGGTAGAAAGCTAATGTTTTGCTAAGAGCCAGACTAACCTCACAAAGACATTTTTTATTGGGGAAATCCTCTTGTGTACAAAATAGCTTTGGCTTACTGGGTGCCACAGAAATTAGGCCACTACTGCCCCCATGGAAATTTCAACTTGTGGCAGCAAATTGCTGTACAATATTGACATATACCCTGGACATTCCACGGGAACTTGGTCAACACTTTCAAATCACTCCAAATGAGATAACTGCACCTTTCTGGCTGCATGCAGGACATGCTTTTGCACTAAAAAAAAAAAAAAAAATACCATGCCTGCATGTCTATATTATCGTGTATTTCAAACACTGAATTCCTTTTCCTTTTTCGTGATTTCCTTTTTGACCCACACAACAAACATTTTTTTCTTCATTGTATCTGTGACTTCATTTCTATTTTGAAACAAGGGAGCCTAAGGTTATAAAGTCAACATAATGTGATTTATGAACGTCAAGTCAAAGCTGATCAAACAGGCTTCAACTTCTATTGATTCTCTGATTGTAAAAAAACACATGCAATTGAGATTCAATGACAGGCTTTCTTGTGATAGGATGTGTGCATGCGTGTTTCTTTTAATTTTGTCCCAAGTGGTTTGTGATTGAGCAAAAGTTATTTATGTGTGACTGGGGGTCTTACTGTAAATTGCTTTGTTTTCACATCTTTAAATTTTATTTTTTTCTCGTATTTTTGACATTTCACTTCGGTTTTAATTTCACTATTTTGGACATAATTCCAATTCAAACAATTTTCAAATACCATACTGTGTTTTCATTTCCACACTTTTGTACCATCAGCAGATAAGTGAAAATAATAGTGAAATGAAAGCAATTTACAGTATTTTGTGTGTGTGCACAATGAGTGCCCCCCCCCCCCCCCCCCCCCAGTGTCGACACACCACCACAAAGGTGTACATTTTTTCCCCATGACAAATTGCTGGGTCTGGTGAAGCAACACTTGTGAATTCTGCTGGAAATCACACTATGTGATCCTAACTGAACGCCACAATTGTCCGAGTTGAAAATTAACTGTACATTGGTGTGGTGTCTGGTGACAGGCTGTATCAGGGGGGTCAGAACAGCCAGTCGTTATGTGGGTCACACAAACAGCAACTTCTTTATATTTCACCTGTACCCTTGTGAAAGACCTGAGCAATAATAGGTGTATTGGCAGAATGGGCTTGTGGTAGCCAACTGAGGGTCTGACCTCACTTATCAATGGGACAACCCAGTGTTTCCACTCAACAGGTACTTCACCACCACTCTAAGCTAACATGTCTCGTGGCTGACACTCATCTCCCAAATTCCTGCCATAACTGGAGCCTGCTCTGATATCAGACCCTGAGGTAAACTCTGGAGACACAATCAAGTAACAAAGAACAGTTCACTCCCATCAACCCTGTGGCTCTGATACTCTTCTTCCCCCCAGCAATATAATGCCATTAATATATTCCAATATTGTGTAGAAAGCCATTGGTAAAACTTGGGATAGATTGTTTAAGAATTGCTACTTACAATAAATCGGCAATGCTGTCCTGTCGCAGCCCAGCATGTTTGGAGTCATCTACTTCAATGGCAACTCCCCACCAAAAAAAAAACTGGTTGATTTAAACATGTACAGGACTGACCGGGGTTTGGGATACACACGAAATGATTGTAGGCCAAGCAGGGCCTGATGGGAAGTCTGCAAGTTTTGCCTGGGGTACTGAAGCATGACAGAATTGAGCTGTGGATTGTGGCATGTGGCATGTCAATACTGGCCAATGATAGGCTGCAGTTAAAGATTGTACAGATCTAGGACTTTAAAAAAAAAAAAAAAAAAAAAAACCTTTGGTCAATGTCTAAAGAGGTTCTTATCAGTTTCTGTCTGATAGCGCTCAACTCAATTTAATGTGGGACAACCATAGTTCATGAAGAACTTTTGAACGCTAACAAATGAAAATTGCCCAGCCAGCTCCTGAGACCCTGGTGTTTGGCTTTGCACAGACAATTGAGCAGCATTCAATGGCATTTCTTTTTTGTGTGGAGGCATCCATTCACAAAAATTGCACTGGTGCTTTTGCAAAGGAGAATTATGGCTTGACCAATAGGTCAAATACCAGCAGCAAGCAGGAAGAATGAAGCAATTCTGGACACTTGGTGGAGCCACTGGCATGCATGGTGGGATGACCAGACTGCCTGTGGCCAATGGTCCAGACTTGCAACCCTTCATGCTGGCTGCCCGGTAATAGGCCATTCTTGGCCAATAGTCATGGCCATGGCTAACAACGATTATCCAGCTGTAACTGTCTCTGCAGTATGGCAAAGGCAATTTGCATATGGGTAAATCACCTTGATATAAATTATTTTCAAAACCACAGCTTTTTTTTGGGGGGGGGGGATTAGCGGGTGTCTGTAGTTATACTTCTATTCTTTGAAAATTAAGTACAGATCTGTTATCCCTTAACATTGTATACATTGATGGGTTCATGTCTGTAGTACAACAAAGATCTGTTATTCTCCATGATTGTATAAACTTGGCTGTGGATCTGTTATCTCCCAACATTGTGTATCTTGATGGGTTCCTGTGTACAGCAGTACAAACTGAGGTCCTTAAAACTCTGTGTGAATGATCACAGCATAACAACAGCACAGTACCACCAAGTACACAGAATGTTTACTCTCCTGTCAAATTCAAATATTAGAGGAAGTTTACATTTCTTTGAATAAATTTGTTAAATCCTTGAACTGGACTGTCAGTCTGTCACGATAAGCTGTGTGACTACACGAGCACACGCCAATCACAAGGCGAGCCTTACACATAAATCTTTCCAACAGACAGGTTTCCCTGCTAGCCACATGGGCCGGTACAGGCAGTTTACTGATTGAGCTTGTGTATCAGTTTGTCCATACTAGTAATCACCGATGCTTGCAAGTTTCCTGTGTTAACCAGTGTTTCTGTCCGGAATTTTTTCAAGGGTCACAAGAAGGGAAACTCAGGGGAAAAGACTAGATTTTTACCAATGTTACATGCAAATAAACAAGACTTGAGACCCTTCAGAATTTTTTTAGAGTATTTCAGGTTTGGAAAGGGTAATATACTCTCATTTGGGGGTTAACAGAAACAGTATTAACCCTTTCTTGGTTTGGCCAGGTCAGTAATCACAGATGCTTGCAAGTTTCTTACTGTAGCCCTTCCTCTCCATCAGCAGTGGAAATCCATTAAATGGTTTATCCCTCTTTCACACTATGAGTACATCTTTCTCAATGAGTAACCATTTTTGCACCCCACAAGTAGAACTTTATTCATGGGTTCACCCCTCCTTTCTTCATTGGTTAACACCATCTTTATTGCTTTTGACTGGTTTACCATTCTTTCCTTCATCTTGTTCATTGGTTAATCCTTCCTGTATTTTGCATATCCTTTTCTGTATTCGTGGACTCAACTAGAAATATCTGGTTAACCGTACAAAGTCAACTCTGTGATGCTAGTCTCTTCTATGAAAGACCACCTGTTTTTACAACAAAACTGATTGCCCAAAAAGTAGTTAAAAGCAAATTGATGTCCATTACATTATATGACCATACATGTACTGCCCCAGCCCTCATCAAACAAGAACATTCAAGTCAGCTGATTACAGAAATCAAAAGAATAACCCTGAAAAAAAAATCAGGAAGTGATTGAGAAGGACCAGGTGTCAGTTTCTTTTCAGTGATGGAAGATGCAATTTCTCCATTAACTTCTAACATTTTCTACCACGCTATTTACATTGTCTGGAAGGTCTGCTCTCTGCAGGCGTGAACTCACACTGCCTTGTAATTGATTTCAAACATCAAGAGGCTCAAATGGTTTTTACTGGCCAGTGAAGTGTCAGTTTTGTTTGCCTATGTTTCAATACTCCAACAATAATGCAGTGTACTGCCTGCTGAACTCCTGCTACGTTATAAACATCCAGTCCCTGTTTGTAAATCCAAGCAGTGTAAAATCGGATCCCTGCTGACCTCTGACCTCTAAAGGCTGGCATGAAGACCTGAGGAAGCTTGAAATATTTGTTCATCTTTTCTGAGCAAAGATCAATAGTACAGTGGGCCCCGCAGCACTCTCCACCAGTTGCTATCCCTTGGCCCTAGGATGTGGACTGATACATATTACCCCAATTTCAGTGAGGTTAGGGGAGGTCTTGCCTGACAAACTGGCGGCAGCTCCCATATGGTGATCCTAACCCTGTGCAGGCAGTCTAACATGTGGCTTATGGCAGTAGTAAAAACCCAATTTGACACCAACCCTCGCTCCATTCACACACATTTATGAAATTCCCCATGTGGCAGCAGCTCTGTTCTCTGATATGCAGGTCTTTGAAGGCTGGGCAAGATAATGCTCCCTAGATGACAATTTCCTCAGATTTATGTGTTTAACTTCCTAGGATCAAAACATGTTCAAATGCCTATGACAAAAACCTCATTAATTGTGAATTGAAGTATTATCCTTGTATGGTGGGCTTTTAACAATATTTTGTACAATGTAAGTATACATGTGACCATTTCAAGCCACATACAGGCTACATTGTCCACAGCAGTAAGTGTCTCATTGACTGATCAAAGCTCAGGCACATGCAGACTTTGTGGTCAGCTGGTACAGCCACCATTTGGATAGCAGCACAATTGAGGTTACTTGGAGCAACAAACAGTATGGTGGAACCTGTTTTAAGGAACCACCTATCACACATCAGAAGTGGTCGGCTGAACCAAAACACAGTGGTGAGACGAACTAGGATTGACTCCTTCACGTTACAGAGTGGATGCTTAGCAAGGGTGGGCTCATCAAAAAGGTTGACTGTAAACTAAACTATACTGGGAAAAGATCTGCCACAGGCACACAATTACAACAAATAGTTTGGGCATGATTATAGACTTTAATACTCCCCAGCCAGTGATTGCATTATTTGAAAATATGCTCTGGTAGTAACCAGTGGAGCAACCACAGAGTAGACAGAATCAAAGTTCACCTAAGGCCCAAACATTCAGAAAGCAATACAGAGAACTTCCCTCTTTCAGAAAGCAATACAGAGAACTTCCCTCTTTCAGAAAGCAATACAGAAGTTCAATTCTGACCAGCCTCTTTCAGGAAGCAATACAGAGAAGTTCAATTCTAGCCAACTTCTTTCGGAAAGCAATACAGAGAGGTTCAATTCTGGCCAGCCTCTTTCAGAAAGCAATAAAGGAAAGTTCAATTCTGGCTAGCCTCTTTCAGAAAGCAATACAGAGAAGTTCAGTATGGCCAGTTATGGCCAGTTTCTTTCAGCAGGAAAAACCAAAAACCTGTACAGCACATTTTTGGTATAACGTGTGCATTAGGCTGTGTCTAGTTACACTAGCATCAGACCATCTTGCTGCTGGAGCTGGCCATCAGGCCCACAGCCTGGCACATCACCAACTGAAATAACACTGTCAACAACATTTACCTACACATAACCTAACGTCTTCAGTCTGTCTCACCTGATACATCTTGTCACCCTTTCTCCACCATGGACTACATGTTTTTTTACTTTCCTATTTTTTTTTCATTTTCCACACCATTTATCTCCCTCCCCCCTCAAAAAAAAAACCAAAAAAAACCAAAGCAAAAACAAACTAGACCTACCTTCAACGCAAAGCGTTGACTGAAGGGTCTGCCATTTGCTCAAATTATGTCATGGTGACACCAAAATCTAATCAGTTCATCTTGCCACGTAAGGTATTAAAGCATGTTGCCAAATTTGAAGAAAATACATAGAGGCACTCTGAAGACATCACGGTGACGAGTATGTGTACATCCAAACAGACGGACAATCCAAAAACATAAAGGGTCCCCCCCCATGGGGGCGGACCCTTAAAAACAAAACAAACGTGAGTACTATGGTTAAAATATTTGGCATGCATGTACTTGCAGAAGGCAACTCCTAATCTTTCTCTCTCTGGCCTTTCCTGGCTACATTTCATCCTGGTCTTTCTACATACTTCTCACACTATAAATAACTTATTTCAGACTATAAATAATTTATTTCAGACTATAAATAATTTATTTCTTATGTGCTGACCACACTTGCTTATTCATGGCCCTTCAACAAGTTTGCATTTTTTTCAAAATGAAAATTTTTTTCATTTTTTATAACATGTGCATTATCTGCAAAGTTCAGAAATCACGTTAAGTTTTCACTTGTTCACACTTCTGAAAGACAGTGGCAAAATAAACTTCTTGTCACTTAGTTTGACACTTATCAGTTACTGTTTGGTTTTTTAATACTTTCCCTCTCAAATCCCTAAAAAAAGTGCCCGTATGTAACTTGTCAACTGTTGTAATATCTTTACTTGAATTTCATGTTGATTTAAAACATTTTTGCTGAGAACTGTAGATAATACCCATCCTGACTGCTTGCCCAGGGTCAGTAGGCTTCTTTGGTGTGACCAGCAAAAGGTTAATACCAGACAACTGACTGTGACCTTGACTCAGCCATATTCTGATCAGGAAAGGGTTGATACCAGACAACTGACTGTGACCTTGACTCAGCCATATTCTGATCAGGAAAGGGTTGATACCAGACAACTGACTGTGACCTTGACTCAGCCATATTCTGATCAGGAAAGGGTTGATACCAGACAACTGACTGTGACCTTGACTCAGCCATATTCTGATCAGGAAAGGGTTGATACCAGACAACTGACTGTGACCTTGACTCAGCCATATTCTGATCAGGAAAGGGTTGATACCAGACAACTGACTGTGACCTTGACTCAACCATATTTTGACCAGCAAAAGGTTCATACCAGACAACTGACTGTGACCTTGACTCTGCCATATTTCGACCAGCAAAAGGTTAATACCAGACAACTGACTGTGACCTTGACTCAGCCATATTCTGATCAGGAAAGGGTTGATACCAGACAACTAACTGTGACCTTGACTCAGCCATATTCTGACCAGGAAAGGGTTGATACCAGACAACTAACTGTGACCTTGACTCAGCCATATAGTGATCAGGAAAGGGTTGATACCAGACAACTAACTGTGACCTTGACTCAGCCATATTCTGACCAGGAAAGGGTTGATACCAGACAACTAACTGTGACCTTGACTCAGCCATATTCTGATCAGGAAAGGGTTGATACTAGGCAATTGACTATGACCTCAAAACAAGAATCTAGCAAAGGAAAAACATTAGACATGAAGTTGACAAATTTGACATCAAATCAAACAATGAGCCAAGAGGGTGCTTCATGGGCAATCATAATATTGCATGATGTATTGTCGAGTCAACATTTACAATCTTCCACTCGTATCCAGCTTGACTGACTGCCATGAAGACACAGTGTTCTTCAAGTTGATTGGTTCAGCAAGGTATCAGCACGTATTAACCAAAAATACCTTATTTTATTATTCATGTCAAGTGGACTGAGATCTGCAAGGACCCAGGAGTCTGAATGGTTGATATTTGCTCAACTTGTAAGTGGCAGCTGTCCTCCTGCACTCCTACACGGTCTACATCAGTCACTCTTACCATTAACTGGCGACTTTGTTATTGCCTTTTATCCTGACAAATCTGCCCCCACCCCACAATGTATTTCTCACATGCAGTGGAACAGAGACCCCCCACCCCCACCCCCACCCTTGCTGAGGCCTGAAGGAAAGCAATCTGTGTTTCTGTGGTTTCTGTTTTATTTCAAACCTAGTTCAAGTCCATGTTTAACTCTTTCCCCGCCACACACAGCCGGCAGTCTCCTCCTTGAATATTGAACTGTCTCCCCTGTCAATAAGGCTGACAGAAATAGCATCACCGATACCTGCCCAGCTTACAGCATGGGCTATTGCCAGTAGTTGGGATTCAGCTGGCTCACTCTGACCATTAGTCTTGGGCCCATATTTTCATCCTTGGTCCACATTTAACACTGCACATACTTTGCATCTCATGAGTACATTAGTCTCTCCTGATGCCTAGAGTAGTCTACTTGGAGAAACCGAGCACATGAATGGATTATTGTCACAAAAATTAAAACTGACATGTATCTTGGTACTCTGCATTTATTTAATTGTCCAAGTCAAGACCAAACTATAATATTGAAACTATAAGGTCTGAATTGAGACATGGGTAATTATGTATGCTAGCCATCTGTAATCTTGCCAAACAAGTATTGAATTCTTGTTGTTGTTTTTCATTGCCAACATGCTCACATCAATAGTTAACAACACTTTCAAATCCCTGGCAGACAGACTCCGTATTCAGGTGTCCTTTTACCAGGTAATAAACCAAGATCAACCCCGGGAATAGAAGTGAAGTGGCTTATAAAATATTCATAGCCCTTGTCTTCTAGGTGAGGATACATCCGGCTGTGGTACACTGTACACTGACTGCTGATACCTATATAACACAGCTGTCTGTGTGCATCATTAAACTTACATGTGTATGCAATTTGGGTTTGGGGAAGATTCATTTCTCAAATCCAGACATAAAGCGGAAGTCTCTAAACTCTGCACAGGGAAAACATTGAAGAGAATGCAATGAACAGGATTATTGGTGAAAAATGCCAGCTTCCAAGTCATCCAACCTGATGGCGGCAGGTTGAAGGAGGAGGAGCAGCTCCTTGTCCTGCTTACCATTGATTATTCTGCATGGCCAGCTCACAATACAATCTACAAGTTTTATATACCAGGTCACTCTGCAGTTTTACTGCTGGAGATGGCAAGGAGCTAGAGACGTGCTTCCTCTTGCTCCACGATCTGTTCTTCAATTCTTCACCAATCTGACTTCATAAACCGCATGTCCTACCTTCATGCATTGACCTCAAGCTACAACCACTTCACATGCCCCCTAGTGGACAATGATGGCACTTCTGCTGGCTACCTGAGGTAACCATTGAAAACACAGCATCCTGTAATACGTTATGATTCATGAAAGTACAGGCCCGGCAGAATTTTGTAGTAAAGCATTTATGCACAGTTTGCCAATACAATGTACTCACAACATACACGCATATCTGTAAGGAACTTGGGAAAATGTCAGTAGTAGTAATCAACTATCTGAGTGACACTTTATGACTTCATGCAAGGTCTACATGCTTTACATAAAATTTACACGGTTCTTCCTGAGAAGCAAAAAGAAGGAGATGGGGCAGCAAGAAACTGAAACAGTGAAAATTATAACCACACAAGTTAATGTTTTCCTCAAAATTTAATAGACCGGTTGATATTTACTCCTTACAAATGTCCAACATCATACGTACATCTCTCTGACACTACTAAAGGGATAAACTTCCATCACAACTGAATACTGTTCTCTTGAGTCACTTGCACCATTGACCACGGCCCTGTTTCCTACCCATCATTCATTGTACATCTGTGCATCTGAGCACCTGTATTAAAAAGCATCAAGATTTATCACCTTGTCCACAGTGCAGCATTTCCAATTAGGCTTCTCCAGAAATTTACAGTGCACACATCTCTCATTTAATCAGAAAAATGGATGATGGTGTTGAGCAAGAACATTTATTTTACAGGAACAAAATAAGTGTAAACCTGCTTGCAGCTTCATTCCCATACCACCTTTTTTCATTCATTTTTTTTTTTTTTAATGTCTTCATTTTTAACAACCACTGTACTGAGAACTAATCCTACTATTTGATTGACGCTCTTGTTGCAATCTTTCAACAAAACTAATTTACATAAGGATGCCTGACAGGTATAAAATAATTACCTTTGTTCATTGGCTTTATAACCATCAATTAGCAGCAGTCTTCAAGTGGAAGATATTCTTGTGACACTGATACTGCCAACTTGTTGACAGGTCCCATGACTCTCTCTTGTGCAAGCACAGGCACCAAATACAAAGTACTTGAAATCAACGGCAGCTGATTTATAACGTAAATCATTAAAATTTCAACATCTTAATGCCCCTTTACTGGAGCCAAGGCACCTCAAAAGCACTGCGAGTATCTGGACTGAGATTATGTACCACTGTGCACACAGATCCATTTTGGACTCAACTGAGCCATTTTGTGAAGCTTTATTCTTTAATAAAGTCCATATTATTGAAAATTTTCACCTTATTCAAAACCATGATTTTGATTTTGTTAAGAACAGTATGCATTACAGTTTTCTCTGTTGATATAGGTCTGCACCAGTTACATGCACTAAAAAACAATACTGGTATCATCACTTTTATTCCCGGGCACAAAATTTCCCAAATACACTCCAAATCAGAATATCAGGAGTTTTGCTTTCCCGATTTTATACAGGTTTTTATTCCGCATTCAACAAACTACAATTTTCCGGAGTTTAATATTCCAGATGAGGGTTTCCTCAGGAAAATTCAGGAATATTTGTTCCTCCCGAAAATTTATGATTATACAGTAATCTGAGACAACTTGACACAATTGACTTGATTTAAATGACCTAGACTACTATGTTGCTGCTAACACTAGCTATGCCTCTAAAAAAAAATGACCACGACAGAAGGACAGACTGTGCGGACACAGCCAGCGGTCAGTGCCATATTCACCCCACCCCAAACCCCCTATCCCTCCACCCTGCCACCTTCTCACGCAGCAAGTCTGACATTTACATTATGTATTGCTGCTATGGCAAGACCACATCTATGTGATGTTTTTCTTACACAGAGGCCATGGATTCAGTGGAAGGGACCATAGTATGTTGAGTTGCTAGAGCCTGTATTTTTCTGTTTTTAACAGAAACGGAACGGAATAATGAATTTTTGTCACCTCTGAAACAGAATTTGCTGTTTTGCCTTAATGTGTTTTACATACAAAGAGAACCACTAAAACAGAATTTGGAAATTTCTGGCTGGTGAAACGGAATTTCTATTTTTTTGAAACGGAAAATACAGGCCCTAAGTTACACAGTATAATAGCACAACTTTTATTATTTTTCACTTCAGGAATGCTTCCCCCGCTAATCATTTTTTTTTTCTCGATTGACGAACATAAAATACAGACCAACACACGTAAACATTACTTTAAGCTAAGTCCCACTTTTGCCAGTCCAGTGTGACCAGACAGTTATTTACGTTGCACAACCAGTTCCACTCTCCGCCTATTTTTACCTGTCTAATGCATCCCTGAGGAAACTGTCCACGTCACAGTAACCGCAAGGAAACGGTGACTCCTGCAGTTTCCTTTCCAAACATTCCTGAACTCTTTACCTCAAACAAAGAATTTCTGGCTCTTAAACTGACAACTGCTAGTCTCCCTAAATGGCAGACAGAGATTTACATAATGCCATTCATACCTTGTGAGGCTGCATTATACAATATCCACACCCACCTGAGACATGTTGTGGCAGAACCATTGCCACACAATGTATACACTTGTCAACATCGTATTCATCAATGTTTCTGGTGGCCCCCTATGGGCTAAATTTCCATTTAAAGTTCAAGCAGAATCGAAATAGGAAGTGGAACATTTAAAGCCTGATAATGCTATTGACAGTTTGCACTCCATCTTCTTACGCATGAAGTCAATTAACTAGTTCATGACCCTGTAAAAAGATTTTGTCAGACGGTGCCATATGAACATGTACAATTGTATCACAGATACTTCCTTGCATTCATCAATGAATCTGTGCTCTAAGAAAAGTTTCAAACATATCTTTAATTACAATTTTACAAATCCTTCCTTCAAATGTTTTTCAAACTGGAGGAATCACTGGTACCATTAGCCAAATGCTAATGTTTCATTCATTTGACTTGAGAAATTCCCAAGTGGCTAATTTATTTTAAAATGAATTATATATGAGTTGCATTGAATTTTGCAGTGATTACTGTTTTATTTCCCAATTTGGCATCAAATTATGAAGGCCTAGATCTGTCCCCTAAACTGTTTTCTAAAAAAAAAACTAAACTAAAAGATTCCATGATATTTTGATCACATGTACATATTTGGTTTACAGTTATCCAGAACACTCCTAAATGTTCTGACAGAGTGAATGGCATGTAAACCATAATATTCTAATTAATTGTGGTATGTATATTATATGTAATGCCAAGTGGTTCAAAGTTACCTCATATTATGTGCACTTCATCACAGAGGGAAACCTGTCTTCAAAGCCAGCCCCTGGGATCACCAATGTGGTTTCTCTGAAAAGGTGTTGTTCTCAGGCAGACAGCTTAACCCTTTCCCCCTTAAACCGTCCAAAACTGGCTGGTGGTCAAATGTCATCTGCTTCAGTGTTTTCAACAGTAATGAAAAACAATTTTGATTGAGAATTGTAGGTGAGCCCTATTAAGATCACATACCCCAGGTCAACAACTTTCCTTGGCATGAGTTGTTGACTCAAATGACAATTCAAGGAGGAAAGGGTTAAATAGTAAATGCTGCATTAAAAATAATCTGAAAATATGGTCTCTCAGAATGGGTGTATTTGGGCCAGGCGTGGTCTGTGGAGAGGAGGACCCAGTGTGTATGTGACTGTATCAGCCCATACACAAAATAAAACATAAACAATGTACCAAATGATGCCAAATTTCAATTGGCAAGATTCTATGTAACATCATACAAGCTGACTCCTTCATTATCCAATTTTCAAAATTTGCTTATACTTCAAAAGAAACAAGTGTTGCAACCAGAGCTCCCTGATGAGCCCTGTATGAAAGTTACAATCAACAGTTCTCTCCATGGCAACAACAACAAAGCATCAAACGAAAAATTGGATGCGCCAATCAATAATGTTATGAGTGATGTACCTGAGTTACTGGGACTCCTTTGGTTCCTGTAGACAGACAGTAAGCAGTGTCGAATCTCTGCCCTGGCGCACATACCTCCCTGTAAGATACTGGCCCCTTTGAAGTGCCACTCTCCCTCTCACAGGTTTATCCCAAAGGTGGAAGTGAAACTTGCCTCCTCAACTCAAATGCTACTTATGACATGAGTGTGGAGTCTGTCACAAATCATTGGCCTTCAGCAAGGACTGAATTCATGCAGGACCCATCCTTGCCTAGTTGACATTTCTCAAATATTTCAGTGCAATGATACAGCCTCCCTCAAGCTTTCAGAATCATTCCCTAAGGCTGTCTTTATCAATTTGCTACAGCATATTGCGGTGCAATATTGGACTAACTTTAACTCTTTCACCCCCCAATCCATCCTATCATTCCATGATTTGAGTGGTAATTGACCCACATACACCCTTTTCCCAGCAAAACCATAAAACCATTTACATTTTTTATCATTACTGCAGAAAGTTTCATCAACTATTCCTGATTTTTTATAAAATGTTGACATACAACCAAAGGAAGCAACAGTGAAAAATACTCAAACGGAGAAGTGGTTCCACACAAGAGTTAACATGCCTTAAGCTGAGCCAGTCTGCGACAGCTCATCTGGCCGGCAGCAGTTCCATGCTATGCACACACTCCTACCAGCGTAAATACTTTGTCAACTTCAATCAGCTGAACAAAATACAGGTACTGCACACAAATAACCGTTATAGATGTTCAACTTTAATGACAAGAAATTATTTTCTTTGTCTCGCAGTCCAAGTTTGACTCGCTTGTTTGACTTTCCAATAGTTTCATGCATAATATGAAAACCAATTATGCATAATCAGAAAATAAATCAGAGAGCTCTTTTGTTCAAAACTTCATAGCAGGTCTCAATATGTTAATTAATGCATAAGAGCTTTTTCTAGGCACCCTTATGAAATTTTAAGTTTCAGTGTCCTTTATCAAAAAGTGGCTTTTTCTAGGCACAATTTAGGAACATTATTTTTCCATGTCTTTTATTTAAAAAGTGGCATTTTTTAGACATGCTTATTAAATTTCAGATTTCAATGTCCTTTATTCAAAAAGTGTAAGTCTACTTCATCCAAAAGCAAAGTACCTGTATCATCAGATGTCAACAAGGGAGTTTTCACCTTGAAAAGTATGTCAATCCCCAACCAAATCTTTGAAGATGTGAAAAATAGAGAGGATCAAACTACACACAGTGATACCAGCTGCATGCAACAACTGCTGTGAGCAGTCACATTGCTTTTGGTGGTCACTAGGTTTGGACATGGCAGTCAATTCCTTAGTAAAATTTACCTGCAGTGACAGGTCACCTGCTGTATGTGGCCACTTTTTCTTGGCAGAAGGGGTGGCCACATAAAGCAGGTACCGCTGTATAATAACTGGTGCTCTATTTTTTTTCTCTTACTTCATATTGTTTCTACTTATTTTATACATTGGCAGAAAAGTCTTTCTGACCATCCAACTAGGCATGTGAGCACTTGAATGGAAAATGTTGTTCTTAAGAATTTTGAATACATACAATGTTTGTATAACTCCAGCGAACTGGGCACAGCCTGTCAACACCTGAAACAACTTTGTTTTATAGGCCAAGGTTACATGCATGCCAAATTTTTGTTTTATTCCACCTAAGTGCACACTTGAACATCTATCAGAATGGAATAAATTGAAGACATTAAGTAATAAATTTATAAATTGTTGCTCTAACAATCCCTTAAATTTATGTGTGTACATAAATTATTGACACATGCATATTATTAGATCTGCACATCAATCAAGAGTTTTTGTGCTGTTGCCAGTCAAGTCAAGCCATTATCTTCATTTTCCTGTTTGCAGACCAAGCCACAACTGTGTGCTGTTGATGTCCCCATATGTTGACATAATACACAGCTGAGTTGCCTACACATCTCTATCATTACTGCCCAATTTCCAGCTATTTCCTTGTTTACTCTCAGCTCTTCACTGATGGATGCCCTCGCAGAGTGACAATCTACATGTGCCAGGTCTAATCCAGACTCTATTCTCCTCTTCAAATGCCCAAATTCCGTTTCTTTCTCCAACACTGCGACCTCCACTTTAAAAAGTATCCTCTTGTATTGATCCAGTATTTCTCTTTAATTTTCAAGCCTGGCAAGAGGAGAGCCATGAAAACATCTGCTCCTGTTCCCTGCTTGACATTAGCTTCCAAGTCAATTATGTATCGTACTGTTAAGGCAGAGCCCACAACAATCATTTCACAACTACGCACATTGTAGTTGTTCTGCAATACTAGAACCACTGGATTTGATGGGTCTGCTAAACACTGCTCTGTCTCCTGTCTATTTCCCACGATGGGCTGGAATAATTCCAAATTTGACCAAAGATTTACCCGAGAGGAATTGGATGTGAGATCAACAGTGGGCCCTCCTGACTGCCAGGATTTGAGCTAGGAAGTAACAGACTGACCATAGGAGAACTGCTGACTTGCCACCGCTACACAGCCACACAAGCAATGGACCTCTGACAGCCTGCTATCTCCACACAAATGCACCAGAGCTGAGAGCCTGTTATCTCCACACATGCACCAGAGCTCTGACAGCCTGCTATCTCCACACACATGCACCAGAGCTCTGACAGCCTGCTATCACCACACACAGGCACCACACATGTACCAGAGCTCTGAAAGCGTAATATCACTACGTATGTACCAGAGCTCTGACAGCCTGCTATCACCACAAATGTACCAGAGCTCTGACAGCCTGATATCTCGACACACAGCCACCACACCTCAACATACAGGCACCACAGCTGACAACCTGCTATTGTCACACACATGCACCAGAGCTGACAGCCTATCACCACACACAGGCACTACATCTGCACCAGAGCCCTGACAGGCTGGTATCACCACACACAGGCACCACACCTCAACACACAGGCACCATAGCTCTGACAGCTTGCTATACTCACACAAATATTCTATTCAGAGCCTGTGTGTCAAGCTTGTATAAAATCCATACAGATTGGTCCTGCACATGTAGAATCAACTATGCTGGAGATATCTTGCCCGTCTGTGTTCAGTGCAACCAGGGATCTTGCTGCATGCTCAAGTGTATAGTATCTTGAAATGTGACTGCTAATCTGTTTGCCAAGAATATGGTTTCAAGGCACATAGCAAGTTTTTACTGAGAATTCAGTGGCTGATATAAATACTGGTCATTATTGTCATTATCATCACTTCCTATTGTCATAAAAAAAAAAAATTAATGTGTGAGATTTTGACACTTGGCTGAATATCATTTGTGTTAGTGTTATGCTGATGGCAGTGCTCAGACAGTGAGGCCGACATTGCAGGCTTGGTGCACGCCTGAGTGCCACGTCCCATGTCAGCCTTTAATGCCAGCTGCCACAAGCGCGTACCCACCACACAAACAATATTCATTGCTTATATTTACATAATTGGTACCTGTTTTTGAGTACAGCTATTATATAAAATCAAAATTAACCCAATCAATGCACAGAATTACAAGAAACTTATCCACGTGTCACGTTTACTTCTAGAAATACTGGTGGGAGGAGCTACATTTCTACCGGCATTGGTTATTGGTTGAGACTTGCACGTGAATGTACGGGAACCTATCTTAACAAATACACATAGTTGGGTTGTGTATTCTTGGCATTATGAATGAAACCTGCAATCTAATGCTTTGTATAGATTTCTAAACTGAACATAAACATTAATGCAAGCACGCTGACTCATTTATATTTTTACTTCCAAAATTTTCTTTAAAACATAAAAGTGAAATAAATGTTTGTAACTACTATGCCATGTGACTGCACCTAAACACACTTGTGTTTAACTCATTCCATACCAGTCCTTGATTTTTCCGTATATTTACCTAGATTTAAGACAAAAATTAGATATTCGTTCAAGTACCAACATGCCTATAGTCTTAAGTCAGTGGTTCTGGCACTGCCTGGCAAGTCATGCTGCAGCTGCTGCAAGGGCAACTGCAGCATGACTTACCAGGCAGTGCCAGAACCACTGACCAAGGCCTGCGACCATAGTATGGAATGGGTTAAGGATAACATTTTTGATAACTAAAGAACTGACTGTACATTCACAGCCTGAGCTGTCACTGGTCAGCCACACAGGAAAAACACTGTGACCTCCCTGGGTCCTGGTCCCTCCCAGGGTTCTTGTTCCCCAAACATCAGATCACACAAGGATTAATATTGTTTGGCAAACATAAATGTTAATGTATTGCATAATTACCTCTATCCTATCAACACAGTGACTGGCCAATACCCAATCATACTGAAAGTTGTCAGTCCATCAATGAAAATAAGGACTGCTCCCTGAAGTGTGTGCTCTACAGGGACTTACTTCCTCTCATTATATGACTCAACGATCAGCTCATGCCCAGGATCTGTTTATGTTTCCCCTCTGTTGACCTGCTCTGTGCACGATGTCCTTGTACTCTGTCACTCTTCAAATTTGTTTACAATGTTCCAAGAACTGGATGACCCTTGCAATAAGCTCCTGCGTCATCCCAGGACAGATGTCCTGTCTGCCAGTCAGTTTTACTGCACCATCTGGGGGTTCTATGCAGTTTCTTTCAAAATGCCAACCTCATAAATTCTGTCTCACCATTCAGATACATAGGGTCACATAAGAAAGGTTCTGGGCACAAGAGGGTTACATCTGAGAGGAGTCCCTAAGTACTGCATGTAAAGGCTCTGGGCACAAGAGGGTTACATCTGAGAGGAGTCCCTACTCCACAAGAGGTTTAAATATCACCTACCTGCAAGTATAATCTCAACAGGCTTACTTTGTACCATGTTGAAGCTATGCGAACTTATTTACTGATGACATTTTGTATGGTAGCAAAATTGCCCTTTGACAGCAAAAGATTATCAAGATTAAAATGTTTACCAGTTACACAGCTCAAGTTAAGTGGAGACCATCTTGGGAACTGCACACTCAAAGGACTAGTCAACTCATCAACATGTGTCTTCAATACTTGGTGATACTTGCTTTCTGACTTGCCTCTGCCTACTAACCACAGCAAAAGTTGTGATGTCTCAGTTATCACAATGATTTCTTATTCTTCATCAAAATCCCTTTCCTTCAAGTAGCAGCCCACATTTCCTGGGAAAGGAACAGCCCAGGTAACAGGTTTAATTTTAACACCAAAAAAGCGAAGAGAGTACACGAAAGGCTGATCACTACAGCCAACCAGACAGGCTACTTACTCCAGCCAACCAGTCAGGCTGATCACTCCAGCCAACCGGACAGGCTGATCACTACAGCCAAGCAGACAGGCTAATTACTCCAGCCAACCAGACATGCTAATTACTCCAGCCAACCAGTCAGGCTGATCACTCCAGCCAACCGGACAGGCTGATCACTACAGCCAAGCAGACAGGCTAATTACTCCAGCCAACCAGACAGGCTAATTACTCCAGCCAACCAGTCAGGCTGATCACTCCAGCCAACCGGACAGGCTGATCACTACAGCCAAGCAGACAGGCTAATTACTCCAGCCAACCAGACATGCTAATTACTCCAGCCAACCAGTCAGGCTGATCACTCCAGCCAACCGGACAGGCTGATCACTACAGCCAAGCAGACAGGCTAATTACTCCAGCCAACCAGACAGGCTAATTACTCCAGCCAACCAGACAGGCTGATGACAACAGCCAATCAGACAGGCTAATTACTCCAGCCAAGCAGACAGGCTAATTACTCCAGCCAACCAGACAGGCTGATCACTACAGCCAACTGGACAGGCTGATCACTACAGCCACCAGACAGGCTGATCACAACAGCCAATCAGACAGACTAATTACTCCAGCCAACCAGACAGGCAAATTACTCCAGCCAACCAGACAGGCTGATCACAACAGCCAATCAGCCAGACTAATTACTTCACTCCAGCCAAACAGACTCAATACTCCAGCCAAACAGACAAATTACTCCAGACTAAATACTCAGGCCCAACAGACAGGCTAACCTCTACAGCCAACCAGACAGGCTAATTAATCACTCCAGCCAACTAGATAGCTAGCTAACTACTGCAACTAGCTAGACAGGTGGTTGACTCCAGCCTACTAGACAGAAAATGACACCATTGATGGAGCAAAAGTCAATGAAAATTTTGGAACTAGTGACCACAATGTCATATTTTTTTGACTTAGTATGTGAGGTTAACATCAAACATTGGAAACAGGAATACTATGATTCTAGACATGGAGATTATAGAGGGATGAGAAAGTTTTACAAGAAATAAACTGGAACCTACTCAGACATGCAGATATTAATGAAATGTGACATACCTTTAAGGAAAAAAATGGATGAAGGAGTCTCAAAAACTTGTCCCCAAAAGGAATAAAAGAGCTTCAAAATATCCATTGTGGTGGAACAGAAACATAGTCTAAGTATTCAAAGTGGAAGAGATACACCGCCACAAAAGAATATAATGATTACAATCTATACAAGGAAGCACTTCATAAAGCAACAAAACTTCTGAGAAGAGCTAAAAAAAAAAATGGAAATAAAATAGTGAAAAATATATTAAAAAAGACCCTATGGCATTTTGCGGATATGCAAGAGGAAAAATGTGCACAAAAGAAAGTGTAGGTCCCTTGAAGGATGAGGCTGCATCACTAATTACAGATGACAAGGTGACTGCTAATGTGCTAAATTTCTTCACTCTTTACAAAAGAGCAGATAGATGAAATGTCTCAACCTGTCAGAGTATTTACTGGGGATCATGGCAAGGCAGTACATGACATTGAATCAACATGGGTTGAGGTAACCAACAGATTATTAAAACGAAAACCAGATAAGTCCCCAGGAATAGACAACAGTGTATTCAAGAGTTTTGAAGGAAATGGCTCATGTAATCTCAAAAACACTTACAGGACTTTTCAAGAAAACTTTACAGGACCAAGTGCTACTAGAGAAAGACCAATGTACCACCAACATTTAAGAAAGGATCAAAAGCTTCTCCCTCTAATTATAGACCAGTTACCCTAATATCACATGTCTGCAACTTAATAGAATCAATTATCATGGACTCCATAGTGGCACATTTTAAAACAGCACAAATATTTGAAAAAGTCACAGCATTGATTTACACTTGGAAGATCCTGTTTGACAAATTTACTTTAGTTTTTAGAAGATATTACAAAATATATAGAGGAGGGAAGGCCACTGGATATAATCTACTTAAGATTTCGGTAAAGCATTTGAGAAAGTACCGCACAGACGTTTGATCAGTAAGATGAAAGTGCATGGTATTGACAGTAATATATGTGGATGGATACAGCAAGGGCTACAAGACAGAGAACAAAGCGTTGTTATTAATGGTCAAATGTCTGAGTGGGCAAAGGTGTCCAGCAGAGTATCACAAGGTTTGGTGAATAGGACCAATCCAGTTATCTCATAAATGACATTGATGACAGAGTCACAAGTAGGATACTGAAGTTTGCAGATGACACCAAAATATGTACTTGTGTGCAGACAGTGGATGCAGCTTCTATCCTTCCAGAAGACTTAAATAGACTGTGTTCATGGTCTAAAGACTGGCTGATGTTGTGCAATGTTGACAAATGCAAGTGTTTACACTTTGCCTACAATAACATCAAATTTGAAAATATGCTTGGAAATGATGCAATAAGCTCTTGTCCAGAAGAAAAGGACTTAGGCATAATAGTGCATCAGTCACCACGGACAAGTTCCCACTATGCTCATTTTGTGAAAAACGCAAACCTAGTGCTAGGTATCATTAGAAGAATATATGCTATCATATCAAAAGAGAACATTGTACAGCTATAATCCCTGGTTAGGCTGAATTAAGAATATCGCGTGCAGGCATGACGACCTATCTGCAGAAGGACACTGACAACATAAAGAAGGTTCACAGTAAGGGCAACTATAATGATAAATGGACTTAGCCAGCTGTCTTAGGAGCAAAGATTAAACAGAACAAATCTGATGACATTGGAGTTGCAAAGGCTCAGGGCAGACTTGTTAGAGGTCTATAAAATAATGCACCACTTGGAAGGTCTGCAGAAAGAGAGACTTTTTTTAAAATGACTAACCCTAGCCTTACAACCAGAGGCCACAAATTAAAAATTGATACACAAAGAGCTAGGCTTGGTGCTTGAAAATTCTCTTCACAATGAGTGGTAGGTGAATGGAACAGTTTAGCACCAGAGACGGTAAATGCTAACTCAGTGAATGCTTATAAGAACAGACCAATTTTGAACAGTTGAGGGGGGCACTTTATAAACCACAGGTGGCTTCCTAAGACCACCAGGGACTGGACAGTTAGGCCTTTAAAAAAATATTCATATTTCTGGTTTATTGGTGAAAAAAGGGCAGGGTTGGTAGGTAGGATTTTTTTTACACGTATAATGAAAATTTTGTTTTGTAACTGCACTAACAAAAAAGATCACCAATGGGATGCACATCTTTGCATACATATATCACGAATGCCATCAGTACATTGTATTCAAATTGCGTATGCAGTATCTGGCAAGTTCCTCGCAATAAGGGGTGTTCTTAATTCAAATTCAAAGAAAAAATTTAATGTTTCAAATCAGAAATAGGTCTCCTTGTAATGCACATCAACGGTGTGCATCGCCACAATCTTTCCAACCAATGACAAGAAACAACTGCATGGCCATGTGGTATGACCAGCAACACATCACCCGACTGGTCAACTGAGTTGCATGTAAAAAAGAGCCAATCACGTCTCGCGTTCCAGCGAGTTCATCATGGGTTCTGCCTTGTGAAAATGTGAATCTTCTGTAAATTACAACGGGAACACACAAATGGGAAGCTCTGTTTATATTGCAGCATGCAAAAATAAAGATTCCAGTGTTTATAGCAACAATTATTTGGATTCACAAGCAAATGCACAAAGGTAGGCGGGTAGAGCAGACTATCAAATGTGCCCCAAATCAGTCCGTGAGAGTAGCTCCCAATATAATGCTCAATTCACCATAGATCTACTCCATGCTATCACTTGCGAGTGACTGGCAGTTGTTTGTGTGTTGTTTTTGCCTGGGAAGTCAACTTACAGCACCTATACAAGATCTGTATTTTTTTCAACACTGTCAAAACCCACCGAAGAATGGCATCATTTGATGCTGATTTGCAGAAGAATTTGCAATGAAAATTTTAATATTTTTTACGCTGCTTTGACATTGTTGATATTGAGGCACATCACAAAAAAAAACAAAACACAAACAAAACAAACAATGGAGTCGGTGGGTTTAGAGCATGGTCAGTCGGACACCAGAAACATCTTTTTTTGGCCTTATTAACAAGTTCTCCAGCCAATTAGACAGGCCAATTACTCCAGCCAGCGAGACAGGCATATTCCTCCAGCCAGCCAAACTGGCATATTATTCCAGCCAACTTGCCAGGCTAGTCACCAGCTGACCAGACACGCTAACTACTCTAGCTAGCTAGACAGGCTACTCACTCCAGCCAGCTAGACAGGCTAATTGCTCCTGCCAATGAGACAAGCTAATCACTCCAGCCAACTAGACAGACTAATCATTCCTACCCACTAGCCACAATAATTATTCCTGCCAACTTATATTCCCACTTTTTTTAAGTGTTTTGCTTTAGGCAGACATATTAGGTACATGTACTTCCTACAAAATAGTAAGATGTTCATATTTCTGTTATCAACTTATTGGTTTACATTTTACCATAACTTGCTGACTCACAAGAGGGTGTGGACCCAAGAACTCTGACACAAAGGCAAGAAACAGCTAGAGCAAAGGCCAATCCACAGAGGCAAGTAATAGGGGAACAACAAGCCACATGACGTCACGGCCCATTTGTGGGTACAAAACCAACACAATAGATTCTGGGGAAATGGTTAAGATTTTAGGGATGCATTGTCTATTCATTATAGCTCAGAAGACAGAAAAGACTGACAAGTCAGCTGAGTCAAAGACATACCATGTATGCAGTGTTTGAAGAGACATCCAATATCTTCTCTCCCCACATCTGTGATCCTGCACAGCATCTTCAACAATACAGGTGGGTTTAGCCACCTGAGCTTGTCACCTCGTATGTACTTCAAAGTGTTAGAACTGTGGACTGCAGGTGGTACAAGGCTGATACACCCCGCTGGACCCAGGTATCACCTGTCATCTTAGGCAGGTAAATGGAGATACAGGTCTCGCACCTCACATCACATCAAATTTGTCATCATTGAAAGAACTGTGACCTTTTTTTTTTTTCAAAGAAGTCTATGTTCAGCAACAATGAAAGTCTTCCCCTTGCCTTTTAAAAGGAAAAGCTTAGATACATTGGTTATTTAATTCATCTTTATATTCAGACCACCTGCAATATGAGACCTATTTATTGTTGGCAGTCGAGGCACCACTGCACATCAGTCAGCTCTGACAGCATAAGCCTGTAACATCTTGTTGTCAAGAGAAGTCACACTCCTGGCTTTTATATTGATTAAAAAAAACAACAAAAACTTAAAGATGTTTTCTCAATACACTGGTCAATATGACTGGCATCATCTTTTTTTATTTTTTTAATACTGAATGTCATCCTGTCATCATTAAGTATTGAGAAAAATCTACATTTGTTAAACAGCTCAAAACAGAATAAAATATGTGTGTCAGCATCTTGAGCGTGGTGTCCACTGTCATCATCCACATACCAAGCTGTATTAACTCATTCTACACTATGTTCACAGGCCTTGGTCACTGGTTCTGGCACTGCCTGGCAAGTCATGCTGCAGCTGCCCTCGCGGCAGCTGCAGCATGACTTGCCAGGCAGTGCCAGAACCACTGACTTAAGACTATAGGCATGTTGGTACTTGAACGAAAGCTCTTTTCATGAAGAATTTAGATATGCAATTGTTGTCTTAAATCTCAGTAAATATACGTAAAAATCAGGGACTGCTATAGAATGAGTTTAACCTGTCTTTGATCTCTGCATAAGGGCACAATTGACTATATCATTCTGCAAACTAATATTCCAATAGAAAAGATCATGATTAGCAATTTCGTGTATACTGACCTCAATACACAAAATTCTTGTGAGCTAGACTTGTGCATTCCCATTGGATTGTATGTTAATGTAACATTGAATTGACTGGTTACAATTGAGCCTAATACAGTAAAATTTTCAGAATCATTTAAGCTATACACAGGTCTACATTTACCATGAAAACATTGTTTCTACATGTATGCAGCGCTTTTATTAAGTTACCAAGTTATAATTCCAATGGAAAGGAAAGGGAACACACAACTCTGGCCCCACTGGCTGCAGTGCCCTCTACAGGAGGGATACAGAAACCTTCTACTCTTACTCTTCCCGATCAGGACAATCTAACATCCCCATCCCCCACCCCTACCCCCAAAAAATCACACACAAACACACACTCACACTTCAATTTCTATGAATTCAATAGTAAGTGACCAGAGTAAATGTAATAAATACTGAAAATTGCTTTAATTTCACAGTATTCTTATTTTCCCTTAGTTTACTGATGGCACAAAACTGTGATAATAAAAACACAAACAGTATTTTAACACTGTTAAATTGGAATTATGTCCAAAATAGTAAAATTAAAGCTACAGTGAAATGTCGAAAATAAGAAAAAACATGAAAATTTAAACAGGTGAAAATAAAGCAGTTCACAGTATTACAACTATTTGGTCTACATTATAATAGTTCAGTCTTTGTTTCTTCTTTTCCCATACGTTTTATTTTACGATTCTGCCTTACACCATTAAAATAATTTGGAAAGTCAGGCTATCATAGCCTACTTTCATGCAGCACTGTCAGTCAGTGTCCAATTAACCCAATTATATCACAACTTTGAAACATGAGTTGTAGTATGGAATTGTTCAATGTTGTATCCTTGAAATCAGTTTCCTTAAAAAAAGGGGCATGGTTATTAGCTCAAATGTGCACATTACCATTTCCTTCAAAACTTGGCCAGGCTCTTGATCTACCATTTTGTACTAACATGAAATCATGCAGTTTACAGAGCAGGGACTGGATGGCCTCAACACGCTGCTACAGGTAATAATCTTTCCCTAATACAAAGTACAGAAAGTAAGAAAATTGAGGATGGTCGGTATGATGTATGAAAAACAAAGGTGCTTCAAGTACACAAGCGTAGTAAATAAGAACACCTAGTGTACCAAGACGGAAAACCCCCTTTTCCCCCTCTGCAGACCCAGAGGATGCAGGCACCCTGACACCGTGCTGAGGTCAGGAGGTGATAATCCAGTCTTGACATGAAGTAAGCCAGACCAATGTGGCTGCTGTTTACATCTTTGCTGGACAGTCAGTGCCAATTATACTTGCCTGGCAGAACACATACTGCTCACTAGGTGCTCTATATTTACTTTTACACACTGACATGAAAAAAAATTACGGAACTTAGTGGGCAGCTGTTTGGTGACAAGCTCTATTCAAAAATGCCTGTAGTAAATGGATCTTAAAACTGTTGTGATGAGCTAAGTTGCTGCTTGCACATTGTTACACTGACTTAGGAATGACAGGTATCACTGCATGTCTTACAGCCTGTCCTACCGCTTTATGATAGGAAAACTTTCTTTTAAGTTGATTCCATTTTTTGCATTTCCTCAAAACAAAAAATACCAATGACCAAACATCGTTTTTCAACAGGTCAACCTGAACTCCCCCATTGACACCCCTTCCCAAGCCCCACCACTTTTATTAAGAAAACACTCCTCACATCATACCATGAAGGAACACTTGAGCTTGTTGGCCATTCCTCACCAAATGCAACACACATTGCACTGATTATCTGTGCCAATAAAAATAGTGACCCACAGACTCCATTAACAAAGTTACATTCTCAACTTTGCCTCCCTTCCTTTCTGAATCAACTGTGTTCTGGGCGCTTGACACTGGCTAGAAAAACAAAGGAGAGCACTTCACATTGAGGCTAAGAAATGCATACTGCCCCAGGCCAAAACAAAAAATATTTTTGTTTCCTCTAACCTGACCAACCCAACTCTAAACCCACCCAAAAATAAGATAAAACTAAAAAAAATAACCACCCTACCCACTGAAACACTGCCTTTGTATACTAAATGATACGGACCAACCCATATTTTTCAGAAAACAAAAAGTAAAAAAATGTAAAAGAGCCTACCTACCTACCCAATATTTTTTCAAACCGTTAGAGGACACACAAGTGTTTTTTTTTTTTTTTTGCCTTATGAACCACTTGACTCACAACACACATCAATTTTCTTTATTCTTCTGTGTGCATGGGTGATTGGCTTTGTCCTGTGACAGCCAGAGGTTTAATTAAAACAACGTACTGCTGAAAAATTGCTGACCTAACAAACTGGGCAGTGGTCCTTATCTTTGTGTAATCATCTTGGCTATACGTCCTTGAGCATGCAACAGTAATCCTTGCCAGTTATGAATAAATCCCTGAAGATACGAAATAAATCCCTCAAAGCCTCTGGATCAGTGAAACTCAAGACAGATTGCATATGAACAGCTGAGTTACCAATAATCTGACGCTACTTTGTCATCTCTCAGATAATACAAGGCATTTGGTTCTATTTTATTTTCATCATTTACTTCCGTTTTTTTTTTGTTTTTTTGTTTTTTTTGAAGGCACAGAGGACACTTTTTCAGTAAATGTTTTAACTGAAGAGGTGCAATTGCTTTTCCCTGTTCGGTATCTCTGGGCTAGTAGTGGGAATTATACATTGGTAGCTAAGCTGACTACAACTACTGCCATCTTTCAACCAAACTTGGATAATATATTAGTCAACACAGAAGCCCAAACCTTTTCATATTTTCTATCATGCCCTGGATTTCAGTGTTGAAGTATAAATCATAAAAAAATATATATATATATATATATATATATATATATATATATATATATACATATCTCATATAGTGCTGCAATTGAAACTATTATTTCATCAAATTGGTTACAATGATGCAAACATCTTTAGTCAACTTCAACATCTGCACCCATACGGCTGACTGGCTAGTGCCGTCCCAGTTATGATAAAGAAGCAGAGGAGGGGGATCTCCAGTATTTTTATCTACAACAACAGCCACACAGGTTCAACCATGGAGTTGTGTCACTGACACTCAGCAGGCATTGTCACAGTTCTGCTTCATTGTGTTTGGCAGGGCTACACCCAAGTGACAGCCAAATTTCTCTCTGTTTACAACGTATCAATGTATCAAATATCACCAAAGTATGGCAATATTTTACAGTGCTCCCCATCGCATAAGACCCACCTCAAGACAGGCCACTCCCTCTACAAAGACCACTGCCCCATGCATGTAGCAACAATGGCATTTTTTAAATAATTTTCCCCATCATGAGAGGCCAGTCCCACATTTCTGGTGGCTCTGTGGTGGCATACAAAGGGGAGGAGACCCACTGTAGTCAACCTGTGGCCATATCACTGCAAGTATATTTTGGCCTTAATGTTACAAAAGTTGTCTCAAATCTGGGTCATAAGAAATATCTGATTTTTTGGTAATTATGATTTTCACACTCACACAGCAATCCACAAATTCACCACGATTTATGGCTGTTGATTTGTGGGATAGCTTTTAAATGGGGGTCATAAAAACTGTCTGACTTCTCAGTAATTATAATACAGAACGTACATGTACAAAAGTATTTATGTGGGAACTTGGATTTGGGAACCTGAGTTTTTGCCAGCCATATGAGGTCACCATGAGGTCACTCCTCCATTAGTGATCCTATTCCTCTGATTGCACTGAACTGGATGACCACTTCCAGTTCCCTTCCTATTTACTTTACCATAATTCAGTCCACTCCAGCACACACTACTCTGCCAATCAATGTTCCTTTTTTTCTTTTTTACTTTCAGGAAATACAGTTGGCCAGGATTCAACTCCACAGCATATTTTGTGATGCCAAATAGGCCCAGAATGCCCTCGAGCATCCCATTTCTAAAATTTCTAAAAACTCCAGGGAAAGACACCTTACTCCCTCTATTTTTCCATTTCCAAAACCTTCTGGAAAGACCCCTCATCCCATCTAATGTCTGTATCACATCAGCATTCTAATTTTCAGTTCCATGAAATAAAAGTTTCAATTAAAAAGAAAAAATGTCCATTTTTTAAGTTCCCTCATCCCACTACACTCCTCTCCATTTTGTGGGAATGCTGTAAGAATAAACATCTTATTGAGGGTAGTCCCCCGTACCTAACCTCTCAACAATGTTATCTGTGAACACTCCTTGTGCTACCTGTGTCCTTATGAAATCAACTAAATTTTGTGGTCAGCAGTCTTTCATCAGCCAGCTTGTGACAAGCACAACCATCTCCGTTCTGAATTATAAATGGTGTGTTATTATTTCTTTAAAATATGGCTTTTTATCATTCTAATTTACTCACATAACAAATTCCCTTCCATATCACAGATGCAGACCTTGACACAATTCCAGCAGTGTTTCCTTTAACCCCCGAATGGGGGTATATTACCCTTTCAGAACCTGAAATACCCTCTGAGAAAATTCTGAAGGATGACAAGTCTTGTTTATTTACGCGTAGAATTGGTGAAATCTAGTCTTCTCGACCGATTTTCCCTTCTTATGACCCCCTGAAAAATTCTTAATGGGAACACTGTTCTAGTCTTGGCCACAAGTTAATTAAATTGACATCATGCAATCAGCCAATATACATGAAATTAAAGTTCTTCACTTTGGCTACAGAAATGTGAAAACTGCCAAATCAT
Organism: Hermodice carunculata; assembly: GCA_964020975.1. Lineage (NCBI taxonomy): Eukaryota > Metazoa > Annelida > Polychaeta > Eunicida > Amphinomidae > Hermodice > Hermodice carunculata. The sequence continues at coordinate 96,574,584 of OZ026624.1, read as the reverse complement.
TGAGGGCCTGGCATCAAATAATTAGTCACTTTAATCTTCATTTCAAACTTTTGCAAGTTATTTCCAATATGTATGATTGGTTGCTGGTTCATTTCAGTGAAAAGTGCATGCACACACTTTTCTGATGAACCTCACATGCTGTGCATAAAAAAAAAAGAAGAAAAAAAATCAGATAAATGCCACAGAAACCTCTAAGCATGGCCGGGTAAATAAAAATATGTTTGTACAAAGATATCAGGGCATAACTGACATCCAATTGGTTTAGGCTAACTGGCTCAGACCAAAAGAATGTTAATTTACAGCAAAAGCTGACCCACCATACCATAAACGCTGAGTTCCCATGTTTATGAGGACTTCATAATAAGTGCCAAGAGGTACTTAACATACATACATACAGCAAAACACTTGTCATATTCTAGACATTACAGGCACAAAGGCCAAGCTTACCATGTATCTTCCCAATTTTGTATCATTAGGTTCCTGAAAGTCTTTTCTTTTCTGAAATTGAATGGATAATCTTTGTAAGTGCACCACTAAAAAAAAAAAAAAAAAAAACATGCGTACATGCTGTGAAATAATACATGAATAATGAAGGCACATGTACAGTACATGCATCTATTTATGTGTCACTGGAGCACAGTTCAAGCTAAATCAGACCTGTCAAGACAATTTTCTAAAATCATTCAAAATTTGTGGACCCTGTTCTGTGCAGATGGTTGTAATACATGCAGGCTTGTGTGAAAGAAAAGCATGATATCAAAACATCAAATGTTTTTGATGGAATGCAAACCCCATTTAGATTGCAAAGGAACACTTCTTGGTACCCCAAGACTAGTTTGTTCAACAGGTGGCACTGTGTTTCTTTGCTATTTTTTCTTTCTCCTTTTTCTCCACAGTACATTTACTTTTAACCTCTGCAGTAATAGCAGTATGAAGCCCAGATTTCTTCAAGTGTTGAGCCTTGTGTATATAAAGTGCATGGTATAAGTCCATCAAGTGGTTTTGATGCAATGTAAAACCCATCTGCAACACGTAACTTTACATGTATTGGGACTGCATCAACAGCCTTTCCAGGGTGCAATCTGGGTGCAGTGCACCCTGACTGTGCACAATGGAGTGCTCCACACCAAGTCAAAGGCTGCTTTTCTGTGAACATGTTCTGCAATGCATGAGCTTCTTTTCTATGTGAAGAATGCATTTTTAGAAGAAAAAACAAACAAACAAACGCATCATTATTCCAAGCGTTGTCTAAGTCTGTGGTACCACTTTCCCTCCACATTTGGCACATTGTTTTTATAAGTGAAAAAGATCTGTTTCCCTCCAACTCTAATCCTTGCAAACCCTTCACCACTTGTACCTACACCATTTTAACCCTCAAAGTGCTGATTTAAGACTGAGTCAACAGCTTTCCTTTGGACACTTTAAACACATTGTGCACAAAGTGACCTGAGGAAAGCTGTTGATTAAGACTACTTTTTGCTTTAGACTAGGCTTGCTTGTATTTGAATGAAAGGCATCTTCATGAGGAATTTGAATCTTTTAACCATTATATTTCAACAGTCATCAGAAAACGACAAAAGCTGTGATTAGCACTTTAAGTGTTAAACCATTCTATCGTCTCTCGAAAACATCAAGTTGCATCAACAACAAAAAGATGTTGAGATGGTCCTTTGCAAACCCAATGTCACAGAAATCCATCAACCTGTGCAGGTGGCCAGCACTGCATAGACATCTGTGGAATACATTTGGGGTCCCAGAGGTTGCATTCCTACAACAGACTCTAATAACATACAGCGAAATCCAATACAACACACATTCCTTCTCTGCCAAGGACATCAGTGTTTAACTCTTATTATAATCTACTGCATACATCTAGTTACTTACTCCTGACATTTTATAGAATAAGCAGTGCTCAATTAATACAAACCAAGTGCCTGGATTAATTTCCAGATTTCCAATAAGAGGCTCGAAGGCCAGATGCTCTGCTGACACATAACCTAGTAACCATTACCAAAAATTCATTTCCTGAAATGCATTCACTCCAGGACCCTGAAATATTAATCAAGGTCATCCATGTGGTGCAACATCAAACTTCCATGTTTATTCACATTTGGTATCATTGCTCTTCTTTTTTATCAACATACTGAATTTAACATCCTTATCTCACGTGCTCAGTTACCTTGAGAAATAGGTCACGATCGTAACATATTACAAAATTTGACCATTGCCCGATGCATATTTGGTATAAGTGTTATTTGCACTTTCACTTCAATTTATTGTCATGGACATCACAATAAAACCATTTCCTAATATGCATCCCATCCATAACTTTGACAAGTAGGTCAAGGTTAGCCATATTATGTAATATCGAACTTCTATATATGATACACATTTGAGGTATATTAAGTACTTTGATGGTCTTCTGATTTCTGAACATAAGATCCTTAATGAGCTTGACAATTTAATCAAGGTCACTCAAATTTTTACAAAATTTGATAATTGTCCTGAAGTATATTTGGGGTAAATTTACAAGTTCCATCTCAATTCATAATCAAATAATGAATTTGCTGCACTTAACCATTATACCTATGATGCCAGTTCCACCTGCTACTACCAGTGGTGCCCCCATGACTCCACATATCATAGACCTTGGTGTGTATTTAATATTCTTGTAATGGCATACTGATACGTATCTGCAAGTTCAGATGTAATGAACATAACAAAAAGATCAAATTCCAGATATGTATCCCCCTGTGACCTTAAGAAAGTATGTCAAGGTCAATCATATTATGCAATATTGAACTTATATATGTTAAATATTTGTGGTACATTTGGTATCATTAGCCTTATTTTTTCTTAACATAATGAATTAAATGTGTTTTCAACACCTTTTGGTCCATATCTTGCATAATAAACTAGATGGTACAACCAAAATTTCAGCGTTTTTCAACTTTTTGCCTGATCAACATTCCCACCAAGTTACGAGATGGTTCATAAAAAACTTTTCACAAAACAGCCTTCTCAAGCTTTTCCTATTTTGGGCCAAATATTACATAATAATATATTACAGGTAGCCCCACCAACATCAAACTCAACCTTGATTTTCATACACTAGATCAAGTCCTGAAAGTTATATAGGGTTATCTATCCTGAAAACTGTTGACTGTATAGTGCTCACAAAGAAAAAGTTTACCGATAGACAAGACAGACAAGAGTGAGTGCATAAGCTCTATGACCTCGGTTCTGCAGAGCTAAAAAAAAAAAAAACTTGATACACCTTTTAAAATGTCCACATAAAATTTGCAAGAGTTGACGCACACAAACACATCTCTGCCTCCTTTTGGGATTCCTTGTGTAAAGTGTTTCCAGTTATGTCCTGTTACTCCATACCATCATGCATTCATGTCAATAAATACTGCACTACCTGTAAAAACATTAGAATATGGTGGAAGGTAAAGTGTTGCTGGCTATGGGACTAGGCAGCCTCTCTGGTGTCAGGCTGTATTTATAGCCAGTTAAGTGGCACTATTTATACCCAGTTAAGTCTCCCAACCAGGACAAATTTCTCACCTGCCATTTCCACACCTTAAACTTTGCACTTATATTTCTCAGGAATGCTTCAACGTCTGTATAAGTTTTATAAGAATACACGGAGGGGCAGGGGGTAATGTACACTGCAACAATGTAACAAAACGATGATCCAGTAATCGTAAATAGTTGATCAATTTTCTACATTGGAAACTGGAAACATTGGCTGTTGACAGCCAAATAAACACTGCTAACACATTCTCACTTGAACTAAGAACCTAAAGTAAGCCAGGCCTTTCAATACTTTGCTTCTTTCATAGTTAACTGAACTGGGCAGTAATCATTGCTGAATGCAAGGAAGTGTTCTTTGTAGGGGAAGGGGGTGAGAGACAACTGAGTACCATGTGTACTCTCATGAAAATGAAAAAAATGTTAAACCCTTTATAAGTTGTCATAAGCTTATTGTAATCTGAATGTACAATGTTTTTGGTACAGATTGAACTAAGCAATTTTTCTGTGTAACACTAATGGACAACACAACTGAACAGCCTGGAGAAAAGATTAGAATGTGACACCATGATGAGAATATTTTTGACACTTTTCCTGATAGCTGGAGAAGGAAACTTTGAACCAATATGAGAGAAGTCAAGACTCCTTGATGAAAATTACTGTCTCTTTCAAGTCCCCTGATCAACCCTTAAAGCACCTGCTGCACACCACCTATTCTCATAAAACACACACTCAAATTTATTTCAATGCCTTGAAATTAATACATGTGGGCCAGCTGCCACCAACACAGTCACTGGCTGCACAAAACCAGAAACATCCAAGCCCTATGGTGACTCATGGCAGATGTCAAAACCTGGATGACCATAAAGTTATCAACACAGATTATCAAAACCATAATCTTGTTGGCTACCTCACAAAACCTTTTCACAATTTGTGATGTTACTATAGTGCCATACCTTTTTTTTTTGTTGACTTTTTTTTTAAAATCACTATCATACTACCCGAAACCTCAAATTTTTATTGTGCCAACAGCTCTGGCTTGTGAGCACCTGACGCTTCATGGCTCCCAAAGCCTGCTGGCAGAGATAAGGCCATGCAAAAAAATACCTTTGTTTCCTGTTACATGCCAAAAGAAAAAAAATCCAGGTAGGTAGGTCAGCACTTTTTTTTTTTTGCAAATTTCACGGATTTTTACCATAAATTTCACTATTTTTGTTAATTTAGGTGTAAAACAAGACAAAATGTTCTGAAAAAATACATTTTTTGCTTTGCCACCTCCATAAAAAATTCGAGGTAGGAGGTTTTTCAGCACGTAGGTAGGGTAACCAGAAACATACATATTATTTTTTGGGGCCTAATCCAGTGTCTAGTCTGCATGGGAGATCCACAGCACAGCCTCAGCCCATGCATAGGCCAGGCCTGAGCCACACATGAACAAACCACCAAAAAAGCCCCAAATGAACCTGCCATTAACTAAAGGTTCTCACCTACGTTTGACCAATCAAAAGGCACATACAGCGTGGTAACAGCAATTTCCAATCAAGTTTGATGCTCTGGACTCCTGAAAGCCAAGGGGTTTTTTTTACATGTGTACTTAAATTTTATTTTTACTTTTATTCCTGTTTGTTTTGTGTCAATATATAGCTGGGTATGACACAGAATTTAACAAAACTGTAACTTTTTTCTTCTAATATATCACAGAGTGAACATCACATCCACATCAACTGGATGCTGTCTTAAGATTAAACATACTGTCAGTCAAATGTTTCACTCTGCCCCCTTTCTGATTGAATGGGTCTCACAAGTACACTGTTCAGTAGAAACTTCAAAGTTAACAGGACATAATAACACTCACCACGGACTACTTCAGATGTTCAAACAGATTAATTGCTTGATCGTTTGACTAAACCTGTACATGTGAACAGGAAGTTGTGTTGCTGTGTAGGAGTAATGTGTTGCCAGTCAACCATATATGTACATGTAAGTATATATATCTATGTTGACACAATACACAATTTTCAAAACACAGCACCACCTGTCAATCACACTGTCATACTAAATGAATGGGGGCAACGCCTTCATGCTCACACAAAAGTACTATGCAAGTCTATGCCCATAACCCGTGAATGGTAGCACTGTTTTCAATTCGTACTGTTTTGTATGGTCATGATTTATGTTCCCTGCAGGAAAACATCCGTATCTTTCTTTCAAGATTATATTTAAAAAACTAAACACTTTTAAGGTGAAACAATAAATTAGTGCGCTGTCTGTGGTTATAACATCATGGCCCCTCTATCTATATGCTCTGTTTAGTGTTGTCTCCATTCTACTTGTCTCCTCCTTACGCCCCTCGTTGAGTAACCTGACCAGGTGAGAGGTGTAAATTTGGAATATACGTGCCTATGTCCTGTGCTCTTGTCTCTTCTTTGCAGAAAAGATTTGTATAGGGCTCTGCCCTCCTTCCTAATTGCTTTCTTCGAAATAAAATATACCAACCTGTGAATGGGGAGGCAGAAAAGACATTGAAACAACTATAAATATGGCATGTATTCCTATTTTGTTTGAATAGAGTGACCATTAATATAAATCGATAACATCTATGAACATATTTTGTTTGAAATAAAGTGTAATTAACATTAACTTGGTGCGTTTTGGGAGAGGAGGCTGCTTGTTAGGCTAGCTGGCCTAGTAGTAAGTGGTACAACACACTGAACAAACATTGCAGCTGTAACTTTTGTTGGTGTCCATGATGATCGATTGTACGATTAATTCAAGTTGAAAGAATTAGTTGGGTGCACTGGCATCTTCTGAAGGTCAGATATTAGGCCAAAGAAAATAAATAGTGTGTTTGAGGTTACATGCCAAAAATAAATAGGGTAGGTAGGTAGGCTTCTTTTTTTTTTTTTCCCTCAAATTTTTGCTCTGAAAACAGAAGAAAAGTGACTTAAAATGGATAAATTGTGCATTTCATGAAGAAAATCTGCCTAGATTTTTTTTTTCCCCCCGAAAATCAATAAAAAGTTTTAGGGTAGGGGGGTTTGGGCAAGGGTCGGTAGGGAAACCCCAAACACAGACTTTTTTTTTTGGCCTAATAAAGAACCTGGGTTCTTCTGAGCTGGGTTCTTGAGTGCAAAATCTCAAGTGGAGTGCTCACTTATACAAGGTTTCTGAAGAGGATACATCCCAAGTTCAAGGGATTTATCTGGAATCCTGCTTTTTCAAATCCCGGAGCGAAGCGTAGGGATTTAAAAATGCAGGATTCCAGATAAATCATGGGAACAAGGGATGTATCCTTTTTATACCATGCCTTCTTTGTTTTCATGAATATAAATGCATTTTAAAATGTATTCACCAAAGCAAATCAGTCCTGTGTTGAAATTTAGCCACGGAAATTAAAGCAGGAATATATGTGTAAGCAGGTGACATATATATCCCTTGAGAAAACAAAGGAGGCATGGTATAAATTCATTAACTTTGGTAGGTCTCGCTACATTGATAAATGTTGTGTGACCTATTTCCTACCAGCCCCAGCCGTCAGCTGATTGTGTGTCAAGAAAATCCATCGTCAACTTTATCTCAGAAATACATAGTAGGCCTAGCTTTCAGCGTTGCTGATGCTTCCCTCATTGGAAACACTCACACTATGAAGAAAATATTCAATACTTTGCTGGATTCAGCAAGTAAGGCATGCCATCGCAAACACGGGCCAAAATAAAGAAGTGAAATTGAGGCCTACCCACAGGAATGCACACAAAATGTTGACCCTAAAATTCCACATTAGTTCACTTTATATCTTCTAAAACATTTAGACATTGAGGTAAACTTACAAGGGACACATAATCGCAAGAACAATAGGAATAGTTCTCATTTTCCCACACAAATCAATCGACTTGATTCCACACAGATGAACATGTTCAGCATTGCTGGCTATGTAATTGGCAGATACTACTGACAACCCTTGCTCTGCATTGAAGTTTCGCGCCATGCCACTGGCAGCGTCAGGAGTTTTGAAAATTGTGTATACACCTTCACAACTCCTTAAACTCCAACATATAACCACTTCTGATCAGCATTTGTTCTGGGCCTCCATCTGATAAAATCATTTACTACTTGGTGACAAGATTTTATCTACTGTCTTTATGTTCATAGGGGGTCAGATTTTCTTTTCAGTCCACATAGGGGGCTCTGCAATGTTTATGGGCACATGTGCAATGAACCAAAATGATCTAGATACTTTTATTTCAATAATTACTTCATGCAGCCAGGAATTAAAATTAAATTAAGCAGTTTGAATGATATCTCCATGTAGTTTGTTTTTATCCTTCTGAATATTAATCATGGTTCTACTTAAAAAAAAAAATACTTTTTTTGTATCAAAACTGTGCAAGGAAAGTTACCAGCAATGTATTGCTCTGGTCCCACATGTACATACTCAGATGTGCATGACCCCAACTCATTTCCTAACTCATCTAACATATGCTAATCCTGCTGGTTTTGACATTTTCAAAGCTGTCAAGACAATATTCACCATACATTATGTTATTTGAACATACAATATCTTGCTGCTTACAAATGTGAAACTTGAGAGCTAAGTTCATATTTCCATGTAGGCCAACATACTGCACTAACTCCAACCCTTGCATCAAAGAAGGAAATATTCCGCAAATTTTTATGTGCCACCAAAAAGCTGCCAGCATCATAAATCTTGGGACACAATGTGGGACTGCCTCCTTCATGCAAACACATAAAATGTGCTCAGCTGACACTGTACTTCCTGGAGACATTTGTTCCCAAAATCTATTCTGGACTGAAGGATAAGTTACACCTGATGTATATACATCAGCGATGTTAACCCTTAAAGTGCTAATTATGGCTATAGTTGTTTTCTCATTGCCATTAAACATATAATGGTTAAAAGATTAAAATTCTTAAAGATACCTTTCATTCAAATACAAGCAAGCCTAGTCTAAAGCAAAAAGTAGTCTTAGTCAACAGCTTTCCTCGGGGCACTTTGCACGCAATGCCCCGAGGAAAGCTGTTGACTCAATCCTAAATCTGCACTTTAAGGATTAACTGCTCTGCAAGATAAGTTGTACCTTATGTGTTTTTATCACTGCTATATGTATACATCACTGATGTTAAGTTTGCATTGTAGTTGGCTGTGTTCAACCCTAAGTTTGAAATGTCTGGCTACCTCATAATGGCTGAGGTCATCAAGTGCTTACACCTACATAAGGACCTTCCAATGTGCAACTACTAAATAAGACCAACATTATGATGTCACTGCTATACACAAATAACCTGCAGCTTTCTGTGCAAACTCCATGCACTTGCAATTTGTTATGTGACAATCTACAAATCCCTGTTACAGAACAGCTGGCAATGTTATTTAGTAATCCCAACAATGATTACACAAAGTCAGCCTCCTGCAGCTCATCTCTTCGTCCCAACTTGGCAACAGCTCGAACATACTCCTTACTATGGCTGTGTACCTACACATACATTCTGTTTTTCCTAGAGTTCTTTCTTTCTTTTTTACTACCAAATTTTGTTCGCCAGTTTTCTTGAACACTATTACATGCAGAAACTTCAAGCTTGGCATGATTATAGGTACACACATGAATTTGTGCTTTTTTATGAAGAGGAGAAAATATATTGAAGATTATACAAATTAGTGGCATTTAAAATCTTAAATTTTTAGTATCTCCAAAACTATTGTCATTTGGACCTTTGAAATTCCGTCCGGTCATAATTCAGCCAATTTCCAGCCAATTCTAATCATGTTGGACTCATATGGTAGGTATTGCAACACTGCGCATTTTTGTAATTAAAATTAAAGGTCAAGGTCGTTTCCACCATTGAAATTTTCATCTAGCCATCAGTTGGTCAATTTTCATCCAATTTTAATCATGTTGGACTGAAATTGTAGGTATTGGAACACTGCACATTTTTGTAATTTACATGTGACCTTCAAAGGTCAAGGTCATTTTGCCATTTCAAATTTTCTTCCAACCATAACTCAGTCAATTTTTATTCAATTTTGATCATGTTTGGCTCAAATTGTAGACATTGTAACACTGCACATTTTTGTAATTTACATGTGACATGTAAAGGTCAAGATCACTTGGCACTTTGAAATTTTCATCAAGCTATAACTTGGTAAATTTTCATCCAATTTCAGTCAAGTCAAGCTCAAATTTCAGGTATTGTAACACTTGACATTTTTTGTAATTTACATGTCACCTCTAAAGGTCAAGGTCATTTGGACTTTGAAATTTTCATCTAGCAATATCTTCAGCTTTTGAAGGCACACAAACAGATTTGCTTTGAACCAAATTGTCTTTCTTTCTTTCTTTCTTTCTTTCTTTCTTTCTTTCTTTCTTTCTTTCTTTCTTTCTTTCTTTCTTTCTTTCTTTCTTTCTTTCTTTCTTTCTTTCTTTCTTTCTTTCTTTCTTTCTTTCTTTCTTTCTTTCTTTCTTTCTTTCTTTCTTTCTTTCTTTCTTTCTTTCTTTCTTTCTTCTTTACTACCAAATTTCATTTGCCAGTTTTCTGATACTATTTGAAATTAAAACTATTATAGGTGCTGGTAAGCAATCTAACTTCAATTGATAGGTTTGTAAGAATGTACATTTTTGTAATTTACATGCGACTGCTAAAGGTCAAAGGTCAAGGTCATCTGGATATTTGAAATTTTCACCCAGCCAAAATTCTGTCATTTTCACCCAATTTTGACCATGTTGGACTGAAATTTTTAAGTACTGCAACACTACACATCTTAGAAATTTATATGGAACCTCTGGAGGTCAAATGTCCAGGTCATTTCGACTTTTGAATGTTTCATCGAGCCATAACTTTGTCAATTTTCATCCAATTTTAATCATGTTGGACTCAATTTGTAGGTATAGCAACACTGCAATTTTCTTTTTTTTTTTAATTACCACAACATGTAAGGTTTAAAAGTCACAGGTCAAGGTTATTTAGCTCTTTGAAATTTTTATCCAAGCATAACTTGGTCAATTTTCATCCAATTTCCTTCATGTTGGGCTCAAATTGTAGCTAAATATTGCAGCACTGCACATTTTTGTAATTTACATAACCTCTAGAGATCAAAGGTCAAGGTCATCTGGACCTCTAAAATTTTCATCTAGCCATATTTACAACCTTTGAAGGCACACTGACAGATCTGCATTGAAGCAAATCTTTTCTAGTTGCATATACTGTGATAAAGCAACCAAGCTGGTTTGCGTCTATACCACCTACATGTCTGTCCCTGTCCTCTACCATAGTAAAACCATCTGTGGAATTCTTTTCATCTGTGAACCCCCTCTTTGCATTAAATCCTGGAGCGGTGGGCCTGTGTCAGTCATTCAAACTCTTTGCTCATGTGGCTGTTGCCTGGTACAGCAGGAAGTATATTCACTTACTAGGCCATGATTTGTAAACACCTACCAGAAAAAGAAACGTCTCAAATACTACACAAAATGACAAAACATATGAATGGGCTTGGGGTTGTGACAACAAAGTGTGTTATATGTCATGGAACCAGAGTTGAAAGGTCAGCTGCAGTTACTGCTTACTCCCGAAGCCTCTCCAAAACACTTCCCAGAAGCAGTTCATGGGCTCCCACTGTGTGTGCAGACTTTGTAATTTAGGCCATTCATGACTTACAAGTCAGATCTAATCCTGTCCTCCATACCACATCTGATCCTTATACCATATGAATATCACAGTGGACCTGCCAATCCCGGCTCCACTGAGAACACATATGAAGACTTTCAATTACACACTCAGTTGTGTAAAACTTGTTCCATCCTGTCCTCACTGAGGACCCTCAGCTATCATTGGGCCTTACATAGCTATCATGCAGTCACCTTCACCTTCTGCCCTGTCCTCACTGAGGACCCTCAGCTATCATTGGGCCTTACATAGCTATCATGCAGTCACCTTCACCTTCTGCCCTGTCCTCACTGAGGACCCTCAGCTATCATTGGGCCTTACATAGCTATCATGCAGTCACCTTGACCTTCTGTGGAGATGAGACAATATTACAGATCCACCTATTATTCTACATGACAACACACCACACTGTCTCCCCCAACCATTCTCTCACAACTGTGCTCCATTTAATCTTTTCCAGCTCATGCCAACCAAAGACAGGGCATCAAGTGTTACCTGTTTTTCACAGTTTAACTAAAAAATTTGTGGTCTACATTAACCCTTTCTTGCTTTGAATGAGGTCAAGCTGACAGTTTCCTTGGTACAGGTTGGGCACCATGCACCAAAGCCAGGCCACAGGAAGCTGTTGATCTGTGGCATGTCATCATCATAACAGTCTTATAAATCCACAATTACGGCCAAGCATGTTTCCCATGAATGAGAAAATTAACCCTTTCTTGGTCACCATACTAGGTCTTATCCATAATTGTTAACAAAAGTTGTTTATATTAAACTGACACTCCAACAACATCAAAGCAGATGACAATGTACTTCTGAAGCAATCTGACCAGGAAAGGGTTAGGTAAAAATTAAAACAGACAGTTATTAGTATCGGGAGAGGGGAGTGCTTTGGCTAGTATTTGAGAGATGCAAGGTTAACAAAACACATTTCAAACAAGAATTTAAGACTAGATCTGTCGGGGCTCATGAATTTACATGTCTTCTATCCAGAGACAAGTCAAAATCCAATCAGGGCAAGTTCAAATTGCAAAACACTAGCCCTGGGGGCATGCACAAATTTAAGTTTTTCTAACTGATACTTGCATGGATGGACAAGCCTTCTGGGGGGGGGGATAGTTAAATGCCAGATTTGCTAGCCCTGAGTACTGCCACTGAAAAACAGAATCGCAGAGCCCTGCCTTATCAAGGTAGATCATGCCAGGTCAACAACTTTTCATGGGGACGTTTGGGCAAATGTTTATTGCCTGCTGTACAGAAGCTGTTGACTCGGCATACACAGGGCCATTCACAGGCAATCAGTCAATGTATTGGGAACACAATCTCCACTCCGGTTTTTGCTACCAGTGCAAGTAGTAAGTACCTATGTGCACACATGTGGACTCCAAGCTTTAAACCTCAATATTCTATTTTGGCTAAAGTAACTAAAACCTGACACTTTTTTGGGGGGGGGGGGGGGGGGGGGGCTTTGCAGGCCGAGTGAGCCAATGCCAATGTGTATGCGTGATAACTTGTCCCACAGACAACTGAGCAGCACAATGAACGGGGACACAACTTCAATTTATTGGGTGGGTGCTGTTAGGTGACTGTTATGCATGAAATGTTGGGGCATTGTTTGCCATTTCCTGTAGGCACATTTCTGGTGTCTTGAGTACTCACTGCACATAAAGGTACCATTCACGTTTTATGAAGCTGCGCTGACAATAAAACCATTTATCTGCTATACCACAGTGGGTAAAAATGTGTCCAGGAGATGACTAAAAAGACAACGCTCCTTTCTACACAAGCTGGTAGCACAGTTAAAAAGACACGAAACAGCAGCACCTGCTTGAATCAAAGGTCACACCATGGCTTTTGTGACCTACTTCAAGATGTCTGATTTTCTTTCTTTTTACATTTTATGGACCACCTACATCCGTCGTACCATACAGCACTACTTCTACATGTCAGAATGGAGCGCTCAAATAACAGGTGCTGCTCTATACAAAAAAAAATAATATGTTTTTAAAACCACCATCACAATGACACAACTAGCATGTTAACCAGTTGTTTCCACTAAAACTTCTAATAGAGACTACAAATAATTCTGTTTTCTGAGAAACCTTTTATTTCTATTTTCTTACATAGGTATCCTGAGTCCTCAAAAACAAATTTCCTGTTAAGAGCCACCTTGCTGACCCTGTCATGTCCATGGCTGTCAATTGGTTTGCCTGATCTAGTGAGACATCGACATATAGAAATTAAAGATTTGAAAGAAGTTAAGTTGGTGCTTTCACCCTAAGTCATGACAGGTATTTACTGATCATTAATGTGGGTATCCATTATGTCCTGAATCATGATGGGAAACCATTAATCGATGAATCAAGATGGGAATCCATTAATCCATGAATCAGGATGGGAACCCATTAACATTTAAATCCTCATGGGAATCCAGTATCCTCTGAACCATGATAGGAATCCATTAAACCCTGAATCAGAACAGGAATCCATTGTTCCATTAACCCTGAATCATGACAGGAATGATTAAACCCAAACCACAATCATAGTCCATTAACCCCTGAATTATGATCCATTAATCCCAAAGTCATGGAATCCATTAGACCTTGAATCATGATGGGAATCCATTAACCCCTGAATCATGATGTGAATGCATTAACCCTTGAATCATGATGGGAATCCATTAACCCCTGAATCGCCCCTAATGGCAGGAAGTGGTCTAGGCTAAGGGACATGATAGGGCCTGATGCCACAGCAGCTGTACCATCAAATTACTGGCTTCCATTATAGTGTTCCTCTTTTTACCACTGCTGAATATTTCATGTACGAACAGCTGAATGCAGTTAGTGCCAGAAAGGCCATGGGAACTGATGTTCTGGGGGAACATTCCCTGTGCGCTTTCCTTGAGACTAAGAAAATATGTTTTTCATTTATTTCTCTGGGGGGCCATCCATGCATTCTCCTCCATATTCCCTACTGGGACTTTATTTTTGTCCTCATGTTTATGTTTATGTTGTTTGTACACCCTGGTTGTGTTAGCAGCTATATAAACGAAAACCTTTTCTCTGCCCAAGTGGTTTCTGGTGAACCACCTTTGATGCTATCAGAGCTTGCCATCACCATGAATCTCACCAATCACATTGGGGGACAACAGTATCCTCCAGCTCAAAATGTAAAACACTAGGGTGAACACTCTTCATTTCATACCCAGTTTATCCTGCTGAAATTGGAACCTGTGGGGTTTTTTTTTTTTTTTTTTTTTTAAGATTAAAAAAAAAAACAATGCATGGCAAAACAGTTACAAAATAAATCTAACATATAATCAGGGTCAGTGGAGACTGGACGTGGGGAGCTACAAGTTGTCTGACCAGTATTCATAGATTGTCAAGCACTTAAGAGTCTGTGAAATGTGTCATATATACCATTTAGTATATTAGTGCCGATAACCCAGTATTTGTAACTTCCATCTTTTAAGGAAGTGATGATCCCTGCATTCCTTTAGGGGAAAACACCATTCAAATCAAAGACATGTCCCAGAATATATATATATATGTATGTATGTATGTATGTATGTATGTATGTATGTATGTATGTATGTATGTATGTATGTATGTATGTATATATATATATATATATATATATATATATATATATATATATATATATATATACATGTACTAATTTGATATTGATATCATGTATGGTAACTTGACAGAAGTGTAATTATTACATTCACCCAGGATCTGTATCTGCCAGTCTGACTTAGCTCCCATATAGTCAGGCCCCCAAAAAATCCTATTTTCAGCAGATGAATCAGTGTGTGTCTAACACTCATCAAGTAGCCAGTCTAATGCTGAAAATATTTGGACAACAGATCAAATCTCTTTAACTGTGGTTAAGCTGAGTGTCTGGGGTCTCCAGTTTGTTTCCTATGCTGCATTGAAATGATCGGTTGTTCTTAGTCATCATTGACTGTGACTCTTTGAGGACCAATTCCGCAGATTTCCTCAGTGCAACAAGTTGGCTTGAATGTGCCCCGAGTATGCCAACAACAGTTGTTGACCAGTGTTTCCGTTAACCCCCAAATTGGGGTATATTACCCTTTCAAAACCTCACATACCCTCTGAGAAAATCCTAAAGGATCACAATTCTTGTTTATTTATATGTAAAACTGGTAAAAATCTAGTCTTCTCCCCTGAATTTCTCATTTTGTGACCCCCTGAAAAAATTCCAAATGGACACACTGTTGACTGATGACACATTGCAGTAGTAGTAAAGATAAAAAAAAAGAACAGAAGACAATATTTGTGACATCAGGTACTTGCACATAGTTTTTTAAGAAAATTGAAACGCAAGGGGGGGGGGGGCATTTAAAAGGTCATATGCAGAGCTCTACATTTGCATTAGGTCTTTTTTTTTTCAAAGGTTTAAAAAACTTATATTTCTCAGGGCTCTACCATTCAAATGTCCTATTGTGTGGGACAAGCAAAAATTGATACTGGGCAAGTAAAATTTGAAAGAAATAGCATACATAGGTGTACCTGTCCTGGACAAGGTGGCTTCAAAAGGAATTGTTGGGCCTTGTTTTTATGCACAACAGTAGCTGTGGTTGGACAGACAGGAATAGTTCCCCCCCACCCACCCAACACATGCATGCAAACATGCAGAAATCTCCCATGGTGCTAACCCACTATATTTTAACCCTTTGAGTGCCAGTCACGGCTTAATCTGTGCTGATGAAGCTGGATTACTGTAATGATTCCAGATTCATATTCCTCATTAAAAGACCTTTCATTCAAGTACCAGCATGCCTATGTTCCCAGTGAAAAATTTGGTCCAGGTCAACAGCTTTCCTTGGGGCACTTTCCGCACGTTGCACGGAAAGTGCCCCAAGGAAAGCTGTTGACTCAGTCTCTAAATTGGCTCTGTAAGAGTTAATATGACACATTCATATTGGCTGATGGGCTGCTCTTGCCCGCAGAGCTAAAGATGGATGTGCCCACATGAGTGGACAGAGCCCTCAACAGCAAACTTGCAAACAAAAATAATTTGGATTTTTTTTTTTTAAGTGATAGTCAAATAATGTACTCTAAATATCCAATGAATCAGAATTCACCATGTTCAAAATAAGTCTTCTTTCTTTCCAGACATATCAGTGTCACTGCTAGTGTATAACTTTTTGAAACTGCCCACAACATGGCAAATGGTCACTGCAAAGTGCCTGGCACCAAGACTAGCAATTTCCGTGGGAAATTAATATGTATGTGTGGCATTAACTTGTTGGAATTCTGGCACCGGGTAATCTTGCAGAATATATGGCAATGGTCATAGTGGTCTAATGTGATGTGATTACAACAAAAGCCACAGGATAAAAATGGCAATCAGCTGAAATTTAGTAACTGATAATCAAGATGCTTGGGAAAATAAAAAGTTCCATAGAAAATGTTGCTTACTTTTTTTTGGGGGGGGAGGGGGGGGAGCTTTTTTGTTTTTTCCAATTTTTTTTTTTTACCTCCCTGTAACTAACTCTGATACCCAGAACTTTTCTCCATCATGACCAGACATGTATCAGTTGCAAACCACCTGTATCATAGTATCATAACACAAAGTGCACCTGATCACACATAATTTCAGGGAATGACAATTTTTGGTGTTTGGCCAAGAACTGACTCAGTTCAATCTCTTGGGCACCTGTCCTCATGCCCCCCACCAAATACCTGACCCAGTTAAAATACTGACAGCTGCCTGCTACTGCATCAAGTTTCACTGCAGGATCCTCGCGCCATTAACAGCAGTCTCAGCCAGGCAAGAGTATTTTTGGTGCATGATGATCATATCATGTCTACTGCACAACTTCTAAATTCTTAACTGTTTGCAGTGTAACTGCCAATGTCCTCTGTAAAGGTACAGCCATACTTTATCCAAAACACTCTATCAAAGCAAGCATCCCTCTCCAGTTACCATGTATATATGTATTTTCATGCAATCTGTTCCTTGAAGTCGCAAGTGTTGAAACTTCTGCACGCCAACATGCACCTTCAAAGACCCTTTTATGGTGCTGGTCACAATGGGAGATGGTCTGTAAATGCTAGAACAGACCACAGTGACACCATGCCTGGTACACAGTACATATGACACGGAATCCTCCTGCTGTCCCCCACCCCGCCCAGTACGAAACAACACACTTCTCCTCTCAATGACGAAGCAGACCTACCCTGTGTGAAGTGGGGGTGGGGGTGGTGAAGGGGAGGGAACTTGTTGTGAAGAAGGGTAGGTAGGTTTGAACACTGAACAGTCACTTTGCACCAAAACAATGCCTATTTCCATTGATTTCTTTTTTAATGTTGTACCTATGATTCTGTAATCTTTTAATGCCAACTGCGTTTCCTGCAGCAGCAAACCATGACCGCTGCAGGACACAAGATCTGTCTGTATTTGCTGTGCGCATACCTGTATGCCACAGATTTGTTGTCGCTCAACCCCGCAAGCAATGGGACGATCAACACGCCACTGGTGTTAAAAACAGGGACGTGGCTACTGAACCGGGTCCGGTTTCAGTTGTTGAAGCGACTACAGAGCCGGACCCGGTACCAATGTACACAGGAAAGCAGGGACCGGTACTCTATCCAATACTGTGAGAAATCACTGGAGTGCCAGGTGTGGTATCACAGCCAAATACAGTATGAGGGACGGGTGTGGTACAATACTGTAAGAAAGAGCTGGAGTGCTAGAGTCTGTACCTGTAGAAAAAGGACCTGGCAGCAAGGAAATACATGCCTTAAGGGATGGTGTAGAATTAGAGGCCAAACCTGTCGCTTGCATACATGGAATAAAGCATAATTATAAGGCCTAACGTGTGCTACAAACAATTTACATTTTGAAATGCTGCAGATGTGTAGGCATATATGTATCCATACTTATTATTGTAGTTCATGTATGTATCCATACTTATTATTGTAGTTCATGTATGTCGTGATCTGTTTGTATGTAGTTAGTACAGTTGTATTGTTATGTCATTGCAGACGATGTCTTCATCGGATGTAACTTCAAGACACAATAAATTATAGTAGAAATACAACATCCGATGAGTCTTTCTTTAAGATGGAATGTTGAAAGAATATTGTGAAACAATAATGACGTCACAACCATAGCCAATCACAGGTCTCCCGGTTCTGTAGCAGGAAAATTATCCGCAACCGGACCCGCCCTGCAGACACTTCGTAAAAACCAAGGTTTTTTTTTCTATAGCCCCAAAGGAAATAGAGGGGTGTAAATTCGCACTTTCATTCAAAATACAAGTATTTATAAATTCTACAGTTGTGACAAAATGACTCATTACTGCAGTGCCTAAACACTAACCATGGTAGTGGGATTACCACACCCCTGGAGGGATACTAACCATGGTAGTGGGATAACCACCCCCTGGAGGGGGGTGAACATTGGGGCAGTTCCACCATAAGATGCCTGTATGTCAGTGGTCCCTCACATATTATTTATTGAACCCATAAAACCAGTTTCTTCGCCACATTTCTACATGCTCAACATTTTCAAGGTATAAACACAAACAACCATCCTACCTCATCAGAATTTGAAGCCATGCATGCTGCCACATCCCAAAACCAACCATAATTTAAACTACTTTGGTGTAGGACAGGTGGTATACATGCCAGGATAGTGGACACTGATTGAGTGACATTTCCTGGATGCACACAGGATATATCACCCATTTTAGGGATACAACTTATTCAACAAAGAGAAGACTAGGCCAGTATCTGGGGATGGAACTGGTCAGTGGCTGAAGAGTAACAGATTATATTGTCGCAGTGCACCCTAAGGTGACACCAGCCTTAGTAGCATACACCATGTAAGAAAAGTGATGTTCAAAATAGCACTTCCCATCACTTAAATCAATTGACAAAATTCATGTCCGTTGTATTGTAACAAATTACTTGGGCCCACTGCACAATGCATGTGCACAGGATGAAATAAGGTGCAACATACTGAGCTTACTCTGTATGTGCACATCGCACACAGTCATATGGCCATTCCACTAGGCACTGTACACATGTAGAAAATGGAATTTTACCCATTGACTTCCAGGGCAATCTGATGCTTCATCTGATCTATAGGCCCAAAGCCATTAACTCGGGCAAGATTTACATAGAGTTTACTTTGACCTCCGATCCATTTCTCTTAGTACTGCTACATGTAACAAAATGGAAGGACAAAACATATATGATGATAAAAACCAAAAACATCCATCAACAGACATAAGCAATGGCCCCTCTATTTAGAGACCACCACAAGGGTATGTGTAAAAAGCAGGTTGTCTGTTCATCAAGGTACATACCTTCAGCAGAACACCAAAAGAAAACTACCATATCACCTGTTGTATACAAATGCACCCCCCCCCCCCCCCCCCCGTACTCAAAAAATGCAAAAGTAACGCAAACATTATCATTTTTATTTACCATTAATTATGCAAAAAATACTGCAAAATATTTCATACACAGGTCTAAACTTCAGGTTCACATCCTGAAAATTTTCAGAGTACTAAGCTTAAAACAGGAATAGAAAAGAGTATGTACAGTGTTGGTATGTGTTGTATCAGGCTCATTTTACAACCTCCTCCAGGTCTATTTGTGTCCTATCTCAAAACCTTGCGTACAGAGTATGTAGGCGTGGTATGACACTGGCTCAAACCTTGTACATTCTATAGACCAATTATGGTATGCACAGTATGTAGACCTGGTAGAACATCGCCTCAAACCTTGTACAGTCTATGGACCTGATAGAGCACCGGCTCAAACCTTGTCCAGTCTGTAGACCAATTAGGACACCAGCTTAAACCTCATACAGTATGTATACACACACAGCATATTAATCACCACCCCCCCCACTCAAGATTTTTAATCCCTAATTCACTTGGGACAAAATGAATCAATCCTGGAAGAATTGCCTACCTAGGGATTTCCCACCCATAAGAGTGTCTAGCACTCGCATCACATTTCTTTATTCTGAATCACGTCACCATCCTGCAAGTGCCATCGGAAGCTCCATATTCACGTCAACAAGAAGTTGACGGAACTCATGGAAGATATCTCTCTACAGGTCAGTCTGTGACATAGCCCCCGTTTAAAGGATTCGTTAACCCGGTGTATACAAACAACCGCAATGGCTGTTGGCGCGTAGCCCTTCTCTAGCTATAGAGCATTTAAACAGTTCCTGATGAGCCTAGATACAGGCGAAACGCATCAAACTGCTCTCTACGTAAATTACTGAAAAAACACTTTTTCAAAGAGGCCCAGAGCTGCAAGGCACTTGTCTGGTTTGTTTGTTTACTGTACAGTATGTGGACCTGGTAGAACATCACCTCATACCTTGTACAGTCTATGGACCCCATAGGGCACCGACTCAAACCTTGTTCAGTCTGTAGACCTGGTAGGACACTGACTCAAACCTTGTACAGTCTGTATACCTGGTAGAACACAAGCTCAAACTTTGTACCGTCTATACCTGGTAGGGCACCGGCTCAAACCTTGTTCAGTCTATAGACCTGGTAGGACAGTGGCTCAAACCTTGTGCACTCTGTAGACCTGGTAGGATACTGGCTCAAACCTTATACAATCTGTACACCTGGTAGGACACTAGCTCAAACCTTATACAATCTGTACACCTGGTAGGACACTAGCTCAAACCTTATACAGTCTGTACACCTGGTAGGACACTAGCTCAAACCTTGTCCAGTCTATACCTGATAGGACACCAGCTCATACCTTGTACAGTCTGTAGACCTGGTAGGACACCAGCTCATACCTTGTCCAGTCTATACCTGATAGGACACCAGCTCATACCTTATACAGTCTGTAGACCTGGTAGGACACTAGCTCAAACCTTATACAGTCTGTAGACCTGGTAGGACACCAGCTCAAACCTTATACAGTCTGTAGACCTGGTAGGACACCAGCTCAAACCTTATACAGTCTGTAGACCTGGTAGGATACCTGCTGCCTCCCAGCACTGTCTCAAAAACAGACTGTTGAAATATTTTTTGACACAATGACAGTTAAGTTTTCTACCATTCTACACATTAAAACCTCCTCTAAATGCATTTCTATATTTCTGGAGGTCTTTTTTTAAAAAAATCAAAATACCAGTGCTGTCTCCTTTTCTGCATTCATCTCATCTGAGATATGTTTGTGTTAGAACTTTCAAATATGCTGAGTGTCACAATTTGCAAGGAAGATAAACCCAAACTAGGAGGCCCACTCAATCTTTATTCCGCAGTAATCATTCATGACATGAAATATAGCAAACGATGCGATCCTCTGGCCATGAGCTATTCAAAGCTTGTCTCGTCAGGTAGATATCTCTTTCATCTAGATTGGAGAATGGGGCTGAGGTTATTTGAATTCCACTGCTCATTATAATTTTCACTGGTCAGGATGGCATGTACAAGATTTCTGAAATGGACTGCTTCATGTTTAAATGATGTCTGATTGGGTTCCAGTATGACACGTAAATCCACCACAATTTATATATAGGCATCACACCATGATAGTCAATATTTTTCAGATGTTGGGAATGAAGCTGTGGCGATCAACAAGGAGTTAACTGTATTACTATGCATACAACGTAATTCACAAATGGTCTACTGGACTTGGGCCGTCTACACAGCGTTCAGTTACAGACCGATCTGTTCCCCCCGTACGCTTCAAAATGACGAGTTGCGTCTACATGAGCCCGTTGTGCATTAATGGACTTTCCGTTGTGTACACGGTAACGGTTGCATGCGGTTCCAGTATTTATGTCACATAATAAACTGAGACTGAAAAATGCCTACTTGAATACGTCCAAATTACGTAGGCAGCCATCCAGACCATTTTGAGTGGCCTCGTCCGACCAGAGCCGGATTAGGGTCACCGTTTCTTGCTTATTCCATTGAGCCATATTACAAATGTATTATGTATATAAGCTCAGAAGACCTTTTAATTTCTCAGATCTTTAAAGTTTAAATTTCGCAAGCATGTGTACCAGAAGCGGCGGGAACCTGGGAAGGAAGTCAGGGCTAATATAGACCAGGTCAGGTCACACAGCTATCGATTGCGCAAGGTCTCGCTGTCAACACACAAATGACCCAATGGCTGCAACCGATTGCATTCACTGCATCCAGCTCCGGACTGATGAGAACTGGTTTGTGTGGACAATGATACTGGTTGCAAACGGTACGCAACCAGTACAAAAACATCTGTGTAGACAGGGCCTATGAGTGTATTCCATTGGGGTGGAAATGAGAGAGGGTTAAAATACCCATTGACTTAAGCAGCATACAAGTAGGGTACCAAGTGGTCATTCCACAGAAACTTTTTTTAACTGACAAAAGTAACATCTTCCTTCCCCACAAACATCATTTTGACAACAAGCATACTGTTCCGTCACCATACATCTACTACTAGTGTGAACTGATGTACCAGTCCAATGTAAAATTTCTCATTGTAAACAGTGTATGAATAGGAGGTTTTCATATCAACTGAGACCCTGTGCTGCCACCTAGGCTGCAGCAAGGAATTTGACAGGAAGGAGGGCAGATTCATGTAGCCAGCTAAACCAAAGAGACTTCTATGATAAAAGTGAGGACTTAAAAAAGCAAAACATTATAAGAAAAGTAATTCACTAAGTTGTAAAACATGCAAGCTGTTGAACAAATTGTGAAACTTTCTTTTGTTGGTTTAACCCTGGTGCTGCAGGGCCAGTGTTTATACAGTCCAAAACACACGTTAAAAAAAAAAAAAACAATTCAGCAGTACTAGGGTTAATATGAAAGAATTATTTGTGGATGGTTAAAAGTAACACAACTGGTACAAGTGTCCTCATCATGGTAGAGGCATAGTTCAGTTGCCTAGCAACCAAGGGGACCTGGGTAGGCTGCACACAATATAGGCCTAGTTACATATGAATACCTCCTATCATTGCTTATTGTATATTGGATTTCTATGAAAATATGGGGTCAGCAGAATAACTTTGAAACTGACAGTTCCAAGATATAAAATTTACATCCGTTCAAATCAGACATTATTTCTTTCTAAAGTGCTTACTTTGGGCTAACCAATGACTACTTTTTAATAATCAATAAGACACATGTATACGATACAGGATAACCTACTACCCAATATTGTGTTGTGTTTTTACTGTTACATCAGTATTTCTTTTCACGGGAGTATTACAGCCTGCCCTGCACTGAATAATCTCTTATAAGGGAGGGTATTTTTTTTCATGCAAAATACTGAACTCTGACTTAATGGCAGTACTGATATCCACTATTGTGGAGCCTGACTTTATGGCAGTACTGATCTCCACTATTGTGAACCCTGACTTCATGGCAGTACTGATCTCCACTATTGTGAACCCTGACTTCATGGCAGTACTGATCTCCACTATTGTGAACCCTGACTTCATGGCAGTACTGGTCTCCACTATTGTGAACCCTGACTTCATGGCAGTTCTGGTCTCCACTATTGTGAACCCTGACTCTATGGCAGTACTGGTCTCCACTATTGTGAACCCTAACTCTATGGCAGTTCTGGTCTCCACTATTGTGAACCCTGACTTCATGGCAGTTCTGGTCTCCACTATTGTGAACCCTGACTCTGGCAGTTCTGGTCTCCACTATTGTGAACCCTGACTTTATGGCAGTACTGGTCTCCACTATTGTGAACCCTGACTCTATGGCAGTTCTGGTCTCCACTATTGTGAACCCTGACTTCATGGCAGTTCTGGTCTCCACTATTGTGAACCCTGACTCTGGCAGTTCTGGTCTCCACTATTGTGAACCCTGACTTTATGGCAGTACTGGTCTCCACTATTGTGAACCCTGACTCTGGCAGTTCTGGTCTCCACTATTGTGAACCCTGACTTTATGGCAGTACTGGTCTTCACTATTGTGAACCCTGACTCTATGGCAGTTCTGGTCTCCACTATTGTGAACCCTGACTCTATGGCAGTTCTGGTCTCCACTACTGTGCCCAAACTTTGTACTTCCCTCACATTAGCCCTGATAAGTTGCAAATCTTTTCTTGTCAGTTTTTCCTAATCCAGTTGTACATGTGATCTGTTGCAATATGGAAGAAACATCCTTTGGTAAAACCTTCCAAACCACTATTCTATGGGGGCTTAGACTGGGATAGCCGCTCAGAAAAACATTGATTACAGGAAGGTTTTTTTTGGTCTCTGTAATATTAACTCTGTTACAAACTGTTTCATGGTAATTTTCAATGCATTGCCCTTTGCCACTAAACCCTCCACCCCCACCCACCCACCCAACACACAATGAGGATTGACTCTTGGCCTCCATTTACATGGTATCAACATGTAGCTGTTCTATTAGTGTAACCCCTTGATAAGAAGAGCCTATGTGTATTATCAAAGTACTTTATGCTGGCCACCTCTAATGGGAACCATAGGTCACACAGACACAGCTGACTGGTGATGATGTGATGATAGCAGGTTGTATCAATTATGCAATTCCCAGTAGCCAGTTTCAAGTGCTGGATGATGGAGCAGAGGCTTCCCTTAGGAATACACTGCACAGACATTTGCTTGATAAACCACAACACTATGTCAACTTTCAATCAATCATTAAATAATGCTTGCCTACTCACAATCCATCCTGACATTGATTTGACATGGTTTTCATTCATTTTAATTTTTTTCAAGACAGTATCAACTACAACAGTCTTGTATTTTACATTTTGGCTTTGTAAACTGGTTTTTGACAAATTACTTGACCTATCTTTGTACAAAAATAGGTACATTTCACTTCTCTGAAATGGGAAATTTCAATTTCTTCAAATTGCTTTGAGCAAAATTTTACGTGACATTTCGAACTCTCTCACAAGGCAACAGGTTGTAATAGCAGTGTAACAGACAACAGGTGTTGTATACCAATTTGCCACAAAGACTGGCAATGATCATTGATACACACTTTTTGTTGCATTAAGATGAAAACTGTACCAAACTATTGGGGAAAAAATGCACAAATTGCAATACTGTTGTCCACTCTTATCTGAGCAAAAGACTGCATAGAGATAGAGGAAGTTGTGCAATATATCTAAGTGGCTGCATATATGCAGCTTCTACTGCAGGGACAGATCATATTGCTGATAAGCTGCAATGTTAACATGACATCAGAATGTTTTCTGTTCTGAACCATCTACAGACTGAGTCAACAGCTTTCACCGACACATGTACACTGAGTCAACAGCTTTCACCGACACATGTACACTGAGTCAACAGCTTTCACCGACACATGTACACTGCGTCAACAGCTTTCACCGACACATGTACACTGAGTCAACAGCTTTCACCGACACATGTACACTGAGTCAACAGCTTTCACCGACACATGTACACTGAGTCAACAGCTTTCACGGACACATGTACACCGATCATCCGTCAAATGATGACTGTTTATATTTCTGACACTGGACCACTTCTGGTCATTTTTACTGGGGGGAAAAGGGCATCCAAATTTGTCAGGGTCAGCTAAGGGTTCATCTGTATAAAAGAGTATGTCAAACACATGAAACAGTATCTTCCCATATAACAGACATCAACATGTACCCACCCAAATAAATTCCAAACACTCTAAATTCTAGGGCTACAGTAGGATTCTTTCTTCACTGATCAATCAGATAAGTTTGAAACATCTGGTTTGTTTCCACAACACTGAGACAACATACACAGGGATACTGGCACACCATAAATCACTGCACCTGAATGTGTTAACTCATTTCATACAAGCTGTGATATATTTTAGAACTGAAAACCTAAACTTGACATTTTTGACGGCTGATTTGGCCTTTTCTATTGAAAATTACAATATGAGCATGATTTGTTTACAATATGTCCTGTGTATATTTAACTATGTACACCATTTGCAACGGTAAAGTTTAGTTAATGTAATATATACATTTTTTTTTATAATGGACGGAACATAAACAGTGATCTAGACCATTATCAACGCCAAAACCAGTCATCTGTCACCACAGTGCAAGTGATAAGGAACACACTAGTCTGAAAATCACTGAATTAGAGCTGTAGTCATGAGCATTAAATACAATGAAGACTTCCCAAACTTGACACAATTTACACTGTCACTTTTCAGACATCTGTTTGTATTACAATTCTCCATGAATAAGTTTCTAGTTCTCAGCATTCAAAAGGCACTGTAAATGGTAAACCTTCTTGTATACATGTACTTAGTAAATTACACATCAAAGAAACTGGACTGTATATTATGTAATTCTTTTTTAAAAGGGTTGACAACATGTACTTTAAATACACATCATTTATTTCATGTTAAGTGTAAAGCTTTTTTATAACATACATTGCCAAATTTATCTAATATTTCAATGCCATCAAAACCCCATAATGGGGCTTTGATATCATTTATTGGTACCCACAATTACATTTTACTTTCAAATGCATACAGCATCAATTAACACAAGAAGTAACTGATGTGACATATGATCTCTGATGGAAATTCTTCATTTCTTTCAGACATTTCTAGGTCAGGTCATCACAGGAGACCTTAGATATTACAGATAGCTAGAAAGTGGTTTCTATTTCAACAGATCTGCCAGTACATCCAGCAACTTGGGCCACATGTGTGTGATGACCTACAGTTGGCCCCAAAAGAAACCCCTTTACTCAGTAGGTGAAGTAGGTATGCTTACAGCCAAGCCAACATGTAAGCTTGCTAAGGGATAATTCAACATTATCATCATTTTTCAATTAGTACTTAGGGTACTAAATTTCATGACCCCCCTCCCTCCCCCCAAATTAGTACTTTAAAAATGATGATTTTGCCCCCAAATCATAGCAAACTTGCACAAAACAGCCCAAAAATTGACCATCATTTTCTATATCCTGTGAAAGTGTACAGACCCATTTAACCCCCTCCCCCCTTGCGTACTGTAAGTACTAATTCAAAAATGATGAAAATGTTGAACCATCCCTAACATATATCATGGACAAATTTGGATACAAGGATGACCTACTGGAAAGGCTGCCAGTAAAATGTTTACACAAGTCAGCATCTGTTTGGAGCTCCTTTGCACCAACATAGACACCACACCACACCACTGCAGCTCAGATTGTTGAGAAGGCAGGGGGAAAAATACATGTTTCAAATCAAAGTGCACAATTGAGCCCCCATATGAACTACAAGACATAACTTTTGAAGGAAATTAAGATATTTCCCTGTCTTTACATGAACATAGATGTGTCAATGTCATACATTTATCATACGCCAGTATATTACAGTGCCCATGATACCAAGAGCTCTGTACTAAAATTAAACTCCAATACACACTAGGGTACAAAAATTCCTATGATCCTATTGTCTGGCGCAAGTGAAATCCTTTTGAGGACAATTGACTTTCAATTTTCACTTGTCCCATGGACAAGTACTTTTTATTGCCAAAATTCATGACCTGTTAAATTTCAAATTCTGTTGGCATACTGACAGACACATGAACTCACCATGTGACATAATGATTTCCATTTAAGAACATGCTTTTTAAACAAAAACTTAGGTACACTTCATTAGCACAAGTGATATGCAAGAGGACAAGTGAAAATCTTGTGTCACGTCCCAGAGACAAGTAATTTCTAAACAGTTTTTGCCGCCCTGTAACCAGTTGATAAGGGCAACACTTGATAATGAAATATTCCTTCTCTATGAAGTATAATTTATAGTGTAATATTTATAATTGACTGGATTGTGTATTTATACAATATGTATACATGCGTCTAGTGTACCCAATGTGTGCCAGACCAGATGACCATAGACTGATGATAGAACAGCTTCTGTCTGATTATACTAAACATAAATAGTTACATAAGATCACCTGGTATAAAAATTTGTTGTGCTACCACCTGATCCAAACAAGTTTTACTGCCTGTGTTTTCACAAACCACCAGTTTGCCTTTCCCACAAACCAAAAACACAAGACCAGCCTCCAGTGTTCTCCCTACCAACACTGCACTGGTATATATGTGGTCTTTCCAATGCCTTCAGACTTTCATTGCAAAAGATAATCACTTAAGTCTGCACAGTGTATAGTTGGTGGCAATACTGTCTAGCATTCTATGCAAACTCTGAACCGGAGCTGTTAAGTTACTATAGAGTGACAACAAACTCAACCCTGTTCAGGCTACCACTGCAATATTTGATTCATAAACACAGGAAACGAAACTAAATTGAATTTATGAGACTTAAATCAGCATTTCATCACCCAATCCAAAGAAGTGTATGAGTAGAATGACCTGTGTTCAGTGTGTTTACTCTCCTGCTCATTAAAACTCATTCTTCAAGTTGACTCTCACAATGCTGCAAATTCAATTTTCTTGACACTTCATTTATAAACATTCAAAGACAAGTAAGCATAATGCCCCATTTACACAGTAACACCAATACTAACCTGGTTCTCTTGGGTACCAGTACATTTTGATGCCAGAGACACTCAGCTGCATATGAAGGAATTTTGCTGCAAGTTTACACTCTTAGATTGTTCATAACCTTGAAGAGTTTTGCAAACAAATCTGCCATACACAATGGTTTTCTCAGTTTGTCCACTACAGCAATAATAAACCCCAATCCCGGATTAAGTTGCCCTGGGCATGAGGTTCTTAAGTAATTGCACAGGGGGAAGTGGAGTGTATTCAAATATGTCTGGTTATAATATAGGCCACACTCATTATGATAATTGTAATTATTTCCAATAAACAAAGGTTCACAAAATTACATATACTGTTGTTTAATATTTAATACAAAGAGAAACTGTGTCATAGCAATGTTCAACAACAGAAAAATGGCCTACATTGCATTTGAATAAAATGCAAGGTATCAACAGAACAGAGCAAACGAAAACACATTTTTTTTTTTACCAAGTACTTTCACAAACTTAAAATTCATTCTTTCATAAACATGAAATGTATTTTGTTATAAATCCATTTTATTTTACACAAACAACAAACAAGCTGGTACTGCTAGATACAAACATAACTAGACATACCATACAAAATATAGTTTGCTCAGTCAGTCTTACCAAAAGACTGTTCTGTCAAACCAAAAGTGGCCTCAAATGAAAATTGTGTAATCACTATGTCCCAACACAGCATGTGGCATTCCAAAAATGCTTGCAAACATTAGGTTTGTGCCTGGCTATATTATTCAGATTTATAGTGCGCATGTAATGAATGGGTGACTTAATCCTTCTGTGCCTGGTCTTGTTCCACTTTAGGCCCACAAACTGGGTCCTTATGTTGGTTATCCACAAGTTAACAATTAGTAACAAATTGGAAATTCAAGTGGGTAGTTTGGTGTTACCAGTCACCAGTTAACTCCAGAATTTCAAATGGATCATGCTTTCATTGTAAATATGTTTGTTCGCATCAGGCTGTTAGCCGGTATTTGGGTGCCCAAAATGCTAAATTTGTCTATATTTCATAATATCAAGGTGTCCACTTCCTGTTCTTTCCATTATAAAAATCATAAATTTTGAGTGTCCACAAAGTTGCGATTGGTCAGGACATATAATTGTTTACCACCCACTTTGTCTTGTACAATTCATTTAAACTTTCTGT
Organism: Hermodice carunculata; assembly: GCA_964020975.1. Taxonomy (NCBI): domain Eukaryota; kingdom Metazoa; phylum Annelida; class Polychaeta; order Eunicida; family Amphinomidae; genus Hermodice; species Hermodice carunculata. The sequence goes on along the minus strand of OZ026624.1, from coordinate 96,544,728 downwards.
GTTTATGTGTATAAGGTATAGTTGATTTGTGATTTTTTTATCATCTATCAACCAATCTGGGTTATCATTAAAAATAAAGAAACAATTTCAGCCTGGTGTCTCCACACTGATCAAGTATCTGTGACTGTGTCCACAGGTTCATGGTTTCGGTAACAAGTTAAAAACATGAGCTGATATTGCAAACCTCGTGAGGCTCATGTACAGTAGTCCCTGTCATGAGAGACCACCTTCTCATGAGAGACCGCTTTTCAGATGCCCAAGTCCTATACTTCCCATGTTAATCTACCTGTCATGAAAGACCACCTGTCTCATAAGACCACTTTTTTGTTGCTGTAGGGGTGGTCTCTGGTGACAGGGTCCACTGTATTGACATAATTGATTCACATGTATGTGTACAACTATATTTCTAGAATTTGCTATCTAGGCTTAGTCAGGCCAGCCTTAAAAATATTATTGTTTCCAGTAACACAAATTTCACGGAGTCACAGGATAGGGATGATGATTTTTTTTACACTCTGTGAAAAACAGGTGAAGAGGGAGGATTATATATTTATACCTCTGCAGTGCCAAATTGAGGGTGAACAAGCAAATTTCACCATAAAAAAATCCAAATTAAGGGTGCAAAATTAGATTCTGCATTATTTAACCTAACAAAAAGTCAGTAGGAAGCAAACATTTTTTTGGCACCCTGTTGAAATTCCATACAGCCCTTTTTGGTCATGTTTTTAAGCCAGTAGGGAAGGTTACCAGAAACAAACAAAATTTTCATGGTTGGCCTCAATTTTTTTGTTAGTGCTCTGTTCCTCCTGACAAGTTTTCTTGAAAGTTTAATGTTCCCCTTTTGGGAATCAATTGTCCTTACCCAGCCTTTTCAATAAACTTTGACTTATGCTGCATATGACATGAAATTTTTATCGCAGCATTGTGCCCATAACCTACACCTGCTGCAACATAACTGACACGCAGTATTGTGGTATAGTTATATCCATGTATAAGAATAAGCAGCCACATAATCAGGCTATGTGCAACTTTGGTGGTCAATATCTAACATAGTCAAGACTGACTTTTTTGCAAGTTTGATACTTTAGTCTAAATTAGATAATAATTTAAAAACAGGAGTTCGTTGTGATGTCTAAATTTGTCATTTCACATTAAATCCTGTAAAAAACAGGCGAGCAGCACTGTTGTAACTTAATTATCATTGTAGGCACATGTAACCACAGGGAAACCATTGAGAAACCATGCATCAAACTCAAAGGAGGGAGGGGGTACCTGCTGAAATCAAAGGTGACATGTGCAAAATCTGGCCACCAGGTAAGAAACAGGCTAATCACCCAGAAATACTATTTCTTGCTTCACAAGGTCCTCCCTTGTGCCAAGTTTGAGTAATACACAAAAAGTTACTGACACGGTCTGGACACGATCTAATGCATGCAAAACCTGGAAAATCAAAGCATATCTTCTCTGCAAGGTCAAAGGAGACAAAAAAGAAATATTGTCAACACACTGAATCTTGTTCTGATCACTGTATTGAGTAAAATATGAACAAGTTAACCATGTAAAATAGCTTAAAATATTTTGAACACGAAGCTGGTTGAGTATAATACTCCAGATGGAGCATTCATGCAATAAAGGGTAGTTATTGTATGATCTGCAGCCATTATGAAATCCACTTTCCAAAATCTTATCAAATGAAATTACACTTACCAAAATATTCTCCTTGTGGATTATTTTCCATTTCATTCTCTAACTGCTGTGTCAATGCTTCTAACTTTTTCTCCGCCTCTGTGGGTCCCTTTGGGGCTGGTGGGGTCACTTGGTACGGTAAAGGGGTCCTCATGTTGGTAGTTGACAAGTTAGCTGTGGAGCTACTCTGAGTGATGCTCTGGGACAAAGATGATGATCCATTTGGTGTAGTTGCGGTGGTACACATTTGTGCTGTTGGCATGGATGGGGTTTTAGCTACGCCTGAATTCACCATCCCTGGGTAACTGTAACTTGTTGGAACACATGGTACAGGTTCAGTGTTATGGGGTCCATGGTATGGGGGAGGGGGCTCAAGGGGGGTGGGATCAGGGAGCTTTTCTTGTCGCATACTCGCACTTGTAATCCTCATCTCTTTTTCCAGTTCCTGGGTTAATGCTGCAAGCTTTTTCTCAGCATCACTAGGCCCACTTTGTTTAGGCGGCACAACATCATAATGCAAACGCAACTTTGGATCTGCTCCACCTGGTTTTGTGAAAGTAACAGATACAGATTTTAAAGGGCTCTTTTGCCCAAGTGGACTGTTGATTGTAATATTTCGTGGGGAGCTCCCACCGCTGGAAGATCCTGCCCCCTGAGGTTGTCGTGCTACTCTATAAACCTGCGAGACTGAATTTGACTGGTTAATAACAGAACCTGGGGAACTCAGTTCTACAGCAACTCGGTGGTGTCTGTTGGGGTCATATGGGGGTGGTGGTGCTGGTTCATTGTACTTATCCAATAGTGATGGTACATGGGATCGATATCCCAGCTGCTGTAATGATGCTGCATGTGCTTGTTCATAAATGCTGTCAAGATGTGAAGTGTGTTGACCATGTCCTCCTCTGTCACTGGGATTCACAACACTAGACCTGGGGCTAGGAAACTTCTCATAGTTTGACATACCAGTGACACTTGTCCGTGGGCTAGAATGCTTCGAATCCACAGAGGTTGCACTGACACTTGATCTGGGACTGGCAATGCTGGAATGTGGACTTCCATACAGACGCTGGCTGTCATAAGGGGGTGGTGGTGGTAGATTTGTGATGCTGGTCCTTGGGCTCCCTGAACCTTTCGAATCAAAGCTACCTATACTTGAACGGGGACTTGAATAATTTGACCCTGGTTTACTTTGTAGCACAATCTGTGGACCTGGGCGCTGCATATTGACCACCTGAGAGACAGAGTTGACATTGGGCCCTACCCCAGCGATGTTAGCATTGACACTTGAAACAACATTGCCTGCCTGTCCGCCTTGTGCATTGACAGTTATCTGCTGTGCATGTACCATACTTACACTGCCACCTGCATGATTATGACCCCCTACATTAACACCAGAAGGCATCCTTGCTGCTGACATGACGGTGTTTCTCTTGGCCTCACCGGCCGACACGTAATCCTCCGCGGCTAGCGCTCTCCTGCCGGTCTTGCTTGGGGCTCTGCCCGACCCAGTCCGTGTTAAGTTTACAGAAATTGAACTGACATTTGCCGAAGACGAAGTTGGTTTTGGTGGTTTAAGATCTCCTGCCGTTACGGCATTCACTATCGCATTAGTATCCTCCCTTGTATATCCTGGATTGTACGTTGTTTTCTGTGTGTATGATGGATTTTCCTGTTTTTGCATATTATGATCCACGTACCGGGCTGCAATGAACTCCTGTGCGCCACTTGCCAGTTCCGATTTCTTTCCTGGCAATTCTGGCCACAAGTTTCTCGACGCTGGCACTTCAAAAAGACTCAGATCCTCCGTAAATTTACTTACATCCTTTGTAATATCATCATCAATCTCTTCCATGACTTGGGCACCATTTGGCGCTTCTTCCAAGAAGGCATAAATCCTGTCATGAAAACTTCAGTTTGTTCGATTCTGGTGCCTCCCACTCTCCTCACTCAGTCATAATGGCGGGTCATGGAGTGATACAGGAAAGGCACTTGTTTAGAGAACTATTTACAACTATGTATGCAGTAAATAAACATAACTTTTTTGCGCTATGCAATCATAAACTATAAATGTCCATATAAAATCAAATTTAAAATAAGCATATGATTAATTTTGTACTTTATTGTGAACATAAAGGTATAGCTGGACTCATCCTATTTGTAACTATATTTCTTCTCGGATGAGAAAAACGCTCCGCCGGAACTAAGCAGCGCGGAGCCTGTGTGTGTATTCGAGTTCAACAACATGGCAGCGCCCGCAGTCCATGTGGCCTCATAAAAGCGTGACATCAAATTCAAAAGCTCGTGACCAAGTACCGTACGGTGGCAGATTTTATGGAGCATAGAACCAGGAAATAAAAGAGGATGTGACTCAAGTTTCGCGTGTTCATTTTTGCTTTGTTTTGTAGTCCTATGCATTTCACGTTCAAGCATTCAAGGTGAACGAAACGGTGCAATGCAGAGTGAGAACACCTTTAATATGGCTTGAATCTTCAAAGTTCGAAGGGTGGAGAGGGGTGATTTTCACGGCACATTTTTTTTTTTTTTTTTTTAAATTTTATTTGCTCTGGGAAGTCAGTGCTGCAAACTGCTACTACTACTGCGGAAATGCTATTCTTATGTGATTTAACTTTTTGGTTAACTGTAATTTAAATTACAGCCCTGAGACATTTCACAACCCTCCATGGGGACGATGACTGACAAAGGAGTACATTTATGGCAAAGCACAAAATCGAGTATATCAGTTTAAGAATAAGAAATCTGTAGTGCATTCTCCCTCCTTCTTCTTGAGAGTATATTGTTATTACAAAAGCCTGGCCTAGGCCACATAGACCCCCGACAAAAAATGCACCGTATCCGTTAGTTAGCTGTACCAAAATCACATTGTTTATAATATAAGAGTGCAAACCATTGTAAAACTACCAATCAGCATTTTATAATTTAAACAACTACTGTACAACACCATTCACCACACGAGAAGTAATCCTCGCTGCAAATGAGCAGTATATCATCACGCGAGACAATTGATACTGCAAGTAGTATGCTGTACAGTCTGACAACTGCAAAAAACAAAAACAAAAAACTATGATAAATCCTTACAATTATATATCCACTGTATTGAAATAACTATGATCATGATTATCATCAGTAGTGGTCCTACGTGCATTTCGTATATAGCGGACAGCCATTGTTATTAATAGTTCAGGGTGTTAAGGGGGTCCAGTTTACAATTCACACGGGCAAACAGTGCTTTCAACGTTCAATTCTTAAATTCACATTTCACAGTCTATTAAAAAGCTGCAACATCGTTTTGTGAGAATACCTTTGTCCCCATTTTTATATCTTAATTGATTTACCCTGCCACTTTGATGAAAAATAAGATAGCCCGAGAGACAATTCAAATGTACAATAAATAAAAAGCTGCAACATCGTTTTATGAGAATACCCTTGTCCCTATTTTTGATATCTTAATTAATTTACCCTGCCACTTTGCTGAAAAATTAGGTAGCCCGCCAAACTATTCAAATGTACAATAAATAAAATAAACTAAGGAGCTGATGCGATACATTCAAGACGGGATCTCCAAGATATTGTTAAGAAATATTGCACTCACACACTCACACACACACACACACAGAGTCGTATTTTGCAAATATTGAAGGCAAAGCAACGGGGTGAGGGATATGGACAGCACTTTTGTTTTCTCAACATTCCTTTAATTATTTCTTTCTTTCCCATGTAGGCCTACTCAATGCTTCCAAACGTTTCATTTTTCCCTGCAACCACTGTACACTGTGACCGGAATTTGTCATGATCAGTTGACCGGGTATGAATGTATCCCTAACGGAGAAATTAATGCTTTGAAAAGATAACAATAATAATTTTTTGTTTAAAAAAGCTTGGGTGGCTGAGCACTCAAATTGTTCATAATGAAGTGTATATATATATATATACCAAAAAGTGGTGCCATCAAGTAAATGCTTATGTCTACGAGCAAGCACAGATATTCTGTGTTCTTGTTTCTTTTTCTCCCTCCTTTTCTTTTCTTTCTTCCCACCTTCTTTCTTTTTTCTTTCTTATACCTGGGACTTTTATTTAGCATCATCAAACCTAGAATATCCAAAATAGAAATGGATAAAGCATTATCAGTGAACTTAATCTAATTATGTATGTGTATACATACAGACTTTTTGTCCATATTAAAACGCATTTTTAAAGTATTCTTTCATATATCTGTGTTTGCAAACACGCACACACACACATATGTATATATATATATATATATATATATATATATATATATATATATATATATATATATATATATATATATATATATACTGTATCCTTATTATGTCAGTGTGGAAAACAGACTATTTTGACTATACTCTTTCTTTGCGGTACTCGAGGTTTGTAGAGTTTTCTCTGCATTGCCATCCCTGGAATCTTCAAATTTGGTATGAGTATGGCCCTACAGCAGTACAGTTGATCCTCAGATGTTGATAAAATTATACGAAGTTCAAACGTAAGCAAATTAGGGACAGGAAATGAATAAATAAATAAATAAATAAATAAATAAATAAATAAATAAATAAATAAATAAATAAATAAATAAATGAATGAATGAATGAATAAATAAATAGACAAACGAACGAACGAACAAATGAATAACTAACTAACCAAATAACAGGCTTGGAGGTAACGAAAATATATGGTTTATTTTTTTAACATCAGATGGCGCTGCCATAGAATGACTACTCATTTTGTGCATGTGCAAACACTTGCCACTTTCTGGTCTGTTTTTTGTTTGTTTTTTCTTTCTTTTGTCCATCTATTGCTGCTCTTGGAAGCACTTCTGCTGTGGAAGAACAAGCACATATTTCTTGTGCAGCAAATCTTCCCATGTAGTTTATACCTACGCTTGCTCATTTATGTATGCCAAACTGCCAGACTCACGTCTGTATTAGAAAATCTTCGTGGAATAAGAAAAACAAAACAAAACAAAAAAATGCGGCGTGCATTCGCCTTGGCTCTACATGAAAGAAATCCATACAAACATAACGGATGCGAGTCTAGACAATGTGATACACAGACACGAAGGCCAATGGACTAAAACTTTTCCTGTACGTTTACCCTTGATGATTATGCTCACCTTTTCTTTAATGCCATTGCCAACAAGCCATCATGATGTCTTTGTGGCTTGCTCAAGAAATCTTCATTTCAAGAATATCTACTTGGGGTAAACGAATCTGAATCTACACGACTTAAACTTACGGCAGGTACAGGGTATTTGGGTCACAGGAAAATATATTCAGATGGAATATTGCACCCTCTGGGACTTTTAAAATGTGTAATAATAAAGCTGAAAATGTTCGTTATTCTCTTAATTACCTATCCAGCATTTAATGAAATGCATATAAATATTGGGATGAGCTCGAAAAAAAATCAATAGCAATAAATTGTACGGCTGCGAGCATTTCATTGGTGCCTCCCCGAATGCCAAAGTGTGTCTACTTCTTGGGGACGTTGTATCATGCAGAACTTTACCTAAGTATTTTATGGCGCCCGCAAAGATATATATATATATATGGGGGAAAATTGCATTCCGAAAGATAGGCGTTAGTACACCAGAGGGCCTCAGGGAAGATTAGTATACCCTGGTATTCTGAGTTACCCTCAGAAAATAAAGTGTTAAATATATATATATATATATATATATATATATATATATATATATATATATATATATATATATGTATGTATGTATGTATGTGTGTGTGTGTGTGTGTGTGTGTGTGTGTGTGTGTGTGCGATTTTGATTTATACTGGAGTTTTTCCATCTTGAACCACTTCCTAGTCGTTATTACCCTTCCGTAGTTCAAACTCTGTACCCTCCATAAGCTAACTATCACAGTTTAACCTATATAAATATCGAAGTACTATTGTGCATATTGCTCACGTTCCTCTGTAGAATTATGACATAGGCTGCATTAGCCCAAATATAGTCAAGGGTCTTCAGCGGGCATCTACTCAGAACATGTTTCGGAGCTTGTACTGGTACAGGTCTCTCTGAGTGTCTAATACGGTAGTCCCTCCTTTGAAAGACCACTCCTTTGGGAGACCACCTCCTTTGAGAGACCACAATTGTCAGGTCTCTCTGTAGTACTTTTCATGTTATTTATACCTCCTTTGAGGGACCACCTGCTTTAAGTGACCTCCTTTTGGGTGGCACTAGGGGCGGTCTCTCAAAGGAGGGACTACTATATAAATTTATTTTTCAGCGAACACAACCAGCACAATAAGGAATAAATGTGAACATGTCAAATTATAAATTAGCTAAACAAGTGAAGCTTTGCTTATAAATGCAGAGCTTCAGCATGAATAAAGCATACCTGTCAAACCAAGCATAATTACTTTTATAAATTTGTACAGTACAAGTTCAGATACAAATAATCTGGCTTGCCCCTGAACTCGAAGCGATTTCTTGTGTATTTAAACTGCGTTTTATTTCTTTTATAATTGATCTGTTTTATCTTGGGCGCATGGCGGGTATATCCTGGCCTGCTGATGCCCCCCGTTGTTACCCATTAAAATTGTATTTTGTTTTTGACGTTAAAGATTTGATGACCTTGAAGTAAATGCCTGCAAATTAGTTCTAAGATACATGTACCCCCTTTGTAGCTTGTAGGTAGACTGGTCTCAATTGCGCCCGTAAAGCATGAGATTCACAACTGTCGCGAAGACCAACTGCAGTAATTTGTAATGTTGGCCTAACCGAACTTTGCTATTTGTTGTCGCCAATGAGAAGTGCAAGAGCAGGTGGATGGACGTGATAATAAGCGACTTTCTATATTTAATGGGATTTTATTCATGGACGTAAAGTTGAATGGCTCTCTCTTTCTCAAAATGGTAATTTTCGTTAATATAAATGAGAAAGGGGACCGGCTAATGAGCACCATCTGTAAAATATTAATGGTCAATTTAAAGTAGACACTTGGGAATGAGAAATTCCAAATGTTTCTTTCAGAGAACTGGGATCTTGACTATTTGTCAACACACTTGTTTAGGTCCACTCTATCTTTTGTGAATATGTAATAATGGAGCCTGTTACACTGAATTTACATAACTAGATCTATGCCGTATATGCTGACAAAGAAGTTAGTTAGGACCGAGGGTCCAGTGCAAGGATCACGGCATGAAAAATCTACCAGTAGATGTCACTAGCGTCCAGGCCATTAACAGCTGCGAGGGGCCATCGAGCCAGAGAGAAGTCGCATTCTTTTTTCTAGGTATAGCCGAGGACATTAATTTTGCATAAAAACTATGGGCCAGAAATCTTTATTTTTGTTTGGTCTTATTATTTTGTTTATTTTTTATTTAAAATTTGCCACCTTCGCTGATTTTATTGGAAATATGTCCACGTATCATTCATTAACATGTTGCTGCTCTCTTGATTTTTTCAGTCTGTTGATTTGTCTCCGGCCCGCGTCCCTCTTTATAAATCGTATATTATATTCTGCTGCTCACGAAGGTTTAAACATATGACAATTACGTACAATTTTCTGTCAATAATTCATGCATGCAACACAAACGTTTAATGGCTGCAATCAAATTCACGGACACACATGGTGGCCGCTTCAAAATCACATCACGATCTACACCTAATACGCTGCACTATTTTCTTCACTTTAGCAAATATGAATACATCGCATAGTCTACAGAATTACATGATGATCTTTAATTGATGAAAAAATGTCTTCATTTAGTTAGATATTATATTGGACGGACGCTCATCCACCTGAAACATTTTGAGGGCGCAAAGATCATAACATAACCAGGAATTATGTTTCTAGTGGTTTAATTGAAACACTTCAGACCGTTTTCTTTTTCTTCTTTTTCCTTCTTTTCTTTGTTTTTTACCGGATACTTTCATGTTTCTTGCCACATTCAAGTTAAATACAATGCAACTCTGCCATCCTGTCACCTAACGGTATATTAGGGCTAGATCAGCCTTCCAGTTCATCGCGCAGCTCAAGTTCTCTTTCAAGTAAAGGATATACAAAAGGACTATTGACACTGTTAACTCAATCCCCCTATTGACGCTTTTAACCACTAACATCTAAGTGTCATCTGCTAATTGTATTTTATTAATTTAGGGATTATTTTTCGAAATTTTGGATGAAACTTGCATGGAAGATCATTCCAAATTATATGCCCATGATCAAGAGCTTTCCTTCACGCGCTCTGGGTACATTGGCTTGCCAAAGAAAGATGTTGACCCGGTCTTCTATCAGGGTGGAATGAGTTAATCATGAGTCAGAACCCAGTCCCCTGCTGTCTGTGCCTGGATATGTGGAAGGGCTCAGGAAGCATAAGCTACAATCACAGACATTGGTCCAGGCTAAAATAAATCTTATTTGCTTTAGCTCCTTTTATTCTGAAGTTATCATGAGGAGAATGAATATGCCATAAAACTTAAATTGACCTTTGTGACCAACATAGTTGACTTCTGTGACATTGAAACAGGGTCAAGGCAACTGGTATGCAACCCCATCAAGGGGCACCACCAAAGGGTGCCACACACTACATTTGGTAGAGGTAGCTCAATTACTGTTCAGTGCTGTCCAGCTCAATACATCTGTAGCAAAATTTTCTTTCCTTGTAGCATTTTTTTCCACTTCTTTACATAAGAAGCACTTATTTTAAAGAAAATCTGTAGCAATTTTTAAAGCTTTGTAGCAAAATTTTGCTACATTGCTCCAGTTGGACAGTCCTGCTGTTAAGTTATCACAATGAGAATGACCATGTCATAAAACTGACAAAGTTGACCGCTGTGACCTTGAAAGATGGTCAAGGTTGCCAATATATTCAATCCCACCCAAGCTTTCCATAAGAAGGCTCCACATACAGCGCAAAGTTGCGACAGTGGGATAGGGCTGGGTTCCTTTTTTTTTTTTTCCCCGTCCGTACTAAAGGCCACCTGACTAGCTACTAAGCTAGCCAGGACCGCGGCAGATAAGCGGAGTGCCACAGAATATTATTATACATAATTTGGTCCAGGAAGCTCTCTGCATTTTCAAGTTTCATCACGATGAGAACCACTTTTGAGATATAATACCTCTGGCTTTGATTTGACCTTTCTATATCACTCAAGGTCAAAATTAACAACACCAAAAGAAACTCCATTGGTGCTTTCCTAGTTATGTTTAATAGTAACCAAGGGTCTAGGATCCATTATTGTCAAGAAAAAGACCTAAATGCTGAACTTGCTATGACAGAATTGAAACATATGACCTTGAATTCAGATCACAGTAACTCATAGTATCATCAAAAGCACTGTACAAGAATAACACATGGACCAAGTTTTGTTGGAGAAGCTCTTTCCACTCTATAGTCATTATGCTGGCCCTCAAATTTTCAAAGCTGACCCCTGTGACTTTGAGACACCCCCAAGGTCACCGATATGCAATCCCATTCACGCTCTTTATAAGAGAGTTCCACACACCAAATCTGGTTGAGGTAGCTCTTTTTATTCTGAAGTTGCGACAATGAAAACGCAAATGTCACAATATTGATAGTTGATCCTTTTGACCAACATAGTTGACTCCTGTGACCCTGACACTGTCAAGGCCATTGATATGCAATCCCATCAAAGCTGTCCATAAGAATGTTGCGCATACTAAAATTGGTTGAGGTAGCTCTTTTTTATTCTTAAGTTATTGCAATAAGAACAAATAGGCCATAAAAGTGACAAAGTTGAGCCTTACAGAGCTCAGATGGGATTGCACATCAGTGACGTTGATCCTGTTTTAGTCATAAGCCTTATGGCCATAAAAGTGGGTCAAGGTCACTGATGTCCAAAACCATCTGAGCTCTCCACAAGAAGGTTCCACACATCAAATTTGGTTGAGTTAGCTCATTGCATCCTAAAGTTACCGTGCTGAGAACACACACACACACAAAAGTGTTGAAGAACATGAAGAAGTAGACTTGCTCAAGTCTCACTGGACTGTCTTCCGTATTTTATTTAAAATCAAATTCATTGCAAAATAAATTTTTAAGTAAACATGCATCGTAGCCTTATTCTGTCACAATACACGGTGGTCTCTAAACCTAGCTAATTGGCGTGAAACGTGTCTATAACCAGATAACATTGACTCCAGATGATTATCGCTGGGCGTTTTGCACTGTGTTTCTTATCACACAGACAAGCGAGCGGTCACAACACACCCCTCTTCAGAAGCTGTTAATTGAGCTACTGTGTAATGAAGGATTAATTGCAGTGGAACACCTCAGGCGGAGGGCATCCTGGTGTTGGCAGCCGGAGGGAGACGGTCAGCTTTTTTCTTGCTTGAGTGGCCTGTGTCTAGCCATGCATTCATCGAAGACCACTTTCCACTTAGCCTTATCGCAATAATAATGGGATCAGAACTGACCAGGACTCAATAGCTGCTAATTTTGAAACCGGCACAGCGGCAGTGTCGACCAGTTAAAAAAAAAAAAAAAAGATACCAGTAGAACCTACTTAATAACACCGTGTAGTTGGCATAATATTATACAGTTAACTTTGTGGAGGGGAAAATGTATCGTACTTCTGGGTGGGGCCGTGGGATGAGCAAATAGGGACATGCACCAGGGACTTGTGCGGGTCTGGGAGGCTGCTATGAAGGCAAACCCAAGGCACATCCCCACCAAGTTTGAAGTAAATCTGATTGATGGTTTTGGCAGAAGAAGTTGAAAAAGGGAATTTCCATTGCAATCCCCATTGACTTAATGATAATGTGAGCTGTAAAAAATATGTCAATACAAGGTTATCCATATTATATTAACATTGGACACAATTTATTTACATTGCAAATTTCACATCTCCAACTTAATTATTTTTCCAGACAGGGAGTTTTATATCTTTCCACACATTTTTACTATATTTCAAATCAATGTTTGGAGCTTGAGCTACATTTTTATGCACTTGATAAGTCCTGAAAGTTATATGGACCTAACCTGAAAAATGTGGACTGTATCCTGTTCACAAGCACAAATTTTACAGATAGATAGAGGGACCAAAGGAGAGACATCAACAATTGCAGGAGGTTTGTATCCTGGGGTCAGCAGACCTACCCTCTCCCCCTCCCCCCCCCCCCCTCCACACACACACACACACACACAAAAGTATCGGGTTTGGGAGAAATAAAGAACTAAAATTACCACCAATACACAAACAAAATCCTTTCAACAAGATATTTAATGAACCAATATTATCGATGTCAGGCTTATGTTGTTTTCATCTATCTATCGAAAATGTGTAAACCCCGATATATATAGTGTTCTCTGGATATAAATTTGCTGCAAAGACATGAAGTCTGCATGATATCTTTGATCTTCATGGCAAACCTTTCACAGACCAACAGCAGTAGGACGAAAACAGACATAGAGCATACCCTGACCATTAGTCCCAATGTTTAAAACTGTGCTGGATGGTATTTGTCAGTGAAATCCTCTTGTTAAAGGTCAGAATCTTTTAGCATAAGAGAAATGATAACATTCCGGCTATTTTGCTTTCTTCTTTTTTGTTGTAACTTCGTCCTCTGCAAACGTTAATGTAGGGTTCGTAAATTGGAAGAGTTCTGCATCAAACATTTCTTCTGGAAGTTCTGTGGAGTCATCTGGGAAATAGGTAGGCATGGGAGGTGGGTTTTCCTTTTCACGGAGTTCCCGTCGACGATTTCGTAACACTGTATCGTAGACACGAACATAACAGTGGGTAGGCCCAGGCACGCATGGGCCCTGTACATATAATACATTGTACTTGGTGTTGATTCTCCAGATCTGAAATGAAAGAAAGAAAAAAAGCTCTATTTATCTTATCACAATATCCACCACATTATGTATGCAATACAGGCTTGTATGTGTGGCAAACATGTGCAAGTCCAGTGTTGAAATTGATGTCAGGTAGGAATGTACCTAGGTGTGTTACTGAATTACAGGGACAGTGCTCTCAAGACAGGAGACCAAATCCCTTGTAAATTAAAAGTTAAGTATAAACCATCAAGCACACAACGTTTTACATGAACACATTTTCGGGCAAATTAACCCTTAAACTGCTAATCACTGCTATAGTTGTTTTCACATTACCATTAGACATATAACAGTTAAAAGATCCAAATAAATTCTTCATGAAGATACCTTTCATTCAAATACCAGCAAGCCTACTCTAAAGCAAAAAGTAGTCTTAGTCAACAGTTTTCCTTGGGACACTTTGCATGCATTGTGCGCAAACTGTCGCAAGGAAATCTGTTGACTCAGTCTTAAATCAGCGCTTTAAGGGTTAACTAGGAAGGGGGCAAAGGGCATTGTCTTAAGACCTGTACGCATACAACCCTGTCAGCATAGCCAAGCAAACCCACCTTTAACCCTTTCAGTACTCTCCACTCCATTCCCATGTGACCAGGCAGTTTCTTGCCTTTCCAGATTCCTCCCTTATCCTGCAAAAGCCATCACAGGATATTATTTTAACTTCATTGTATTTTTATTTTTGTTCATTTTGCTAACGACACAAAACCATGAAAATAAAAATACAACAAACTATTTCAGCAAAGATTTCATTTTACCACATCACATGACCTTTCTCCAAAAAAGTGAAATGGTAAAGGATTGATATGCAAACTTACAAGATACAAATGTTTATTTACACTCAGTTTGGTTAATAAAAGTACATTAGGTGCGCACAGCTATATTCACCAAGTTGTGATAGATGCATAAAAAGATGACATGAGAAACATTTATAAGTTAACAAGTATGATGATGTTACATAATAAAATGTTCAAATAATACAAAGCACATGTATAAAGGGACTATGAAATAGAGTGGAGCAGAGCTCTGCTGCACTCAAGTGCAACACATGAATAAGTCACAGATTAAATTTACAAAAGTTACATTTACATTTCTCACCATTCCAAAGTTTTATTTGTCTTTTAAAAATCTTTAAACCCATGATAGTTCTTGAAAAGTTGGGTAAACTATTCCAAAGACTTTTTTTTTCTTTTTACTGTTGCTCACCTTCCCGAGCTAGAGTTATGTTGACATTAAAACATTTGTTTTAATATCGGAGAGACCGTCAAATTTTTACCCTGAAACTGTAACTTTACATTTCTCCTGACCCTACACAGGGCATCCAGGTGAAAATCATTCACCTGAATCTTTCAGCCCAACACAATTTGCACCGCCTAACCCTGGCAGGTGTCATATGATCACCTATCCATATTTGGATGGATCACAGATTCAAAAATTCTGTTGAATCCTTTCAGCTGTGGCAACAATACCACAGTGATGCACGTCAATCTTTCACATAATTACACCCACACGTATTACGTGACATCAGCAAAGTTACGCGTGCATATATAAAAAGGGCCTCTTAACGGTATCCCCCATTCCCTGATGAGATCAATTGAGATTGAAACCAGTCACAATCTTTCCTCCAGTTATCAAGGCACTAGTCTCGTCATATACGCCTATTCCAAAGACTTGATCCAAAATATGAAAAAGAATGCAGGCCACCCTTGGTGGCCTTCTGAGATTATAATAGAGTGTTAAGGGACCTCAGGGAGTACGAGTGAGACTTCAAATTGAACGTGTTACAGACTTGAAAATCTATACACATCAAAAGGACATGTCATCTTAAATATTGGACATTATCACAGACAGTCAATGTTTCCCATATAAAAGGGCATAGATTACCAACATCACATCAATAATGAAGCTACTAAACTTTCTCAAGTAATTCTCAGTATAGAGGAAAATCTAATACACACAAGGTTTCAACGGGCACTGTTTGGATGGATTCTAAGATTTTACATTTGTAAAATCTTAAAAGCAGAATATATATATATTTTTGTTTTGTTTTGTTTTTTTCTTGAAAAATTATTTAAATTTAAAATGCAACACCTCAGGTTGTAAGAGAGAAGATATATATGCATAGTTATTTTGGTTTTTCAAACCATGCAAACAAATATTTTATTCATAATTATGAAATGTTCTGCAACATTAAAAATTGTTATATCGGTAATGCACATTGATTGATCTTAAATGACTTTTTGTTCATGTGTAGTAAGTCTTACCAGTTTCATGCACACGATCACTTTGATTTATAGCATATGATAACTTGCATGTAGGGTGGTACACACGATGGTAGTCTGTCCAAGATCTTAATGTGTGTCACACTTACCAAATTATGATATTTTTCTTCTCTTTACTTGTTAATTGTTACTTTGTTAACTTTTATATATTGCATATACCAATTTATGCTATTTTCAACCGATATAATTTGGTTTAAAATAAAAAACCCAGAATCCTGACAAATTTGTCTGGCACTGGTACACAACTGTGCTGAACATTACACGCCACAACAGATGTTAACAACACTTCCGGTTCATGGCCATTGTCTCACAACTGTGCTGCATAATATATGGCATGATAGCCAAACACTGTGTTGACAACATAACAGGTAGATGTCCACTGGCTCACAAATGTGCTGGACAATATATATGGCATGATAACCAAACATTGTGTTGACAACATAACAGGTAGATGTCCACTGGCTCACAACTGTGCTGGACAATATATGGCAGGACAATAATGTGTTGACATTACAGGTATATGTCCCTTGATCAAAAAGGAAGAGCAGTAAGTAACCATTGTAAACAAAGTAAACAGAGCATGGAAATACTTTTTCATGTTCCTGTCCTCAGACAGATCCTTTTCACAATTCACTTGTTTACTTTCCCAACTCACCTGACCACATACAGTAAAACCTCTCCAACTGAACACCTCCGTATAACGAATACCTCTCTACACCGAACACCATTTCTTGGTCCCAAATATATATTTCCAATGTAACCAAACCTCTGTATACCAAACACCTGGCTACACCGAACACTTTTTTATGGTCCCATTGGTGTTCGGTATAAGGAGGTTTTCCTGTACTTTGAGTCCACTGTTTGCAGTGAGCTATAGTGAGTATCTGGGAATATCAAAGCTACATACCATTTAGTACATGTCAAGGGACAGACAGCTCCTGATGGGAAATACAGCAAGAAGTCAAATTAACCAATGACATATCACATAATGTACTCACGCCTCCCCCTCCTGTCGCACCCGGTTTCCGATGAAACTTCGTGGCTCCATGTGAGGCTGGGCCCCCTTTAAATCCCCATCTTTTGACTACACCTTGAAAACCATGACCTATCCTGAAACGACATTTGACAGAGAACAGTTCAGCCGGCAGCTGTCACTGTCAATCAACCTTCTCTGTGCACCGCATTCTGCTTGTCATCTTGCAAAGTCATAAGTTGTTTGTGATGCAGGGTATAAAAAGTGACAAATATAAGTAATGTCATAGCTAGACGTCAGGAAGCCCTTCCACTACTTTATTTGGTCTTAAAAAGCTGAAACCAAGCATCAATTGTGCATGCACAGTGGTGCAGGAGGCTGGGCAAAATGCAAGAGATGTGCTGGTCCAGTGGCAGGACTTGGCTGCGACTCTGGCACCAATAATCACTTGAAAGCACTGTGGCATGTAGGGCAATGAAAGTAGGTAACCAGACCCACACATTACCTCACTGTGGCATTTAGGGCAATGCAAGTAGGTAACCAGACCCACACATTACCTCACTGTGGCATGCAGGGCAATGCTAGTAGGTAACTAGACCCACAAATTATCTCACTGTGGCATGTAGGGCAATGCAAATAGGTAACCAGACCCACACATTATCTCACTGTGGCATGTAGGGCAATGCAAGTAGGTGACCAGACCCACACATTACCTCACTGTGGCATTTAGGGCAATGCAAGTAGGTAACCAGACCCACACATTACCTCACTGTGTCATGTAGGACAATGCAAGTAGGTAACAAGACCCACACCTTACCTCACTGTGGCATTTAGGGCAATGCAAGTAGGTAACCAGACCCACACATTACCTCACTGTGGCATGCAGGGCAATGCTAGTAGGTAACTAGACCCACACATTATCTCATTGTGGCATGTAGGGCAATGCAAATAGGTAACCAGACCCACACATTATCTCACTGTGACATGGAAGGCAATGCAAGTAGGTGACCAGACCCACACATTACCTCACTGTGGCATGTAGGGCAATGCAAGTAGGTAACCAGACCCACACATTACCTCACTGTGGCATGTAGGGCAATGCAAGTAGGTAACCAGACCCACACATTACCTCACTGCGGCATGTAGGGCAATGCTAGTAGGTAACCAGACCCACACATTACCTCACTGTGGCATGTGGGGCAATGCAAGTAGGTAACCAGACCCACACATTATCTCACGGTGGCATATTGGGCAATGCAAGTAGGTGACCAGACCCACACATTATCTCACTGTGGCATGCAGGGCAATGCAAGTAGGTGATCAGACCCACACATTACCTCACTGTGGCATGCAGGGCAATGCAAGTAGGTAACCAGACCCATACATTATCTCTGTGCTGTTTAACATGCACAATTGATGTTGGTTTTGACTTCTGGAAGAAAACAAAGAGGTGGAAGGACTTTTAAGTCTACTGAGGGCAATTTCACATTTATAATATATTATGGAACTAGACATACCTTCAACTGAAAGCGTTGACTCAAGGGTTCACCAGAAAAAATGCTGTCATTTGTTCAAATTAGGTTATATTGACACCAAAATCTATTCATTTCATCTTGGCATGCAGAGAAGCATACTGTCACATTTGAGCAAAATACATTGGAGCATTCTGCAGATATCGCAGTAACTAGCCCTAATGAGCATGTAATTAGGTTATGGTGACACCAAAATCTAATTAGTTCATCTTCCCAGGTAACATAAGCATATTGCCAAATTTGAGCCAAGATACATGGAGGCATTCTGTAGATATATAATGGTAACGAGAATGTGCACATCCTGACGGACGGACAATCCAAAAACATAAAGGGTCCCTCCATGAGGCAAACCCTTAGAAAAATAGGAAGTAGCTAACACCAAAATTATGAAAACATATCTGGCAATGAGACGCAGTGGAGTGAAGAATTTTGATACAGTAGTCCCTCCTTTGAGAGACTGCCCGTGCCACCCAAAAGGTGGTCACAAAAAGCAGGTGGTCCCTCAAAGGAGGTATAAATAACATGAAAAGTACTACAAAGAGACCTGACAATTGTGGTCTCTCAAAAAAGGTGGTCTCCCAAAGGAGTGGTCTTTCAAAGGAGGAACTACTGTATATCCTAAACCACTAAGGGAAATCAAATCAGAAAATTTACACCAGTTATATATTGAGGATCCTATTTGAACAACGATATGTAGACAACAGAAATCCTCCTGACAGGCAAGATGAAATATTGACAATAACATTCCTCTTGTTTCTGGCAATGCAATGTTTACAAACTGCACTACTGCATGTATAGAAACCAGGATGCATGTACTTCTATTTCAGTCTATCACTACGTGGAAATAACTTACGTCTTGGCTGAGCAGTCTACATAATCTCCAACTCGGAAATGATTCACCGTCAGTTTTGTGCCTGCAAAAAGTAAAATTTTATTCTGGAAAAATGGGTATCAATAAAACTTGGACTGTGAAAAGTTGATCTAACCACTTTAAAGCAATAAAAACAAGGGCAGAGCAAGGGCATCATGATGTGCATGAACAACAAACACTCCTCGTAAATCCACAGACAGTCTAAGCTACACATTAGAGCAGACAGACAGACAAAAAAAAATATCCACAGACAGTCTAAGTTACATATTGGATCAATATCCACAGACAGTATAAGCTACATATTAAATCAATATCCACAGACAGTCTAAGCTACATATTAGATTAATATCCACAGACAGTATAAGCTACACATTAGCTAAATATCCACTGACAGTCTAAGCTGGATATTAGATCAATGTCCACAGACAGTCTAAGCTACATATTAAATCAACATCAAACTCCACAAATATAATAAACTTTTCTTGCAAAAGAGTTTCCAATTCATTCAAAACCTCTTGCAAGTATTAGACACCTAAAACAAGTGCTCTTATAAAGCTGACATCCATAATGGATGATTTGCCTCCTGTGAGGGCTAAATTGCCTGCATACAGAGTGTGACAAGAAAAACGGAGCATGGTCTGTTCTCACAAGGTCTGTCTATGACAGTCAGACCATGGTCTGTTCTAAGCAGGTCTGTCTATGATAGAGCATGGTCTGTTCTCAGCAGGTCTGTGTATGACAGTCAGAGCATGGTCTGTTCTCACCAGGTTTGTGTATGACAGTCAGGGGGCATCAAATATTTTAACTGCTTTCAGTTCAGTGGCTACTAGTATTGACGGCATGTTTCCTCAATCACTTTTTTGGAAGGGGGGGGGGATGTAATATTTTGTTACAGTTAAGCAACAGAGTAACATTACTTGAAAGTTACATACAACACAGACAGATTGGGAACAAATGACATTATAAGTAAGATCCTGTAATCATAAAATTTTGTCTCTACTTTCATTGATCTTATTACATCTGTGTCTTTATCTTTGAGGCAACACATGCAGCCCATTTAAGAAGAGCTCTCTGGCAAACTCAACTTACCTGGTTGTGGGGCTGCATCAGGTGTGACCAGAAATCTGGTCAGCTTCCTTTTGGGAGGTACTCCAGCTTTGGCAAATTTCCCACAGTACGCCTTACTGAACTGTACAGAGAAGATGAGTCTCACAATACAATGGAGCAAACTGACATAGTACATATATGAATGGGATCACACACATTATGCTTGAATGCATTTAATGCTATGCCTAGTTTCTCAGATCAAACATATATGTAGTGATCAACATCTGAAAAAAAGGTTGAATATACACCTTGCCTGCACAGAAAGCATTGGTGTCACTAGCCTTTGCTTGGGCATAAGGCAAGAAATTGTGACATGAAACAAATCAAAATTACTCAAAAAGAAATAGTAGTTGTAGTTTAGATACTTTGACATTTGACTATGCCACCACTAATGTGCCTTTACATGTTACATATCTTTTTGGGTACAAGGATCTCCTTAACAAGGTACTACCCACACAGTGTCCAGAAATTTCTTCTTCCAGGCACTCCAATGTGTTCAAAACCATTTAGAATGAAACCAGTTTTGAGGGTCACTGATGCTACACTCCAATGTGTTCAAAACCATTTAGAATGAAACCAGTTTTGAGGGTTACTGATGCTACACTCCAATGTGTTCAAAACCATTTCAAAACCATTTAGAATGAAACCAGTTTTGAGGGTCACTGATGCTACACTCCAATGTGTTCAAAACCATTTAGAATGAAACCAGTTTTGAGGGTCACTGATGCTACACTCCAATGTGTTCAAAACCATTTAGAATGAAACCAGTTTTGAGGGTTACTGATGATACACTCCAATGTGTTCAAAACCATTTAGAATGAAACCAGTTTTGAGGGTTACTGATGCTACACTCCAATGTGTTTAAAACCATTCAAAATGAAACCAGTTTTGAGGGTTACTGATGCTACACTCCAATGTGTTCAAAACCATTTAGAATGAAACCAGTTTTGAGGGTTACTGATGATACACTCCAATGTGTTCAAAACCATTTAGAATGAAACCAGTTTTGAGGGTCACTGATGCTACACTCCAATGTGTTCAAAACCATTTAGAATGAAACCAGTTTTGAGGGTTACTGATGCTACACTCCAATGTGTTTAAAACCATTCAAAATGAAACCAGTTTTGAGGGTTACTGATGCTACACTCCAATGTGTTCAAAACCATTTAGAATGAAACCAGTTTTGAGGGTTACTGATGCTACACTCCAATGTGTTCAAAACCATTTAGAATGAAACCAGTTTTGAGGGTTACTGATGCTACACTCCAATGTGTTTAAAACCATTTAGAATGAAACCAGTTTTGAGGTTTACTGATGCTACACTCCAATTTGTTCAAAACCATTTAGAATGAAACCAGTTTTGATGGTCACTGATGCAACAGGCCAGGGATGCATAAACAGAGGGGGGTCTGAAAGTCAGGAAGCTGTTAATACACATCGTTGGAGTTGCACACTTGATCCGCTCATGCTTCCTACCACAGCAGGCCAAGCAGTAGGTGCCCGAAGAAATAATGGACATTCACTCATTGCCACCAAAACAATGATAACATATTTCCACAAATTATGCACAGTGTGGCCAATGAGAGATTTTTATATCACATAATTTTCATCACAAAAGAAGGTGTACAGGTCTGGTCTCTTACAGATGAGGGTGAGCTTACGTAAGGTGTACAGATCTGCGCTCTCATACAGATGAGGGTTAGCTTACGTAAAGTGTATAGGTCTGTGGTCTCATACAGATGAGGGTGACCTTACATAAGGTGTACAGATCTGTGGTCTCATACAGATGAAGGTGAGCTTACGTAAGGTGTACAGATCTGTGGTCTCATACAGATGAGGGTGAGCTTACATAAGGTGTACAGATCTGTGGTCTCATACAGATGAAGGTGAGCTTACGTAAGGTGTACAGATCTGTGGTCTCATACAGATGAGGGTGAGCTTACATAAGGTGTACAGATCTGTGGTCTCATACAGATGAAGGTGAGCTTACGTAAGGTGTACAGATCTGTGGTCTCATACAGATGAGGGTGAGCTTACGTAAGGTGTACAGATCTGTGGTCTCATACAGATAGTATAGTATAAACATATTTATTTTCTCTGGATTGCCTAATAGTACACAAAGACTAATCTGGAGGCTCTCCAGATGAGGTTGAGCTTACGTAAGGTGTACAGGTCTGTGGTCTCATACAGATGAGGGTGAGTTAACCTCAGGCGTACAGATCTGTGGTCTTATACAAATGAGGGTGAGCTAATTTAAAGTCTCTCTTTTCTTG
The DNA here is from genome assembly GCA_964020975.1 of Hermodice carunculata. NCBI lineage: Eukaryota > Metazoa > Annelida > Polychaeta > Eunicida > Amphinomidae > Hermodice > Hermodice carunculata. The sequence continues at coordinate 96,522,157 of OZ026624.1, read as the reverse complement.
ATGGTTCTTTACATCATGATCACTTTGTTTCCCAATGTCCACTGCGAGCGTCACAGAAAGGAAGACAAAGTACAACAAAGTATGGTCAACATATTTTACTACCTACTCTCCTATGTGAAAGAAAATATAGACATGGTGCTGCTCAAGGTTACATTTCTTATGTCTCAGTGCATGCAGTAGTTTTGCCTCCTGTGTATCCTGGTGTAGAATTGACAAATTGCTTGATAAAACAGTTATATTGACAGTACTTATTTTGATACATTTTTTGGTACATGAACCTACCCAAAGTGTTTGCACAAATGCTTTGTGCTGAAGTGGCATGGCCTGCCTTCCACACTAACAATCTACACTATTACATGTATATGAAGGAGGGCAAGACAGCCTTGGGGTGCTTCACTGTGCATTCTTTATTATTGTTATTATTTTAATATTCATATTTAGTTTAAATGTTCCTGCAATTTTTTTGTTTACATCCCAAAGCGAAGATGCTTGACGAGACTATCTAATCCACATATCTTTGTATTGCTCTGCAATAACCAACAGTGGCAGTTCTGGTTTGTTATCAAGCGATACAGCTGACAGCCTGATCTTTCTCTTTGTATATGTCAATGTACTGACAACAAAATGCTTTCTAAGAAAAAAAAGAAAAACTTTTTCAATTAATATCACATTCTTTCCACATTTGTATACATCAGGATTTTATGCATCCTTTACAACCTGATAAACATTATTAACTTTCCAAATGTTGAGAAATGTAACAGTCCCTAAAGCAGTAAATTAATAGACGTACATTCAAAATTTGAGCATACAACTGGTGACTCTTAGTGATAATAAAATATACTTGCCAGATAGGGGTCAGCACTGAGCGCACCCACTTCGCACATGCCAAACCTTTTGGACCATTTTTCTCGAAAGGATGGATACTGACAGAAGATTTCTGGAGGCACATAGTTGATCACGTGGTTATCTAGCACCTGCATGTAATCGTACTGGTATGAGCAAACAAGAACAAGAAAACATAGCAGACTGTTTTTTCTTTCTTCTGCTGAAGAAATATGTCAGTACAAAATAACATGCATCAGTGATGTTTTTGTACGATATTCTTTTCATGTTTTTTTTTTTTTTTTAGTTGCTGTTGTCATTATAAATTAGCAAATGTCAATTGTGTACCCATTTTAGAGTTGCCTATCATCTTCTCAGACTGTAGCCAAGGAGAGATATGAATGTTGCGCTTGGCATTAAGGTTCAATAGATATTTAACCCATCACTTGTCCAAATTTTAGACCAAAAGTGCTGTGCGACAAGCAAGCAAAATCCTAATGTCAAACCATGAAATGTATGGGCCTTTCTTGGCTGGCATCTCACCTTGATATGGAAACACTTGTTCGTATATTTGTGAAATTGGAATTTTCTAATACAATGAAACCTCGTTATAGCAACACTCAGATATCCGACAAATTCATTATAATGACCCAAGTTTTGAATGGCAAAAGTTTAATTTCTTTGCTGTTTGATTCATGTATCTTACATATTCAGTTATCCGACACATTTCTAAGGGAACAGATGGTTTCATTATAATGAGTTTTCACTGTAGCACATTAAGATTCTACTAGCAACACAGTATAGCCTGTTCATGGCAGGCCGTTCATATGGGTACAGAGTAGATGTGATCACATGATCAAAGTGGCCTTTCACTGCATGTAAATGTACACAGTAATAAATACAAAACATGCATATATATGTATCCTGCCAGTCACTTGTCCTAACGCTAGTCAACTGTCCTAAGCTGGCCCCAAGATGAGAGCACATACTGATGGATACACGACTGGTGGCACTAACATTTCTGGAAATAAAGAATATGAATTACTCCCAATCATCAACAAACTGACATAACCAATTTAACCGAATTTAATTTCACTGCAAAAATTAGATGCTAGAAGCTAAGAACTCCTGACAGTGTTGCCCAGTTACGTGACCAGTGATGCAGAACCAATAATGGCTATTATCTAGACAAGCCTTGTTTCAGATGTTAAGATACTTTCAGCTATAGCCTACAGCAGCTACACAGCTAAAGCCAATACAGTGGTACCTGCTGTATGCAAACACTGCCATGGGGAGCCGCATAGCCTTTTGTGGTCACTAGGCTCAGACATAGGAGTCACTTTCTTTGTATATTTACCTGCAGTGACAGGTCACCTGCTGTATGTGGCCACTTTTTCTTGGCAGAAGAGGTGGCCACATACAGCAGGTACCACTGTATGCCGTATTAAATTGTCTTTCCCTCATCCCCAACCTACCCTTCCACCCCACCCCACCCCACCCCCTCAAAAAGGCCAAATATAATAGGTGGCCAGTCAAAATACTGGACATATACTGACAAAGTTTCAAAATGAACTTCATTTTTCACAATGTCTCGATTTACAGGATATATCCAGCTTCCAAACTTGGGACTTGAAAACTAAAGTTTCTGTTTTCATTTTGCTTACTTACAGTGGGCCAAGATCTCACTTGCAGGAGTCAAGATCTTACCTGTAGCAGTAAAGATCTTACCTGTAGCAGTAAAGATATTACCTGTAGCAGTAAAGATCTTACCTGTAGCAGTAAAGATCTTACCTGTAGCATAGTTATCAAAATTTTTTCGCCATCTGCAGTCCACTGAGGAATAACACCGATCTTGACAGCCAAGACACCTGTGCGGAATGTACTAGAAAAAAAAAAATGAATGCAAAAATGTTAAGTTATCAGCAGCAAAAGAGTTAAGAAATAAATGTGACATTTCCACATTGTGTGTCACTGTGCAGGGACAGCATGTGGGTAAAACATTGTTTACTCCTGTATGTCCTATGAACTGGCAGTAGGTACATATCAATAACAGCTTTGATATACATACATGTAATCCATATCTGTAACATTTTTACATGGTCCATATCAGTAACAGATTTGATAACCATGGTCCATATCTATAGCAGTTTTCATATACATGGTCCATATCTACAACAGCTTTGATATACATAGTCCATATCATAAGAGTTTTGATATACATGGTCCGCATCAATAACAGCTTGATGTACATGTTCCATATCAAAAACAGTTTTGATATACATGGTCCAGATCAATAGTAGTTTGATATACATGGTCCCTATCAATAGCAGTTTGATATAAATGGTCAATAACAGTTTTTATATGGTCCAGCAATAACAATTTTGGTATATATGGTCCATATCAATAACAGCTTTGATATACATGGTCCATATCTGTAAGTTTTGATATACATGGTCCATATCTGTAAGTTTTGATATGCATGGTCCATATCTGTAAGTTTTGATAAACATGGTCCATATCAATAGCAGTTTGATATACATGGCCCATATCAATAACAGTTTGATATATATGGTCCGTATCAAAAACAGTTTCATATACATGTTCCATATGAATAACATTTTGGTGTGCATCAATAACAGTTATGATATACATGGTTCCTATCAATACCAGTTTAGATATACATCCATGTCCATTTCAATAGCAGTTTGGACATACATGGTCCATATCTATCTAAGTTGTTATATACATGGTCCATATCAATAACACTTGTGATATTCATACATTTCATCATGAAGCCAGAATACTGCTATATTCTCCCTTGTCAGCACTCCTGTCCTTTAAGCAATGCCCCATTCCATGAGTCCCAGAAATCTTTAATGATGACAAATTGTGTCTAAATTACATTGTACTGTCATATATCAATACAATTTTCCAAATATACCTCTACAATTGATGCTCACCAAGGCTGCGGCTTTAAAGTACCAAATAAAATTACTTACTCTATACATCTATTCTGCCCTCTCTATCATGGCCACTTGCAATTTTAAAATAGATAAAGACTGATCCCTCTTGTGGGTGTTCTATACCTGCGTGTCCACTCTCCTCTTTCCCATGGTCCATCCTTCAGTGGACTCTCTTTCTCCACGTATCTGTCCTGAATTGTTTCTTTGATAAATGCTTTGTTTTCAGGTGTGATGTCGTAAAAATATGGACTGGTTTTCCTCTGGACATACCAGGGCTTGGGATGGCAGGACCGACGACCTCCTCGTTTCTGCTGATGACATGTCAATGCTCTGCAAAGATTACAAGGCCTGCTGAAGTTATAACATGTTTCATCAGGGATGAACATATCAGCTACCACAATTACTCATGGCTATCATAATACGTATATTATCTCAGTCCTCCTCCTCCTCCTTTTTACTATTTAACACAGATAATGCCAACCAGAAATAAATGTTGGTTTCCCGTAACAGGTCTTTCAACAAGAGGACTGTGACAGTCCTGTGCTCAGCTGACATGTACATATACCCTTGCAAATTTTTTAGGATTTGCCTAAAAAAGATACAAGAAAAATCATAAAAAATCCAAAAATCACTGGAGCGTGACCAATTGAACAAACTTGGTAAAGACCCACCCAAGGTACCTTGTCACCAAGTTTGAAGTCAATCTGGATGAAGGTTTCGGAGAAGTCAAAAATGTGAATTAGCATTACAATGCCCATTGACTTACATAGTAAGACCAGCCTTAAAAATATTTCTGTTTCGTATAACAGGGCCTTGAAAAATTTGATGAGGCAGGGAGGATTTTTTTTTTTTTTTTTTTTTTAACTACACATACCTACTATGTATTACTGCAATATGGGCATCATGACTGATGGACTTAGTATTGATACAAGATAAACAAGATTCCAGGTTGAACATTTTTTATTAAATCTGTATTAAAGCAACAGACTCTGCCACAGATGAGGTTGTAGCGGGACAATATATGCTTCTGGCTGGTTTGCTGGCGCTGAGACAGAGTAGCCCTACTCTAAATACACCTCAGCTTGGCTTGAATTGGGGTGGGTCTTTTGCTATTTTAAACGTGTACATGTACAGGACTTCAAGAAACAAAGGATTAGCGTAATTATAAAGTTGCCCTTTTTTTAAAATATCACAGCAGAAAAAGAGTAAGATATCAAATACAAATGTGTAGTTTTAATTTTCACTTGACAACAGCAGGGGAGGGGAGGGGTGTAATAGTGACGGTGTATGATGAGGGTTCAGAGTAAATATTACAAATCATGAACACACTTCTTTTGTGTGTATATGCAGGGACGTGGATTAAGAGTTTTATTGCTCCATGGTCAAGTCAGATTTAATCTCCGGCAAGTTAAAATTAATAGGTACTTGCCCGGTCGGGCAACCAACTTTTTTTTCGCTGGGAACTCTATTCCTCAAATTTTCATGACACAGTTACAAGTTGCAGTTGTTTGCAAGGCTGGCTACAAGGATCTAATCACTTAAAAAATCAGAGCTTTCGCAGCACTTGCGTGGGGCGCCGATAGGTGATAATAATCGCTAAGTGATAAACATTCCAAGTTTAAACAATTACTTGGTCCGCAGTTGCATTCATCAGAACTTTATCTCTGTCAACACAAGCAGACATTTTCACTGTGGTACAATAGTCAATACAAACGATTACGTTACGTTACGGCTGTAATTGTTGGTTTGCTGAGCGGGGTCACACTACTCACCATCAGTGTGATCTGCCCCAACGGCAAGGATGTCAAAGCAGCGTCAAAATACATAAAAAATTTGCATGGCGAATTCATCTGCAAATTAACATCAAATGCCATTTATCGGTGTGTTCTAACTGTGTTGGAAAAAATTGGTGCCTTGAAATGACTTCCAGTCACACGCAAGTGACAGCGTGGAGTGGATCTGCGGTGAAACTGACCCAGTCTCACGGACTGATTTGGGACACATTCAGCTATTCCCGCTATTCCCTACCTTTGCGTATTTGCCTGTGACTCCAAAAAATTGTTGCAATTAACACTGGAATCTTTATTTTCGCATGCTGCAATATAAACAAAGCTTCCCGTTTGTCTGTTCCCACCGTATATTACGGCAGATTCACACATGTTCACTGGGCGGAAGCCATGATGAAAACACTGTAACACGAGCCGTGATTGGCTCATTTTTGCATGTGACTCAATTGACCAATCGGGTGATGTGTTGTGTGTCAGACCACATGGCCAAAGCAGCTGTTTGTGTACAGTTGCAGGAACGATGTGCTCACACTCGCTTTCTGATTTGAAATATTAAAATTTTCGTTTGAATTTGATTTAGGAGCATCTTGTATTGCAAGGAATTTGCCAATACTGTATACGCTAATTCACTACGACGTACCGATAGCATTCATGGTAGGTCTGCAAACGATATGCGTTAACATAACTGCCACACAGGGCGTGCGAGTAGCGTTAAATCAAGCCAAACCACATGGCCAAAGCAGCTGTTTGTGTTCAGTTGCAGGAATGATGTGCGCACACTCGATTTCTGATTTGAAATATTAAAATTTTCGTTTGAATTTGATTTAGGAACACCTTTTATTGCAAGGAACTTGCCAATACTGTATACGCAAATTTACTACGATGTACCGATAGCATTCAAGGTAGGTACGCAAACGATATGCGTTTACAGAACTGCCACACGGGGCGTGCGAATAGCGTTAAATCAAGCCTGAAAAAAAAAATTTTTTTTTGCACTGTTGAAAAAAATGTTCCAACCGCAACGTTTTGCGCACACCGGGCGTGTTATACGAAACAGAAATATTTTTAAGGCTGGCCTAATTAATAGGAAAGGTGCATTTACCGACAAGTACACGAATTGAAAATATTGTTAAAAATCAGGAATCTGCTGCAATTCCAACCTAGTGAACAACTTTGTTTGACCCTTCCACAAGGAACATATCCACCAAGTTTCAGCTTAATCTGAGTGACAGTTCTGGAGAAGAAGTCGAAAATAGCAATAACACACAAAAAATCATAAACAAGAGGGCTGTGTGAACAGCCCGTGCCTCAGCTGATCTTGACATTTATCACACTTGCAGCTCTTTGAACTTGGGAAAGGATCAAGGACACCATGTTCTGAATAAGTCTGACCTTTATAGAAGAACACCTACAGGTACATGTGCAACATCAAAGTCAAGTAGTTCTCAAGTTATACTGAAGAGTAAAATTCATGTATGTTGCACTGTTACCCCACAAACGAGGTCAAGGTCATTCATGTACTGTCTCAGCATGACCTTCATACAGAATAATTAACATGTGTAGCTAACTCAAAACAGATTTCAAGTTATCAAGTAAACAGTAAATTTTGTGTCAGTTGTCCTGTGAATTAGCATTAGAATGCCCATTGACTTGCATAGTCATCAATAGGATGCTGCATTGAACGATAAGTACCCGAATTGAAAATCCTTAAAAATCAGGAATCCAAAGCAGTGCCACCTAGTAAACAACTGTTTGACCCTTCCACAACAATATATCCATCACATTTCAGCTTAATCTGAGGGATGGTTCTGAGAACAAGTGAAAAATAGCATAACCATACAAAAAATTCATTAAAAAAAATTGCAGCACCACCTGGTGAACAAATTGGAAACTAGGTGTCCCTGGGAGTGTCTATGTACGATATCAAAGTAATTGGGTGAGCGGTTTCAGAGGAGAAGAATTTTGAAGGTTTGCCCCCCCCCCAAAAAAACCCAAAAAAATCATAAAAAATCCAAAAATCAATAGAGCGTGACCATTTGAACACACTTGGTAGAGATCCACCTAAGGCACACCTTCACCAAGTTTGAAGTAAATCTGGTCAATATTATTAAAGTTATGACCATTACAAGAAATTCCCATGTTAAGTTTTCCTATTAAAACTTTTGTAGAGATTTTTGAAAAAAAATCATAAAAAAATCCAAATTCATTGGAACATGACCATTGGAAAAAACCTGATAGACCCCCACCCAAGGTACATTGCCACCAAGTTTGAAGTAAATCTGGATGATGGATTTGGAGAAGAAGTCGAAAATGTAAATTAGCATTAGAATACCCATTGACTTACATGGTAATCAGTAGGAAAGGTGCATTTACCCCAAAGGAGCTGACTTGAAAAAATCATTAAAAATCAGGAATCCGCAGCATTCCCACACAGTGAACAACTATGTTTGGCCCTTCCACTAGGAACATATCCACCAAGTGTAAGTTTAATCTGAGTGACGGTTCTGGAGAAGTCGAAAATATCTATAACACACAAAAATTCACAAAAAAAAAAAATAGAAAAAAACTGCAGCGCCACCTGGTGAACAAATTAACAAGGAGTCCCTAGATGTCTTCCTGTGTGATATCAAAGCATTTGGGGAAGCAGTTTCGGGGAAGATGATTTTTTAAGATTTGTCAAAAAAAGAAAAAAAAAAAAAATTCATTAAATATCCAAAAATCACTGGAGCATGACCACGTGAACAAAATTGGTAGAAAACCACTCAAGGTACATTGCCACCAAGTTTGAAGTTAATCTGGATGACGGTTTTGGAGAAGAAGTCAAAAATGTGAATTAGCATTAGAATGACCATTGACTTCCATAGTAATCAGTAGGAAAGCTGCATTGACCGACAAGTTTTATTGAAAAAATAGTTAAAAATCAGGAATCTGCAGCATTCCCACATAGTGAACAACTTTGTTTGACCCTTCTACAAGGAACATATCCACCATGTTTCAGCTTAATCTGAGTGATGGTTCTGGAGAAGAAGTCGAAAATAGCTATAACACACAAAAATTCATATAAAATTAGGAAAAAATTGCAGTGCCACCTGGTGAACAAATAAGAACTAAGAGTCCCAGGGAGTGTTCCTGTGTGATGTCAAAGCAATTGGGTGATTGGTTTCGGAGAAGATTTTTTTTTTCAATATTTACCCAAAAAAGAACAAAAAAAATCATTAAAAATCCAAAAATTACTGGACCGTGACCATTTGAACAAACTTGGTAGAGTTCCACCCAAGGCACATATCCACCAAGTTTGAAGTGATTCTGGCTCACGGTTTTTGAGAAGAAGTCGAAAATGTGAATTGTGGACGACAGACGGACGACGGAAGACAGACCCTCAAAAAACCTCAGCTGACTGACAAGTCAGCTGAGGTACAAATTAGAAAACCATTGCAGCATCACCTTAGACTTTACGTCAATTGCGAGTATTGCGGTTAATTTTAACCCCGTTTCTGAGGCATCAATGGGGTTGTTTTAAGATGGGCAGAAGCCATCCATCCCAACATAACGGCTAGATGCCTCATACTGGGGCAACGTGATGATGATAATGATGATGATGTCTTACATGTATATGCCCTCCTGGGCTGCTGTCTGAGCACTTAGTTCATTGCACTATGTAACAAGGTCAAAAAATATAAAATTGAGCCGAGTGGCTACCCCTATGATCATAGTTATGTTGGCCATTCAAACTATGTGAAGAAGAGATATATAATGCAGTATGAAGATTCCTGTAGCATCCCGAATTGTTATATATGTAACTCAGATTAAATTATTCAAACTATTGCATCTTTAGAATAAAATGTAATATTGACCACTTTTCTATATTACCGTTATTTGTTTACATGTATTTAGGGTGGCATGCGTGATAGCGATCTATCAAAGCTCTCAACGTGTGTCTCTCTGACCTTTTTATGTAGATTTTCATAGTTTAGTTCCGATTCTTTAACCACAGTTTTGTGTACAAGATATTGTATTTGTGTCTTTTTGCCCAGAACCACTTCCTAGTAGTCAATACCCTATTCCGCAGTCCGAACTCTTTACTCTCCATAAGCTAACCTGTCCCTGTCTAACCTATATACATATGGAATTACTATTGTCCATCTTGCACACGTTCCTCTGTAAAATTTTGACATAGGCTGTATTAGCCCAAATAAATTAAAGGGTCTTCAGCGGGTAACTACTCAACATGTTTCGGAGCCTTTTACCCGTACATGTCTCTCTGAGTAGCATCTCCTTGTCTAAGCTAAATATTCAATGTAATATTCAATTATATGTAAATTTTACTTTTTCTGGTCAAATAAAAAGATTCCTGATTCCTGATGAAGATGATGAGTGAGCCATGGAGACTTAAGGTTTGGCTGTACAAGTTTGTGTGGTAGCTTCTGGAGAGATAGTTCATGAAAGACAGTATGGTCGCCTTGAGGCAAAAGAAATGTTTTCAGTGCATTTCAGAGTGTTATTCCTTCTTGGTATATACATACATATATACCTATGTATGTATGTATCAATTTATATAAATTTGACGAAAATCAAGATAAAATATAAATTTTACATAAGGCCAAAAACAAAAAAGTCTGTGTTTGGGGTTTCCCTACCGACCCTTGCCCAAACCCCCCCCTACCCTAAAACTTTTTATTGATTTTCAAAAAAAAAAAAAAAAAAATAGGCAGATTTTCTTCATGAAATGCACAATTTATCCATTTTAAGTCACTTTTCTTTTGTTTTCAAAGCAAAAATTTAAAAAAAAAAAAAAAAAAGAAAAAGCCTACCTACCTACCCTATTTATTTTTGGCATGTAACCTCAAACACACTATTTATTTTCTTTGGCCTAAGATAAAAGATGTATCCAGTTTAAAGAAAGAAAGATATTTGAAATTATATCAAAAGGGTAATTAAGTTGATGAATAAATAAGTAAGACGGCAAACACTAGAACACATGCTATGTACACAGGGGTACAGAATGTTCAACTTGACAAATCATGTAGTTGATTGTGACTAGTTGTATGTCAAGATTCTTGAGTGTGAATGGGTTAAGATTATCGATTTCATGGTGCAGTGGCCAGTGCTGCAACTGCAGGTCTTGGACCAGTAACCTAGGCCTAATGCATTTACATGTTAAAATAGCGACATTCGCTGGCTTATTTCTCCTATTTGAAACGTAAAACTGCAACTTCCTTGGCATTCTGCTTCAAGTTTATACCAGTAGCAATAAGTTTAAACCAAGAAAATGGGGGGTCATGTGATTAGATTTTTTTTTACAGGTGCATTTGTGTACCTTACCTCCATGATTGACCGTTCCGCGCCAAATATGTCTCCAAAAATACACAAAGTTATCACATGATTTAAAATATTTCTAGAGTAGCAGTGCCTTTCTAAAACTCACAGTTGATAAGTATTTTCCTATCCAAAATGATGATGGGACTTAATTTGGGATGCTCTGCTCCTGTGATATTAACATCCAATAGACACAGCAACAGTATTCAGTACTCGATCAAAAGTTGTGGATCAGTTGACCCGACCTTGAGGGGTTACTGGTCCAAGACCTATATATATAGTGATCTGCATGTTCAAGCTTTATTTTTTGTCATCATAAAGCACAATGTTGTGCGTGAAAAAAAATGAAATGATTGGATGTTAAAGTTGTTTTTATTGTGTGAAACAAGAGCTCTTGCATTTGTGTGTGCCCCCTTCCCAATACCAATAGACAGTGCAGCTTGGCACTCCGTGTTGACATCAACATGTCATATGAAATACTACAAAAGTATGTAATTAACACAAAGTGGAAGGCAATGGCAGTAATTTACTGGTATTGGCAAATATGTCTTGTAAAAAAAAAGACAAACACAGCTGAGTTGTACCTGCAATGACCCCCTGCAGAGAGTGGGCCACCCTGCCATAATTTACACCCAATTGTATTTGGCTCATATGTGGCCAACAAATATGCTAATTCCTCTTGACACCACTTGTGTGCCTAGAAAATGTGAAAAAATAGTGAAATATGTCCTTTGGTTCAGTTGTGTGTACAGAAAAACAGGCATATACATGCAGACTCAAAAGCCTGTATATTGGGGTATAGGTCTTGGACCAGTAACCTAGGCCTAATGCATTTACATGTTAAAATAGCGACATTCGCTGGCTTATTTCTCCTATTTGAAACGTAAAACTGCAACTTCCTTGGCATTCTGCTTCAAGTTTATACCAGTAGCAATAAGTTTAAACCAAGAAAATGGGGGGTCATGTGATTAGATTTTTTTTTACAGGTGCATTTGTGTACCTTACCTCCATGATTGACCGTTCCGCGCCAAATATGTCTCCAAAAATACACAAAGTTATCACATGATTTAAAATATTTCTAGAGTAGCAGTGCCTTTCTAAAACTCACAGTTGATAAGTATTTTCCTATCCAAAATGATGATGGGACTTAATTTGGGATGCTCTGCTCCTGTGATATTAGCATCCAATAGACACAGCAACAGTATTCAGTACTCGATCAAAAGTTGTGGATCAGTTGACCCGACCTTGAGGGGTTACTGGTCCAAGACCTGCAGCACTGCACTCCCAGCAAAATGAATGGAGTTAATAGTTTTGTATATTGCCATTGGCAGAGCCGCAACTGCAGCACTGCGCTTACCGCCAAATGTAGAAGATATCACATTTGTCAGATTACCATTTTTGCTGCCTGTATAAGGGCCGGGTTGATTCAAGTCAAGTCAAGTCAAGTGCAAGAAGCGACCCACAAGAACTTGATTATTGAAGGATTCGTACGGCAACACATAAATTTGTAATGCTGACGCTTGCATCGTAGGCTATGCCTAGGCCTATTACACATCAGGGAATTATTCACCGACCTTGGTGCCATATATGCCTCGATCAGCAGCGTACTTCTGCCAAAGCATGCTGCCCTTGTCAAAAGTGTCTGCACCATGCTGGAAGCCATGCTTGTTTTGTTGCCCCTTACATCATCAAAAAAACCCATGAAACTGACTGGGTAAAACGTCACTATTTGTGGCTAATGATCATATCTTTGTCATTTACTTTCAGATTTTGCCGAAAAATATGTTAACTATGATACTTTGTGACTCAAAATTGTGTCAAATCAACACTAACCTTATTTTATTTGATGTGAGGATCATGCGCAGTAGAACTGCGTGCATCAGCCGCACATGTAGCAGACCGACAACTGGTGGTATAAGTACTAGAACTTGTACAAACTGGGAAACACAGATTGAGATCGTGGATTGGAATAACTTGTGGTAAAACTCAACAAACTAGTTTATATCTCGAAAAAGGACATTCAATTTCATATTACCAAGTTATCAGAATCTTTTACTGACCGTAAATGGTTACAAAATATAATTTAGTTCAATATGATGGCTTACTGTCAGTGACAGTGTCAATAGACACTGACAAGTCAACTGTGTTAGTTAGTGACAGTGTTAGTCGTGCACGGTGTAGAAAATAAGCAGTCTGTTACTTATGAGTTGCTGCTTACATATTAATTCACAGTGCTATCACTATTGATTGGGCAGACAACTTGGTGGTTCTAGAAAAGCACGTCTGTACCACTCCAAGTCCTGGGCTTGTCTGATCCTGCTAGTAGAACAATAATAATATTCTGTGGCACTCCGCTTATCTGTCGCGGTCCTGGCTAGCTTAGTAGCTAGTCAGGTGGCCTTTAGTACGAAAAAAAAAAGAGGAGCAAACCCTATCCCACTGTCGCAACTTTGCGCTCGGCATGCCCACAGACCCGGCTGATGATGCCACCTGGCAGGGTCATGACTCATGGGAGCCCTAATAAGGGCTACCTTCTCACTTCCCTTGCTAAGTTTGTCCTCTATTCTCTTCCGTGACTAATCCTAAGATATTATTCCAACTCTCCCAGCACTGCACCAAGAAGCCTTTCACTGACTTTAAACCAACTCGACTTCCTGGAAAATCGCCCTTCAATCCTAGTATCCATGCTAACCTATCATTCTCTGCCTTGTCCCTTGCTCTAAGCTTTTAAACTGCCCATCTCTTGTTCTCCATTGTACAAACAGCTGGTCTCTAAGCGCTCTATAACCTGTACACCATGGCATCATATGATCAATGGTCTCATCCACATCCTCCCTACACACCCTGCACTTCCCATCACTCCCATTCGTCCACTTCTGTTTCCTCTTCTCCAGATTGATCACTCCTGCTCTGCCCTGAAACAACAGTCTAGAACCCTTGCTACCATCCCAACATTTAGTGTTCACTGGCTTGTCTACAGCTTTATATGCTTTCAATGTACTTTTTTCATCAACCCCTCTTTTCCACTGCTCCACATGTTTCTCTTGGATCACCTTTCCTATATAGGATTTCCATGCCACTTCAATCTCATCTGGCCCTTTCAGCTCATATTTCTCAGCTAACTTGTCTATTTCTTGAACCCATTTTGTCTCACTGACAGCCTCAATGTACGCCTTCCTACACCATCTTTCTTCATTCACCTGTTGCAAGTATCCCCAGTAGCCTAGCCTAGCCTTAGCTATTCTATCTCTTATTGGTAACCATCCCAACTCTCTCAACACTGCCTCTGTTGCTACACACGGTGGTGCCCCAAGCACACATTTCCCCATCTCCCTCTGTGCCTTCTCCATCCATTCAATATCCTTCTCACTAATGGCTATTACATCTACCACATACAACATCCCAGGTATGGCTACACGTTCCCACAGCACCCTTCCTGTGAATGATCTATTGAAGCTGTGTCCTGTGAATGATCTATTGAAGCTGTTCCCTGCTGTGACCTTTATCATACCTTTTGCTCTATTCACCTTCTGTCTGATTTTCTCAACATGGTACTTAAACATTTGCTGTCCTGTGACCTTAATGTTCACCCCTAAATATTGGTACTCCTCACCCTCTCCAATTCTGATGACTTTCTCTTGACCCTCTGGTATCCTAAACTTTCCTACCATCCATTTCTCCTCCTGTCTTCTCTTCTGCCCCAAGACCATGACCTGACTTTTCTTCTGACTAAACTCTAATCTCCACTTTTCTCCATAGTCCCCTGCTATCCTCAAAAGTTCCTGTAACTCTCTACCTGTATCTGCCATTAGCACAATGTCATCAGCGAAGAACAACCCTGGTATCTTTTCTCCTCCTATTGTTACTCCTTTACAATACATGTACATGTACCTCAGTTATGGCTATCAGGGGGAAGGTGTCAACAACAACTCTACAGACTACATACTACATGTACAGGTCATGCTGCACTGCACAACACTCAATACAAGTTTGATTGATTTTATTTTATCACACCAGGTACATAAAATAACGATATCCAAGTAAAAGTATACAATTCAATAATAGTAACAATAAAACCCTGACTCATATTTTGATCACTGAAATTTACTGTTGGTGAAGATGAGACTTGTATTGAGCATACGCTTAACTCGGAAATGTCCAATATCTCTGACTGGTTTGCTTCAAACAAACTAACTCTTAATGTTAACCCTTAAATGGTCAGACCGGTCGTTAATGACAGGTAATCACGTGATTTTATGCTGGGCTAACACTGGCTTAGCTTAATTTGTGTAAACAACTCATAAACCATCACCAAACTTGACATAGACAGCTATTGTGTTTCCACCAAGAAACACATTGGTCTATTTATGTATACCGCCCCCTCTAGCGTCTCTGCTTGTCATTCACGGGATTCCCTGGTGATTCCCTTGAGGTGCGTGACATCACAAATAGGGCAGCATCCAGTACCAGTTCAGCTGCAGGTGTCCCTCAATTAAATACAAGTGCCCAGGCTATTTATCTCATTCAGGAGTGGGCAGGGTGGGATTATGTAGAGAAGAGGGACAGTGAAGTCGATGTTGGGAGTGAGGTTGTAAGTATTTTGTTTTTAATGAGGCTGGAGCCCACAGATGTCAAGCGTATCAGTGGACCATGCATAGTCCATGTGGTTCCACAGTGGGTCCCAAAGCAAAGGCATAGGCATAGATTGTTATTCAGCCGATCAATTACTCAATCATTGAGTCAGTGCCTGCTCTTACCAAGTATCCCCAAGTCTGTTTCCCTGTCAAACCTGTGTTCAGTAAACTTTATGAACATGACCTTTTGCCTTGGCCCAGTAATGGAACCATGCATTCAAACCTAAACCGTTTCTCTGCACTCAGTCAATTTACACGGATGGGGGAGTAGGAAAGGAGCATGGTATACGTAGCAGACAGACACATGATAATATTGTTGTCTGTCTCAGAGATTGTGATAGGCAGCCAATACTGAAGGCCTACTTTGCCTTTTGCATTGAAATAAATAACTCTATTATTACATGTAAATTGTATGCATGCATGTCATCCACATTTGCAAACTAAATGTCAGTATGAGGCATCATATATATAATTGTGAATCCAATCACACTTTGTTTCCATGGTAACATATTCAAATGGGGAAAACACAAATTTTTCATAAAGGTACAGCAGTGTTACTTTATTTCTGTCATTTCTTGCAGAATATTTAACCTGAAACATAATCTATGAATACTTATGGTGACTATTATGCAAAGTAGCTGCTTTCTTACTGGTTCTGCAGATCTATTTAAAAATGCAGTTTTTCCAATTTTTAACCAAGTACAGGCAATATTTAAACCGTTGCTATGGAAACAGGTCGTGATCTATATTTTTTTCGAAGTTTGCTGAAAGTTCTTATCTTAAGTTATCCAAATACCATGCATATTTGGAGAGAAGGGTGCTTCACATAAAATGAAGAGATACTTTGTTCTCTAATTCAGCAGATTTTTAATGATTTTTTGCCATATATGAGTGATTAAAGTGGTTGCCACGGCAGCCAGTCACGTGACTATTGGCAGTTTAATGCACATAATGAAACTTGGCATTCCAGCCATCACAATGATATATAGTTTTGGTATGCTTCAAAGAAAACTGTTTCCACTGCACCGTGTTCAATGAACATTGTCACTTTTATTTTCCCTGGTATAAAAAATAACCTGACCCTTTAAGGGTTAAGAAAACTAAAGTTATGGTTTTTGGCACTCTTCAGATACTCAAATCAGCTCCTCCTTTAATTATACAGACAGATGGTGAGACGATTGAATAGGTTTTTGTTTTCAAATGCCTTCAAGTCTTGCTAGACTCCTCCCGTTAATTCTTGTCTCACCTTAACCACATGATTTCCAAGGTGAACTCTAGACTGGCTGTTCTGGACAAATTCATTCAACAAAATACCAACATGCTGCTGAATTTTTTGTTTGTTTGTTTGTTTTTTTTTGGGGGGGGGAGGTTGTAAATGGCTTCCCATTTCTTACAGGACTGCAGCACATAAGTGGCATGCTCCAGGCTATTATTATTAGTGGAAATCAAAATGGAAAACTTCATCAAAGAGTTTCAACATTGGATGGTAGTAAACAAACTCAAGTTAAATGAGGATAAAACTGAATTGCTCACCTACTCCTGCTATGCAAAAGCAGCTATGGGAATCAACATGTTAAGGACACGTAAGACATCAAAACCCTTTGCATGGCCGATTTTGAGATTTTAATGGTTTTTACAAGATGAATGTCCTTTCTATTAGTTGTCAAAATTTCAAGCTTTTAACTGAAGTAGAAATAGGAAAAAAATGCCAAAAACCACATGGGTATGTGGACATCCGAATGTCCATGTGTCATTCTTTTGATTTTCAGCTGCCAAACGGAACAATACTATATGGCATCAGTGGAGGTTCCAACTATAGAGATCTAAAAAACACACAAAGGAACAACGGTACCCGTCAATCATACGTAACGGCCTGTCACATGGCTGCAGGTAGCAATGGTCCATGGCAAAAGGAGAGTGGTATCACAGTGGCAGTGTGAAATCAGATGGCATGCTGAAAGTATGTTTGTGGGCAGGAGAAAGATGCAAGCATGCTAACATATTATAGCCTAAGTGGTTTACTTTATAGTTATCTTGCTTGTTTTGCATTCTAATGAAGGGAGACTTGAAATGTTCAAGGGGAGCGGGAATCGTTAGACGATGTCCCTTCAAAGGCCGTGCCGCGATGGATTACCCCAGTGGTCCAGCACACCAAAGACAGCTGGGGAAAAAAACTGGCACTTCAATGAACAGTACCCATGTACGTAATAATATTTTATCGAAACCCAGGGATGAGGAAATAAAAGTACAAATTGACACATCAAAATAAGCATAAACGTGAACAGCATAGAAAACACTCAGAACAGCATTACAAAACTCAGATTGGAAAGAGAAATGAAACTCGTTGAGAAAATAACCACAAAATAATGACAAGCTAACTAAATAAAATGTACAGACAAGTCTAACAAGCTAACTACATAAAGTATACAAATAGGAGTAAAGACAATAAAACACTATCCCTAAAAATGGGATGAAGAGGTAGGGAGCGGAAGATCAAACCCGCCATCCGTCCACTGACCACGAGCAGCCGTAGGCCACCCCACTGAAGCAAGGCAACACACCTTTTGTTGCCAGGCTTGAGGTCACGGGGCCCAAAGGGCCGCCTCCATGATGTCACACTTTGAAACCAGACTGTTTCTGTCGCTGTTTGACAGATCGCTGAATAATGTTTTCTGTACTTCAAAGGCTCTTCTATTCATGTGATTGACCAAGAATTGATTGACAACCTCCCCAAATGTTAAGGGACGATGTTTACTACATTTTGTACAAATATCAGCTCAACTTGAGCAAGTAATATTGTTTCAGAGGCAAATGATCAACATCAAAGGCCTTTGAAGCTTGTTTTCTCAGAAAGGATAATAGGACAAGAACCCTACCTAAGAATGGTTATTCCAAGAAAACGGCTGAGCAAAATATAATCCGGTTAATGGCTTTTGGTTCTGTAATGTCTGAATTACAAAAACAATTCAGCGATTTTTTAAATTTTGCTTCGTTCTTTTTCTATGAAATGAAGAAAATTTTTGCAATGCGGTAAACTTTCAATTGTTAATTCAACTATTTACATCACAGACACCCAAAATACGGGACATATGAATTCTTTGGAGTATGATGATTACACACATATATGATATGTTATCCTAATGCAAATACATTTTGAGCTAGGATTGACTAAAGTGGGATTTATTTTTGGTGTCTTACCTGTCCTTAACTGTTGGTAGTGAACCCATGAAAGCAACACAAGCAGCAAGGAATGTGTGAGTGCTGTTTGACTGTGCCATGTCCATGGAGAATCCTATCAGAGCAGTCTCCAAAACAGCATTCTGTCATTTGTACAATCCAACAAGAATGTGCATATACCTCAGTCATTGGCCTTTTGCCTAGTTCATGCTTGGGTCACATCCAGATTGGACTATTGCAATGCCTTGCTTTATGAATTCCCAGGCAGCCTGCTTTGCTACCTACCCAGTGAGTAGAACTGAGTAGCTAGACTTGTTTCCATGTTTGTGAAAAGGGATCACATAAGTCCAATTTGAAAGCAGTTGCATTGGCTGCCATTAAAGTCATGCACTAAGTTTAAAATCCTTTTGTTAACCTATGAAGCTGTGCATGGCCAGGTACCTTATCTGACTGAGCTATAACGTGTGCTTCATTACCAGCCTACTTGATCCTTGGGATCTGGTCACATGGACTGACACTGTGCTTATTGTGCCAAAGACAAGACTTAAACATGATGATGCTCAATCATTTCAAATACTGTGCCTTTACAGTGGAATGCCCTGACCCCCAAATATGATGATGCTCAATCATTTCAAATACTGTGCCTTTACAGTGGAATGCCCTGACCCCCAAATTAAGAGGGCTGCATCAATAACTCCTTTGCAATATTTGCGGAATACGTGTCCATTTGCTCAGTGTTTTTAATGCAGCAAAATCATGATTTTATTTTGAAATTGATTTGAAGCTGAATATACATGTATTATCAATTTTATTTTTAGTTTCAAGTGTATTTTTAATGGTGCTTCTGAACATATTTTATGGATATTAACACAAAATAATAATAATAATAATAATAATGATAATAATAATAATAATAATAATAATAATAATAATAATAATAATAATAACAATAATAACAATAAAAATAACGATAACAATAATAATAACAATAATAATAATAATAATAATAATAATAATAATAATAATGTTATTATTATTATTATTATTATTATTATTATTATTATTATTATTATTATTATTATCATTATTATTATTATTGTCATTATTATTGTCATTATTATTTTTAAAGAAAGTCATGGCCTTCAAAATTTAAAATTTTGGTATAGTGTAAGGACTGTTCTGCATTCTTCATCCATCCATATGTTTGTATTAAGTGGGCAGGGGACCAGGACCCTCCATTCCTTTTTGTAATTTTGAATGTATGATAATCTAGTTTGCTAAGTTTTCGTGGTCATCGCCTTTAAAATTTAACTGTTGGTATTGTGTATGGTTAAACCACATTGTGGACCTGATACATGTGGAATAAAGGTGAGTAGTCTAGGTGACATCAGAGTGACCACCACCTGCCTGTTATCATAGCTCAGGAATCAAGTACACATGGCGCCAAGGATCAAATTTTACCAAGTCAGATGTTTGTTTTTCTGATTCAAATTGTATTTTCACATAGATTTGCCAGAATGGATCCACACCATGTCAAAAGGTTGCAAGAAGAGCAAATGAAAGCTTTGCAGGAAACCAAGGATAAAATGGCCCAAATGTGAGTACAATGTACATGTATGTGGCATAACAAAGGTCCCCTCATGTATGGCCACCCAGCAGCCCAGAAATGTGGCTTTACAAGAGTGGTATCATCTTATTGAGGGGAAGGAGTGACAATGAGGAGACCACTCTGTGTTTTGAGAGTAGTCTTCAGTTTTGATGTTACAGTAATAGGCTTAAAGGTCAGCTTGATTGAGCATGTTTCAAGTTTAATAAACAGGTGACTCATGGGTTGTTCTAACTATACGATGCACTTTAAAAAAATTTAGATGTAAAAATAATACTTTTATTCACATCAAAAAAAAATCTGGCTACACTTTCAATTGTCGCTTTATGTTCATTTCCGACACCCTCAAGGTGCAAAACGTTAGTGACACAAACGCAACACTGCTGGCTGACAGGGAAGACGGGACCATACTAGCGAGCTATGGCTGTCAAGTTTCTCTTGGTTTAAACATATTTTATATCAAAATTTGCAGGGACAAATGGCAAGGCCCTGGGAGCGGATCTCACCTATGTAGGAAACACTTTGTGGAAAGTGACTTTGATTCACCAAATATGACATTATTTAGGATAGGTTTTACAAATAAATTACTGCTGTTTTTAAATGCAGTCACATCGATGGACAATGGAAGGATTCATGGAACTATGCATTACTCATAAAACCAAGAACAAGGATTCATCAATAATTTTCAAAGCTTGAATTAACACAAAATATAGACCTAATAGTTCTAGGACTGTTACAATGTATCACAAAATTATCAATCCACTGTCACAGTGAGAATGGTGGTCTGAGATGTTACAAAGTATTACACTGTAACAAAACATCAGCCTGTTTAACTATTTTGATTCAATTGATGGGGAAAAAATAGGTGGAAAACATGGACAAACAAGGACAGACCTTGTTCCAAACCCCTGTCTAGGGTTGAACAGTCATAACAGGTCCAGGGGTTGAGTAAGCTGGCCACTGTGATATGTATGTCCAGTTACTACTGTATATTGCGAGGTGTTTAATCCCATAAACCAGTAACACTTGTTTGGATAGCTACCACTTTCACGCCTCATTTACCCAGCTTCCATTTGATCTCTTTTGGTTATGTACCTTTGTGACAGTCCACCGCCAGCTCCCAATAATCAAGAGAAAAAATCTCATCTCATTATATCTTTGCCATTAATGTGGACATAGAAAATAAGTCAGTCAGAGGAAAATATTTACCAGTGTTACATCATGGATATGATCTGAAATAAAGAATCATAAGCACATGTACTGATGCATATGAAAACGTAAATTACTGCCCTCCAAGGGTTGTGAGATTACTGCAGGGTAGGAGTTTTGATATTTAAAGCCATTTATAAATGCAAACTTATATTGAATCATCCACACAGATGGGAAGGGAAAATTAACTGTTTGTACACTTTAAGGTATCATAGGTGTAGGCCGTAGCTGTTTCAGTGAATGTTAGAATTTGAAATGCTACAAGACCAGGCCCATCCTAATGCAAATTTCAATTATGTCTTCCGGTGGAAGCTGGGGGACATATTGTTTTAGTGCCCGTTTCTTCCGCTTCTTCTTGTTGTTGTTGTTGCTGTTGTTCAGGTTCTTCAACACTTGGTTTCCGTTCGATAAGTCTTGAAGGACTTGACAGAATTTGATGAAACTTGGTAGGATTATGTATCTAGGCAAGACCTAGGTTGGGATTGTATTTGGGTGACCTTGACCTAATTTTCAAGGTCACAGGGTCACTTATGTGAAATTGGTTTCCGTGCGATAAGTCTTGAAGAACTTAATGGAATTTGATGAAACTTGGTAGGATTATGTATCTAGGAAAGACCTAGGTAGGGATTGTATTTGGATGACCTTGAGTGAATTCTCAAGGTCACAGGGTCACTTATGTGAAATTGGTTTCCGTGCGATAAGTCTTGAAGAACTCAATGGAATTTGATGAAACTTGGTAGGATTACGTATCTTGGCAAGACCTAGGTTGGGATTGTATTTGGATGACCTGGAGCGAATTTTCAAGGTCACAGGGTCATTTATGTGAAATTGGTTTCCGTGCGATAAGTCTTGAAGAACTTAAGGACACTTCAGACACCAAAAAAATATCCCACTTTAATCGGTCATAACTCAAAATATCTTTGCGTCAGGATAACAAATCATATATGTATGTAATCGTCATAATCCAAAGAATTTATATATCCTGTGTTTAGGTGTCTGCGATGTTAATTGTTGAATAAACAATCCAAAGTTGACCGCAAACCATCGATCCCATAAATGTCGATATAAATCACTAACCATCTGTGATAAAATCAAAATTACACTCTTATCTCAATCCTGACATATTGGCAACAAAAAACGATCCTACGATTTTTCATGTTTGGCTTAGTTTTTCCGCTATCCATCCTCAAAGTTTGACATTTCAATTTTCCCTTTGATTTCCCGCATGTTCATTTTCTTCATTTCACAGAAAAAGAACGAAGCAAAATTTCGAAAATCGCTGAATCGTTTTTGCAGTTCAGACAATACAAAGTCAAAGGCCAATTACCGGATTAAATTTCGCCCAGCCGTTTTCCTGGAATAACCATTTCTTAGTGGGGTTCCCATCCTATTCTCCTTTCTGAGAAAACGAGCTTCAAAGGCTTTTGATGTTGGTCATTTGACTCTAAAACAATGCCTTTTGCTCAAGTTGAGCTGACATTTATACAATATGGAGTAAACATCGTCCCTGAACATTTTCTGTGGTTGTCAATCAATTATTTACCCATCACATGAATAAAAGAGCCTTTGAAGTACAGAAACCATTCTTCAGCTATCTGTCAAACGGCGACAGTCAGTCTGGTTTCAGAGTGTGACGTCATGGAGGCGTGTCTTCTGGGCCCCGTGACCTCAAAGGAAGAGAAAGGAGAGGCGACAAACAAAATCAGCACAACTCGAGGCTTTCAAAAAAGCAGAGGGGCCATCATATAAGTCTGGGGCATTTTTGGGAGCTGGAGCATGCACATCAGTGAGAGCAACACCCAAATGCAAACACTGTGGGAAACCAAGAAAGGGTCATCCGCGAGGGGGCTGCTCTATGTCAAGTGACAACTGAAATTAGAAAATTATGACAGGTTCTTTTGTGAATCAACGGACACTTGCTTGAAAAATTCAGAATATTTGTTGACCTGTTTTTAAATCTTAATTTTATGACAAAAAGTGAGACTTTGCGCAGGATAGATCGACCTCTCTGGTTGAGATTGGAAAGCTTAATGACTGTGTCGCTTTACAGGGACACAGATTTGTTGACAGTTTGTTCCCGATGTGCATGAGTATTGCAGATGAAAGTTTGAATTTTTTTACACCTTTCTTTGATGCGCGAGGCCACTAAGGCAATCCATCGCGGCACAGCCTTTGATGGGAGATCGTCTATCGATTCCTGCTGGTCCTGAACATTAATGTCTTCCTTCGTCTGAACGCAAAACAAGCAGGATAATCATAGAGTAAACCACTAAGGCTGTGATATGGTTGCATGTTCGCATCATTTCTCTGTCTACAAACACGCTGTCGGCATGTCGCCTGGTTTCGCCTCATGGGCGCCGCCATGATACCTGCCTCACTTTGGTCCGTTGCTAACTGTGGTCACGTGGCCGACTGTTAAGTATGATTGACGGGTGGCATTGTTCCGCTTGCCGATGAAAACCAGAAGAATGACACATGGTCGCTCAGGTGTCCACACACTTGTGTGTTTTTTTGCGTTTTTTTTCATATTTCTAATTTAGTTACAAAATTGAAATTTTGCCGACGTACGGAAAGGGCATTTAACTTGTTAAAAACGTTAAATTCTCGAAATCGCCCATCCTAGGGTTTTTGGTGTCTGAAGTGTCCTTAATGGAATTTGATGAAACTTGGTAGGATTATGTATCTATGAAAGACCTAGGTAGGGATTGTATTTAGATGACTCTGACCTAATTTTCAAGGTCACAGGGTCACTTATGTGAAATTGGTTTCCGTTCGATAAGTCTTGAAGAACATGATGGAATTTGATGAAACTTGGTAGGATTATGTATCTTGGCAAGACCTAGGTTGGGATTGTATTTGGATGACCTTGAGCGAATTTTCAAGGTCACAGGGTCACTTATGTGAAATTGGTTTCCGTGCGATAAGTCTTGAAGAACTTAATGGAATTTGATGAAACTTGGTAGGATTATGTATCTATGAAAGACCTAGGTAGGGATTGTATTTGGATGACCTTGAGCGAATTCGCAAGGTCACAGGGTCACTTATGTGAAATTGGTTTCTGTTCGATAATTCATGAAGAACATGATGGAATTTGATGAAACTTGGTAGGATTATGTATCTTGGCAAGACCTAGGTAGGGATTGTATTTAGATGACTCTGACCTAATTTTCAAGGTCACAGGGTCACTTATGTGAAATTGGTTTCCGTTCGATAAGACTTGAAGAACATGATGGAATTTGATGAAACTTGGTAGGATTATGTATCTTGGCAAGACCTAGGTTGGGATTGTATTTGGATGACCTTGAGCGAATTCTCAAGGTCACAGGGTCACTTATGTGAAATTGGTTTCCGTGCGATAAGTGTTGAAGAACGTAATGGAATTTGATGAAACTTGGTAGGATTACGTATCTTGGCAAGACCTAGGTAGGGATTGTATTTGGATGACCTTGAGCGAATTCTCAAGGTCACAGGGTCACTTATGTGAAATTGGTTTCCGTGCGATAAGTCTTGAAGAACTTAATGGAATTTGATGAAACTTGGTAGGATTATGTATCTTGGCAAGACCTAGGTTGGGATTGTATTTGGATGACCTTGACCTAATTTTCAAGGTCACAGGGTCATTTATGTGAAGTTGGTTTCTCTGCAATAAGTCTTGAAGAACTTGATGAAGATTGCTAGAGTAATCTATCTAGGTGAGAGCTAAAATAGGATTGTAATTTTCAAGCAAACTTGGTCATTTGTAATTTGTTATCACCTGTAGCTTATTCAGAGACGTAAGTGTTCCACCGGGAGACATTTGATTTTCTGTTGGAAAATCAGTCTGCTCTAGTTTATTGTATGTATGCTTGTTCTTGTTAAATGAAGTCTAGCAATGTTTGATAGGAAATCTCTCTTTTGCAATGAATTATCATTGCCCAGATGGCAAGTTGGGATCATCAGGCTGTTCCATGGCTGTAGTCCCTGCTGTACTAGTGGGATCATCAGGCTGTTCCATGGCTGTAGTCCCTGCTGTACTAGTGGGATCATCAGGCTGTTCCATGGCTGCAGTCCCTGCTGTACTAGTGGGATCATCAGGTTGTCCCATGGCTGTAGTCCCTGCTCTGCTAGTGATGGCAGGGTTCTGGGTGTCCTGCTCATATCTGTAAGGCTGAATGATCTTTTCCTCTGCTGCTACAGCTTTTCTTATTAATTCTTCTGCATCCTCATCAGGCCACATACATGAAAAACTCAATTCAGACTCTCAGGAATCACTATGCTCTGCTGTATCTGCTATGACTCATGGCTAACTGAAGGCTCATAAAACATTCACCCTAGCCAGCAGTTTGTGTTTGTCATGTCAACAACACTTTCCCACATCGGGCTGCAGTCACAGAAAATTTCTGCGCTTTTATGTGGCAAATGAGGTGCACTTTTTGAGCTAAGAAAAACACTATTCGAAAATAAAATTTAACATTTTTGGTTTTCAGATATCATTTCTGACCTCCGTAAATATCAACTTTTTTAATTTGTGGTACCCATTCAATCAAGTTGACCTTTAAACAGTTGTGTGAAACCTTATATTTTTTGTCAAAGATGAAAAAAAAAAAAATGGAAGACGAGAGTCCATAAAAAAATGAAATGAGAGTATGAAAAGATAGTGTTTTTAAACCATTGCACCATAAGAAGATGTGTACCTGCTACTAGTGCAATAGCTCCATTGATTCATTCCCGTCTTTAACTCATTCTATACTATGGTCACAGGCCTTGTTCAGTGGTTCTGGCACTGACTTGAGACTATAGGCATGTAACGTATTGTTGGTACTTGAAGGAAAGCTCTTGTCATGAAGAATTTAAATATACATATGCCGTCTTAAATCTAGGTAAATATATGCAAAAATCAGGGACTGGTGTGGAATGAGTTCAGCACATATTAAAGTTTTGTAACCAGATGACCAAGTTACAACATATTTTCTCAGCCAGACAGCGATATATGGTGAAAGATCATAATCTTCACAACTGAGGACTTGTTCAACATGCAGATAGGTTGATAAAATTGCAATTTTTTTTGGAAGTTTTGCTTAGGATAAGATAAATATTGAATAGATGACAAACTGATACACTTCCATATATATTTGCTACTGTTCTATGTGGAAAGCATTGTGTTTTTGGGTGGCCAGCATATGAATGTTTATTTTATGCATGATGTTTGCTTTATCTCCTTTGATAGGGAAGTCTTCCGGAAGGACTATAAGGTGCTTGAAGATAGACTGAGAAATTTAGCAGATGAAGTCAGTTATGATGTGATGGTATGTTTTTTTTTTTGTTTTTTGTTTTTCTTCTTTTTGGGGGGGGGGGGGGGGTTAGATGGTGGGCAAAAATGGTGTTCCCCATTTTATAAATCTGATAAATATAGGAGTAAACACCGAAAAGTCTCATATATTTTTTTTGCTGATGCTGTCTTGACTGAGGGCTATAGATGCACGTAGCTTGGTCACACTTTAGAACTTGTTGAAAGTGGTAGTTTGCAAAATGTTTCTATTTTAAATTGTCTAGTTCCAGATTGTGGGTCAAAATGTTGTAAAGCCAATGATTAACTGTTGGTAGGCATTTGATGTGATGGTTTACATAGACAGTCAGCCTGTTGTGGCATTGAACTATGTATGAGTACTGTTTGGCTTCATATACATGTATATCATTGCTGCTGAGTGTCAGTCTTGATAAAACCATGCTGTCTCAAACAAAGGCATCGGGACTGAGTAAGGCAAGAAGAGTCTTAAACAACCTGGCAACCAGCAAATCTGCTGGTCTTTGGTATGAGCAAGGTATGAGCAAAACAAATGGTGTTTTCCTTGTATCAAAATTTGAATCAGATTTCTCACTTTATGATTGGTTGATTTTTAACTAGTCATTAAGATTCACTACAGTTTTGAAAGTGACCATACATCCCCTAGATTTTGGAGTTAATTTTGTTCTAGGGGCTAGACTTTCATTGGTTTGATGTTATGAATGATCAAAAATGGTCTTGTTGCTAAGTTGATTCAGGCTGTCCTTTTCCACTCAGTTCTGCTTTCCTGCCCCTTTGGAATAGTAGCGAGACCATTACGTGCCAATAAAGAAAGAACATAGCATTATTGAGAGACTGACACTGATATTCTTGAAACATTCAGGTACCATTTGGTAAACTTGCCTTCATGCCGGGGAGACTGGTCCACACCAATGAAGTATTAGTGCTTCTGGGTGACAACTGGTTTGTTGAGAGGTCTGCCAAGCAGGCTGCTGACATTGCCAGTCGCAGGATTGCAGGTAGGTACAGGTGATATTTCTGTACAGTATATGTATGTATGTATGTATGTATGTATGTATGTGTGTGTGTATGTATGTATGTATGTATGTATGTATGTATGTATGTATGTATGTATGTATGTGTGTATGTATGTTTGTATGTATGTATGTGTGTGTGTATGTATGTATGTATGTGTGTATGTATGTATGGATGTATGTGTGTATGTATGTATGTATGTATGTATGTATGTATGTATGTATGTGTGTGTGTGTGTGTATGTATGTATGTATGTATCTATCTATCTATCTATATATATATATATATATATATATATATATATATACATACATACATACATACATATATATTGTCACAGAATGCTTCACATATAAATGAACTTGTAAATTTAACACACATTCCTATTAATATTAAAGAAAATAGTGAGATATAAATTACAGATTATCCTGTCATGATGCCTAACAAACCATAAAAAAAACTAGTCCGGTGAGTAAGGATCAAAGATGAGACATAAGAGTGATGCAGTGAAGTAGCACCTACACATGCCAAATAAAATAATTTTTACTGGACCTAGACATGGGAGGTACATAAAATACACAAGCAAAAGGTAATTATAGTTAAAGTGGGAATAATGTCACCATTTGTGGTTCTCTTCTCATGTTCATTGTTCTTCAGTTTTTCTCCCATTGGAATCATTTGAAATTGATAGTTTGGGCCAGGCAGACGTTAAAATTGAGGAACACATGTACAGGTGCAGATGATAAATGACTTGCAGCCCAGCTTTTGTTGTTTTTTTTGTGTGTTTTTTTTTGGGGGGGGGGGTGGAGGGGGTACTGAGGGGGAGGATAGCAAATGAATAAGAATCAAGTGTATTGAAGGTTATCTTGAGGGCAGTGCAATTTCTCATGACAGAGGCTCTGTACAGCTGGTGCTATCTTTTTCATGCCATAAAATTACATTTTCGTGAATGTCAATGATTCAGATCTCTGTATTCCACACGCTTTATGGAAAATTGTTGCGCACAATCTCAGTGGATACATCCTCTGCATGTATCTTCATACTACGTAATACAACTACTGCTTATAGCTATTGACCAGCAGATGAAGGGTCTGGACGATCAGCTGGGCCTCCTGCTGCCAAGACTGGACTTCATGGCCGACCTACAGCAGACGTACGAGGTCAGTGACCCTGACGAGGTCATAATAGATTATTATTATTAGGTATCTGATTATGTAAGGCAGTTTAGGGTGGGTCTTTTTTTTCAATTTTAATTTTAGTTTTCAGTATTTTGGTCAAAACTTTTTTGTGCATGGCAACAAATTTAACGGCTATTATGTGATCATCACATTTATGTAATACAGCTCAGGGTGCTTAAGATAGTTATTTTTCTTTTTTGGAAAGTTTTAGTTTTCAATTTTTGGTCAAACTTTTTCATGCATGGCAACAAATTTTAAGAATTATTACTTGATTACATTGATTGAATAGAAGAAAATAATTTCAGGTGTTTAGTAAAATACTGTTCAAGTGAAGTTCTTAATTATGAATTTCTTCTGTTGCCATTTGGCTTATACTAAATGATTGTTGGTTAAATTACATTGGAAAAAAGTTATGGTAATCTGAATTCTGAACTAAACGATTGTGGTCCTGCTTTTCAACCTCTTTTTACAGTGGCATGAGTCATAATGGAGGAAAGGAAACCGCAATGTAAACAATGCCCAAATGGTGAACAAAGAACATATGTAAAGTTGTCTTTTCTGTCGTTCTTCAATTTCAATATAGTTAATGTCCTGTCTTTGTCTTTTTGTATCATCAGCAAACACCAGGGGGAGTTGTTGAAATTCAAGAAGAATATGATGAGGAAAAAGAGAAAGTTTGGCGAGGTGAGTATTAAGGAACATTACAATAACAAAATATTCAGTTCCAGTTCTTTGCACGCTACATGTATAATAACATACTTTTTGAATCCTTATGAGTGGATACATATTACTTTATGTACATTCAAGAGTGCTTTGGGCTGGTATTCCTATTTGATTGGTTTGCATTTTGACAAAATTTCCTGTAGATGATTTACTTTAACAGTTTAGACATTACCATTCACACAAACAGTATAGCCGTACACCATAATCTACCACCAGTATCTGCACAATTCACTCACAGGAATATTGAGACATTTCAAATTGAAATTAAAAAATCTGATCTCATAACCTCTTCAACTCCCACAAGGCTTATAAAATGATGAGTTTTGGCAAGCCCCCTCTACCAACAGAAGTAATTATTTCTGCCTTTGGAGGAAAGATAACTTTCATATCTTTCTGTCTTTTGACTGTGCATGAATATTGGTGAAGTACAAAAAATTATCAGCGTGGAAAAAAGCACTGTGGTTGTCTTTTAACATACAGCTGGAGATTAGGATCAGGTTTTTCATTCATCAAAAGTTCATGTCCACAACTTTTCCTTTAGATGCTTATCTCCTGTGTATCTCTTGAAACAAGAAGGAAAAAAAACAGGAGCAAGGTTGCCATTAGCTGCCTATTCATGCGCACAAAAGTTTATTATAGATATTATCTTGGAAGAAAACCTGTCCATTTTTCATGATTTAAGTGGTAGAGAATGGATTAAATTGTAAACCTACTCAACTAATTTTGTAGCTGCACACAGAAAGAGTGTCCAAAGGCACAGGGAGCAAGAACGAGCAAAGAGGAAGAAACAAGAAAGTAAAAAGCCAACAGCCAGATCACAGGGAGAGGCCCTGACAGATGAACAGCTGTGGGCGAGGCTGGACGAACTGGAGATGAAGGAGAGGACAGGAAGGGAAATGACAAGGTAGCTTACATAGCACATCTTAGCAACATTTCTTTTATTCAAATCTCAATGGATTTTCTTCAAAGGAGCAGTATCCAAATTTATAGTCTTAATAAATTTATTTTATAAGGTTTTATGTGTCAAAGAACTGTCCCCAGATTCCAAGAAATCTTCGGGGGGGGGGGGGGGGGGGTCAAGCCTGAGACAAGAAAGTGCTCCAGCAAACTTACTTCAGAACTG
Organism: Hermodice carunculata; assembly: GCA_964020975.1. Classification (NCBI taxonomy): domain Eukaryota; kingdom Metazoa; phylum Annelida; class Polychaeta; order Eunicida; family Amphinomidae; genus Hermodice; species Hermodice carunculata. The sequence goes on along the minus strand of OZ026624.1, from coordinate 96,491,321 downwards.
TGGGAAATCTGCAAACACAGTGTGTAAAACCCACAGAAAAATTACCTAAGTTCGCAAAATATCTTGCTCTTGTCAAACCAGAAACTTGGAACAGATTAACTATTTAAAAAGTCATAGACCTGTTCTCCCAACACACACTGAGCTTGACAGAAGAAGTTGTCATATTTTTGAAGTGTTCTGTATACCCACAGATATTAGTGACATGTCCTTTGGTTTTCCATTAGGGGCTGACTGTTACAGCTACCTGGTTATAGGATCAAGATTTAATTAATATACAAGTCCCATATTGTAAGCATCATGGTTTCAACAGCTGGCAGGCATTTCTTACTGGTAAGCTCAAATGCGACTTCATGAAAAAAGCATGACAGGTCAGAATGAAACACTGATGATTATTATCTAAGAAAGTTTAATTCTCATATTTACATAAATTAAAAACTGCATGCTTTTCTACACAACAAAAATTACCCAATTAAATATCACTAGAGGTTGTTTATACCTCATTGGTGTCCAATCAAATGTCTTGTAGCCGGAGTGCTCACAATGGCTGCGATAGTCCTCTGGCTTTTGTCTAGCAATAACCACCCCCACACACTGGGCTGGTTCTAGCCAGTAGCCATAGGCTAATTCAGTGGGATTTTACTAAAATATTTGTAATCTTTTGGCCATTTTGGGGAAAGAAATATTTATTTTAAGTGGTGTCCAAGATTTACCAGTATTCCCAAGTCTGTTTTTTGCAAGGAGACCATTTGGTAAATGGACTTTCAGAACATGAAAACGATTCAAACCTGTTGTATGTGAGTCTCATTCCTTCAAATTATCAAAACTGCCTCAATTTTATCTTAATGGAAAGTTGCTCAAATATCTTGATATACAAGAGTATCTTGGTATTCTCCTGTGCAGTTAGGTAAAAATGATGATGATGATGATGATGATGATGATGATGATGATGATGATGATGATGATGATGATGATGATGATGATGATGATGATGATGATGATGATGATGATGATGATGATGATGATGATGTACACCAACAGATTTGAGTTTACTACATGCACAGGGATGCAGGCCAACATATTATCACATAAATTTTATCACTGTCCTATGTTACAAAGTTGATGCTTTTTGACTCTTAACGTTCTTCCACGTACTGTGCCTGTCAATGGACATTTCTTTAAGGATTCAATATCTAAGTTGGGTGCTAGTTAAAGTGTGTGTGTCAACACACACTTTTCTGTTTTTTCCTGAAATTCTTTATTTCTTTCTTTCTTTCTTCTTTCTTCTTTACCAGCAAATTTGTCCAACACTTTTCTCGGACACTAGTATTATGCATAGAAACTCCAAACTTGGCATGATTGTAACTCCATACAAGGAGTTTGACCATTTTGTACAGAGGAATGAAGATGTTTAAAATTATGCAAATTAGGAGCATTTTAAATTTTAAATCTTGAATATCTTCAAAAGTATAATAGATAGAGATGTCATTTCCACCTCTACCAGGGGGCTATTGACCAGTGCGCAACTAATAAATTTAAAACAAAAGTTGTAGTAATTTAAATTATGCTAATTTGCAGCATTGGAAATTTTAAACTTGAATATCTTCAAAACTATTATAGATAGAGATGTCATTTTAACTTCTACTAGGGGATTATTGACCATTGCACATGTAATGAATCTAAAGCAAAAGTTTTTAGCAATTGAAATTATGCTAATTAGCAACATTCGAAATTTTTAATCTAGAATATCTTCAACACTATAATAGATAGAGATGTCATTCCAACTTCTACTAGGGGGTTGTTGACCATTGCACACCTAATGAATTAAAGACAAAAGTTGTAGCAATTTAAATTGTGCCTAGTAGCACCATTAGAAATTTTAAATCGTGAATAACTTCAAAGCTATAATTGACACAGATGCCATTCCAACTTATACTCCTGTGTTATGGAATAGTTGTACATTGCCATACCAATATGCTTTGAAGACACACACACTGATTTGCTATGCAGCAAATCATCTTTCCTAGTTATCATTATGTTTTCAGAAGACTCTTTGGATATGCTTGGGACTGTATTGTTAGTGCAGTGCCTGTTTCTGACAGCATTTCTTCTTTTGACGCATTCTGGAGGCAACAGATATTTAATGTGCAACAGTGACTGGAAAGTAGCAGAAATTATTTGGTACATGCAGTATTATTATAAGGTATTTATTATTGTTCCCCAGTGCACAGACGGTGTAATATGTGATATTTGTATAATGGCTAATTTTCGTCATGCTGAACTATCAACTGTCAAGATTACATTATGTAAAATATGATGCCTTCCCAGAGTACTCTGGGTAAACTGAATAAACAGAAATTTTTTTATTAGAATTCTTTAATTTATATTAATTTACTACAATTCTATAGGCCATAATGTGCAATTTAGCTATGTGTACACTTGTTTTAGTTGTGTCTGAAATAAACTGTATACATACACACGCAAATAATTGTGTAAATTATTAACCTTTGACCCCAGACTGTCAGAGGACACAGAGGAAGATGTGAAGGCCAGAAGACGAGTGCAGTGGGAGGATGAAGTGAGGCACGCTAAACCAGTGAGGGATGAGGACAAAGACAGTGAGGATGGGGAGGAGGAGGAGGAGGAGGAGGAGGAATCAGATGATGATGAATCAGATGACGATACTGGGGATGAGAAAGAGGCAGCAATTAGAGGAGCATCAAGGCCGAGTGTTATCCGCTTTGTCCACACATCTCCAGAAGAAATGGTGAATAAAGATACTCAGAGTACTCAAACTTATTTATACACAGGGCAGCTTGCCTGATATTAAAGGACAGAAAAACACAAATTAAATTTTGATATGAAAATATGTCCACACATCCCCAGAGGACAAGGTGAATAAATATACTGTGAATAGTTATGTGTACTTATAGACACTAGCAACTTGCCTAATGTTACATGACAGGAAAAACAAGTTAGAAATATGCATATAGAAATATGTCATTTTTATCATTTAAAGGTGTTCTAAAAATGACACACATGTATATATTTATGTGTTACTTGAAGAAAAATATGTTCAGGTGTGATGGATGTCAAAAGATGTTCATTGGTGTATAAAAGTGTATGTTAGTGTTAATTTGTGATGACCAAACATAAATGTGTTCAACATCTTTATGGCAGATCTAGAGGAAAACAAACTGCTACATTATCCACTGCAACCTTTAGTTTGGTGGCGTTACATTGATGATATTTTTTGTGTCTGGACCTTTGGCGAGAGGCAACTAGCTGAGTTTCTCTCCCATTTGAATTCCTGCCATGAAACCATCAAGTTCTCTTCTCACGTCTCCGACACAGAGATTAACTTTCTTGACACTCTCGTCAGAATTGACACACAACGTAAAGCGTACACCACCCTTTACGTCAAACCTACAGATACTCATACGTATCTGCATTACAGGTCAGCCCACCCCAAACATTCTAAGGTGGGTGAACCATTCAGCCAGCTGCTCAGAATCAAACGGATCTGCAGCAAGACCATTGATTATGAGGAAAATTCTAAGAAAATCCTCCAATATTATGAGCTTAGGGATTATCCCACTCAAATTCTGACTGATGCGAAAACGAAAGTGGACTCAGTAAACAGGTCCACAATTTTGGCTCCCAAGCCAACCACCGAGACCGACCAAGAAAAGCTTTTCTTGATCACAACGTTCAACCCCTCACTTCCACCTATAAAACAGATCATCCAAAGTCACTGGAGAACACTTGAGGCCTCGCCGCATGCAGAAGCCTTAATCGACAAGGAAGTTATAGTGGGTTTCAGAAGGGCAGACAGTTTGAAAGACATGCTGGTCCATAGCAGGATCAGATATCACACAGACACACAGCTGAATCCAGCTGTATCTGGAAAGAGACACAGTAACGAATGCAATCGAGCTGATTGCAAATACTGTATCTGTCTGGACACTTCAGGCAGAGTAACCAGTACACAAACTGGGCGGACATACCATGTCCCCAAGGGAGGTTGCTGTGAAAGTTCCAATCTAGTGTACCTACTTACCTGTGTCACATGCAACAAACAATATGTGGGGCAAACGATGCGCCCACTCAAAGACAGATTGCGCGAACACTTTCGTTACATCAGTAACAAAGTCATTGCACAGCCACTGGGCAGACATTTTGCCCAAAATGACCACCAGGGTCTTGCTCTAAAAGTGCACATTTTAGAGTATATCCGCACTCCCCCCCGTCTAGAACGCACCAGACAGCTGCGCCTTGACAGGGAAAGACATTGGATGCACCAATTGCGCTCCATTGAACCTTTCGGTCTCAACATCATGGGGAGATGAGCTCTCTTGCTCGGTCTAATGCTAAAATTTTATGTTCAGAGTTCATCCCTCCATGAGATTCTGCTTTGGGTAGCATATTACCTATGCAACCCATAGGGAAACCGCACATACGCACCCACACTGTGCTCTCACACACAGTCCCAAGCTCCTGTGTTCAGGGCTTTGTGGTACGGTAGTACCACCACCTAGATGTCTGATTAATTACACTTGCTGACCCCCAGCAGTGTTTTTACGGCAGTCCTTATTTTATTGGCCTGCCAGGATTCCAATTCTTTTGAATCTAATTCACCTTGACAATAACGTCTTGGTAGAACCGAGATTCTGTGTTACGCAATCACAATAGCGTGTTTTACGTGACAACAGAAAGTTACCCCTCGGCATATAAATCAGACGTAACGTCGGTTAGCCCACAGTTCCTGACGAGTTGTGAAACACAACGAAACCGGTCGAACTTCTCCTACAACTTCTAGCTATTGTGACCCTTGCTCGGTCCTTAGAAAATAAATGTGTTCAGGTCATTTGTATTGTTGGCAGCATGTTACTCATTCTGTCAGCAATGTTTTATACACAAATAACTTGTTTGCCTGTAGGAAAGGAGCACTGAAAGTAGACTGACAAGCAATGCAGCAAGTCAGTCAACAGATGGAGCCACTCTTGTGCCAATGGTTAAAAGTCCAGGGGAAATCTATCACCATTTTATGGAGACAATTCCTCAACGTTCAATTTTGAAGCCAACAAGAAGTCCCATATTGGTCCAGGAGGAAGATACACTCGTACCAAAGAGAGACAAACAGGTCATTCCTGGTTCCCGTGAGGTCAGTGGATAGTTAATGCATGCAATGCAATATTAAACTCAGAGATGGATGTTACTGTATGTGATCTCAATGGTGGTCAAGTGAAAGGACTCCATTGCTTGTGCTTGAGTTGGTCCCCTCTGACAGGGAATAGCAAAGTGGTTGCACTAGAGGTTTGGCCTTGATATATGGGGACAATATGCAGGGGGGTGTACACTTTCTGGTATTACTTTGAAGGACTTAAGCTACATTTTGAAATTCAATAAAAATGACAACAATTGCAAGCCAGGACCTTGCATAATTCACAGTAAAGCAAATTAGTCCTTTTGAATTTCCTGAGTGAAGAACTATGAGCACTTAGCTGACTGGTTACTGATCAGGGTGGTTCGTGCTATTGGAAGGGGAAACACTGTGTGCAGGCAATCTGGTGATATTTAATGTAGTCATTCAGTAACTTGAATTAAACATTTGTAAAATTTTCTTGCCAAATTGAAGAAATGTGAGCATTTGGCTAATTGGCAAATGATGAGGACAGTCTCTGACTGAAATACTGTACACATGCAAATTTATTAATATTTGACATAAACATTAGTGGTTAGCATTTTCTAAAATGTTTGTGTTTCCAATTTGACCAGTAGATTTGACATCATAAACATTAGTGGTTAGCATTTTCTAAAATGTTCGTGTTTTCAATTTGACGAGTAGATTTGATATCATAAACATCGACGGTTGGCATTGTGCAAAATGTTCATGTTTACAATTTGACCAGTAGAGTAATAGTCTGCTGAACATACCAATGTCCATTTTGTTTTCACTCCATTTAACCCTTTCCCCCTTGAAATAAGACTGAGTCAACAGCTTTCCTTGGCATGGGTTGGGCACTAAGTGCCCAACCCATGCCAAGGAAAGCTGTTGACCTGGGGCATGTGATCTTGATAAGTCTCATGTACATTTCTCAGTTAAATCGTTTTTCATAACTGCTGAAATTAGTAGAATACACTTAAGCAGACGACATTTGACCACCAGCCAGTTTTGGCTGGTTTGAGGGGGAAAGGGTTAAGGGCAGTGGGGAGAATATGGAGCTTCATCCATTGTGGAGATAAGCAGAAAGTAGGTTTGTTTGTTTCACAATTATCGGTCTGTACTGGTGCATGCATGTAAATTACACATTGGCACCTAATTTTTAGCACCGTTGGGAGATAATGCTGATGCACGGAGGCTTTTTCAGTCCATAAATTCTGAAGCTTACATGAGACCATTTACAAGCAGTTGACCATGGTAACTCTACACAGCTTTGGTGTGTTTGAATTTCAGAAACTGTTCTGACTTGCAACTACATGTTGCTGAACAGTTCAACTTGGTAATTGTTTCTGATTGTGGGACTAAGAAGCAAAACTATGCCCATGTCTGATGAGCTCCGTACACTTTTCTTCTACAGGCATTCAGTGGGGCAGTTGTTGAGAGACAGGTCATGTCACTGGACCAGGGAACAGTGGCTCCCCCTGCTGGCCAGCAAACAGATCAACCAGCAAAGCGAGTATCCAAGTTCAAAGCACAACGCCTTCAACAGGGAAGAAGGTAGCACAGCCTTTGTGGGACAGACATTAGATGAAAAGTGTAATAATAGTGTGCAAAAACATGTGGAAGGCTGGAAAACATTTCATTTTTAGTCTAAAAATATGATCAATTTTCAGTCAAAAGAATGATGTCTTCATCATTTTCTCCAATTCAATGGTTTTATTCATCTATGCAGCAGACTTCAAATAATGTAAACTGAGTTTATTTGCTCCCAAACTAATAAATATATTATATACATATATATATATATATATATATATATATATATATATATATATATATATGTATATATATATATATATATGTATATATATATATGTATATACACACACACACACATATATATATATGTGTATATATATGTATATATATATGTATATATATGTATATATATACATATATATACACACATATATATATATATATATATATATATATATATATATATATATATATATATACATACATACTAATTAATATAAAAGAAAAAACTTTGATTTCAGTGCATATAAGAGTTGCATATTTCTTACAAATTATAAAATTGTGCCCAAAATCTGGATGAAACTCCTAACAAAGCACTGTTGGAGGAGAAAGCTGGTAACTTGTCCCTCTTTAGAGTCTTTAGTCTATTCCTACATACTGTACTCATTCAATAAGCACACAGTGCTCAGAGAAAAATTGAGTTGCAAAATATGCCTAAAAAGGTAATGAACTAGAAATAAGACTGGAAATTGACATATCTATGAAAACCAAGGTTTCTTTTATGATAAAAAATGGGGGTGTGCCCTTATTAGAGCATGTGCCCTTACTGGAATGAATACGGTATTTCAATATAGTGAAAGATCAACTAGACAGTGTTCTTTGAAAAACTTTGGCAGCAGGAGAATGCATTCTGGGAGATATATTTATCACAGCAGATTGAAATATGTTAGTTATGGATACAGAAGGGGTGAGCATGGAGAAAAAATGGACATATAGTGCAGTGTTTGTGGACATATAAATCAGTATATGTGGACACATAGAACAGTTTGTGTGGACACATGGAGCAGTGTATCCAGAGAAAGACCAATGTATGTAGACACAGCAGTGTATGTGGACACATTGAGCAGTGTATGTGGACACACACAGCAGTGTGTGGACACAGAGCAGTGTTTGTGGACACAGAGCGGTGTATGTGGACACAGCAGTGCATGTGGACACATAGAATAGTGTATGTGTATGTGGACACGGATCAGTGTATGTGGACACAGAGCGGTGTGTGTGGACACAGAGCAGTGTATGTGGACATATAGAGCATTGTGTGTGGGCTGTAGACTTCCATAACTGGCAAATATCAGGCCAAAGTTTGATCATTTGTTTGGAATGGCCTGTGCAGTCAAACTGGTATGTATAGGGAAGATAAATATTAGTGTCTGGATGAGGCTTTGTGGTCTTTAAAAATAGTCAAAATATGGCAGGTTATAATTGACCAGTGTGCATATACATGTAAGCCCAAAGTTCCACTTCTTGGAATTAGCCCAAATCTTAATTTGATGCCCGACTTTATGGTCACAACAGAACACTTGCATATTGATTTCCTCTCAAAGTTGCTTGTTCTGTTATTAGGCATATGGATGGATACAGCAATGGTGACACTAACATAACTGGAAATACAAAACATCAATATCAACATGATGATGATTTCAAAATCCGCAGATATTTGAAGAATATGATTATCACTTTTGTGAAAAAATCCAATTCGTTATGTTGTTTGCAAGAGTGATACATCTTGTCCTGTTTGATATGGGGATCTGCCTGCACATGTGGACAGCTCCTTGTGCTCTGCAGGCTACAGCAGCCTCACGCATAACAGGAATATATTTTATGTTTGGAACGAGAGGGACTCGAACCTGCAACCTTTGGCACCAGTCGCCTAGCTGAAATGGGAAATGCACATATCCACTCGACCAAATCCCCATTCTTAAAAAGAATGGTTCAATGGAGGTAGTTATGTGCAAGTGCCATATCAACATGGTTATGCAGTATAAGTACTGAGTATGTCATTTTCAATATAAATTGTATAATGAAAAATTATGTCTGTATTGTATAGACACATTTGTTTTACATGGATTGTGAAAGAAGTCTAGCATTGACTTATCGAGTCACTCTCCATGGCACAGATGTTGGCGTATACTTCCTACCTTGCCTAGTGGAGGAAACCGAAGAACTCGGAGAAAACCACCGTGCACGGTTAAAGTGGTAGGAACTTTTTCCACATGCTGCCCAGGACGAGAATCGAACCCGGGTCGCAGAGATGAAAGGCGAGCGTCTTATTTTGCTATTACATAGCCATATTACATGTTGGAGACAACTGCTTAAAGGCAGAAGAGCTCCTCCATACCTCTGGTAGATGAAAAGCCTGCTCGGGTACAGTGGGGGGTGGGGGGTGGGGTGAGGGGGTGTCCAGATTAAACTTTTATATATTCCAGGATATGTGCATGATACATGTTATGCTGATAAGAACAGTAGGGTGCCACTATACCGAAAAGAAAATAATTAACAGACACGGTCATCTGGTACTCTGGTCACTAATTAAATACCTCTCATTTACATGTAACTGTCTGCCAGTGATAAAGGGGACTGTATGCTGTGCATAAAGAATACAGCTACATGTAGTTGTACTCAGTTTTAAAAAGACCATTTCCAGTATGCAAGAGAAATTCTAGTAATATGTTGTTCTGGTGGTCCCACACCCAAACCCAGACATCCACGTTCCAGTTTGCAAATTCACTGATTGTATACACTGTGGCTGAACAAGGTTTGTGCTGTAGTTCAGATAAGGTGTTTTGTTGCTGTATAATACACACAAAGCCTTGGTATGTTTGCTAAACCCATGGATCGTCGAAGGAGACCTTGGACGATCCATGCTAAACTTCACTATTAAGTCACAAAACTACTGCATAAGCTGCAAAATGATGAACTTATTTTGACAAAGGTGTGTATACCACATTTAATCTATTTTGATATGGTTGCATGTACACATTTCTCCTATTTTGATATTGGTGCATATGCCACAATATGTGGGACAGACAGGAAATATATGGCTGTTTGTTATGATTTTGCTATTAAACTAAATCAAATTACTGTTATTGTCTTGTCTTCTATTGGAGCACTATAATTCAATTGTTGGTTTTTAGTCCCCCGCCCACTTGGTGGGGGACTATAGGTTTGCACCTCGTCCGTCCTTCCGTCCGTCCGTCCGTCCGTCCGAAGCTTCTCTGGGCCATATTTCCAACACCATAACACGCACAGCTACCAAATTTAATGTGTTTGTACTTCCTAGGATAGAGGTGTATGGTGTGCCAAAAGTAGGTCACTAGGTCAAATATCTGGGTCACAGAATACATATGTATGAAAAATCTTGTCCGGGCCATAACTTTTTTGTCCTTTTACTTAGAGTCATGAAATGTTACACAAATGTGAAACTTAGTCTAAGAAAGTGTCATAAAGCAAAACTAGTTCACTAGGTCAAATTTTTACGGTCACCACGATATTTAAATATACAGAATTTTCAGGTTCTGACTAATTTTTTTAACTTTTGGAGCTCTTTTTATGAAATTTTACATGATAATGTACCTTGACCCAAAAGTGTGTCATGAGGGGAAATTAGGTCACTAGGTCAAATATATAAGTCACAGTATAAAATTCTGTGTAAAACCTTGTCAGCACCAAATTTCTTATACCATAATACCTACAGCTACTAACTTTGTTATGTGTATACTTCTTGGGGTGCTGGAGTGTAGCATGGCAAAAGTAGGTCACTAGGTTCAAAATCTAGGTCACAATGTGAAATCCATGTAAAAACTTGTCGGGGCCATAACATTTTTGTACTTTTACTTAGATTGATGAAATTTTACACAAATGTGAAACTTAACATGGAAATGTGTCGTAAAGTAAAATTAGGTTACTAGGTCAAATATTTGGGTCACAGCAATACATAAATGTACAGTATTTACGTCCGTACTGTAATTCTTAAAAAATTTTGACTTCTTGTTATAAAATTTAACTGATAATGTATTGTGACCTAAAAGTGTGTCACGACGCAAAACTAGGTCACTAGGTCAAATATCTAGGTCACAGTGTAAACTCCATGTAAAACCTTGTCCATGCCATATTTCCCTTACTATAATACCAACAGCTACCAAATTTATTATTTTAATACTACCTGGGGAGTTGTTGTGTCACATGGCAAAAGTAGGTCACTAGGTCAAATATCTAGGTCACTGTGAAATCCATTCAAAATCTTGTCCGGGCCATAACTTTTTTGTCCTTTTACTTAGATTAATGAAATTTTACACAAATGTGAAGCTTAATCTAAGAATGTACCATAAAGCAAAACTAGGTCACCAGGTCAAATATGTGGGTCACAATGATTTGTAAATGTTCAGTATTTTCATGTCCTGACTATAATTTTGTGTTACTTTTGACTTCTTGTAATGAAATTTTACCTGTTAATTCATTGTGACTTGAAAATGTGTTATGAGCAAAAATAGGTCACTAGGTCAGATATGTAAGTTACAGTATAAACTCCGTGTAAATCCTTGTCCAGGCCATATTTCAAATACCATAACACTATAGCTATGCAATACTTGATCCTCTTTGGATTAAAGGGCCTTTTAATTTTTTTTTTTCATCTAGGTCACACTCCTATATAGTAGTCCATTCAACCTCGTGGGCGACGAGCGGGGGACTATGTATTGCTCTGCAATACTCATTAACTTGTTCCTTCTTAGGCTGAGGTAAAGGATTGGTAGGTCAAAGTGAGATCCTGGTCAGCAAAACAGTGCAAGGCAGTGGTTGTAAATAAATACACAATTATGTGTGTGCTTGTGGGGAACATCGTTGTCATCACCAGAACGTGCAGAAACTGGAAGTTTTATTCCTTGATTGATTGAGTAATTGAGCACAGGTGAAAGTTTAGACATGTTTGCATTGTATCTCCTTGATTTTCAAATCAATGAAAATTTAAAATTTCTTTTATTGACAATCTGTTGTGCCGGAAAAGTAAAGTTTCTAAGTGGCAACATTTTCTTTGCAGTCGTATCATTGTCCTGCCAGGGACACTTTTTCAATGTAAGTACGGCAAAGTGGTCATCTCTTTATTCATGGATTCACCATTCTGGCACTTTAGGCAGCCAGCCAATCAAAAGGTGCGAGCAGCATGCATTGACAACAAGAAGTAGGGTCAAACAAATTCATAGCAACCTATGTATTGTATGTAAAACATGCTGGACTAAAAGAGTCAAAAGTACACTTTCCAAAATCAAATTTTTATTAAACCCCATGTACATATAGAGCAGAGTATAGTTTGAAAGTATCAGTGACATTCCTGATGGTACAAGAGTGCAGAGACTTGATCAAACTGGACCAAGAGACTCATGATGTTCTACTTTTTTTTACAAACATTTTGCCTTTAAGTGACTTTTAAACTTGAGCAATGTCTTATGTTATCAATATTAATGACACTTAATTTTCACTATGTGACTTTAATCTTAGCAATGTCTTCATTGTTATTTGACTGTGGAACAGTCGGGTCTCAAGCCAGCAACCTTCAGCAATCTCTGGAGATCCCTATGCCTCTCACTGTCTGATGTTGGTGAAGTAAAGGCTACTTGAATCATTAATCTCTTCACCAGCAATAGGAAATATTCATATTTAACTGGGATCCTGCTCACTTCCTGTGTTGCCGGGGCAACAGACTGATGCATCCACCATGATCAGGGCAGATTTGTATTATACAGTACCAAACATCCATAATTAATACCTTTTTAAGCACAAGAGAGCTCATTTCTAATCAATTTAGGCATCCTTTATGTTTCAAATATATGTTAAAACATTTTCTTTAGATTATTATGTGTTCTTTTTGTTTATTTGATTAAGAAAGTACTTTTTACCATGCTAAGTATATGGATCTGCCTTGATGCAGGTGGCTCCCTCTTTTGCTCAATAGCTGTTAGAGTAGGACCGCATCTGAATATGAATACATCCTATCGTTTATGAATTGATGCATGTGAAAGTAGAGGGCTACATGAATGAAGAGATTGCATTTTTGGTACAACTTCAAACCACAAGTCAATTTACAAATTTGTGCCCTTTGTGGCAGGAAAACAGAGAAAATTATAAATAATATTTGAGACTCCTTATTGGAATTATTTACAAAGATCACCATCCTTTCAATATTTTTAAGATGTACAGTGGTACCTGCTACATAAAGTTAACCTGTTGTGAGAGACCACCTGTCTTTGGAAGACCGTCCTGTCACAAGTCTGCTTTTGTTACATCTAGCAGTACATGTCCAGTTGTATGTAACTCTTTCAGTGCCGCATTTTAGACTGAGTCAACAGCTTTCTAGCATATGCCTAATGTACACCCAGGCAAGCTGCTGGCCTGGACCCTTATGTTTTATGTAACCTCAAGCATGCTAGTCCTTGAACCAAAGGTCTTTTTACAAGTAATTTCAATGTAGCACCCTTATTATAAGTCCGAGCAGTACGTGTTAAGTGCCTCAACTTAAGTCACAGTTGGCAGTGAAGAATTCAGAACACTCTTTATTGGCATTAGAGTTATTGTAAATAGCAAGTATCATTATATATAAAAAAGTCTTCCACAGTTTATCACATTTATACAATTTGACATAAAAAGCTTAGTTGACGGGTTAATACTGAGAAGTACTTGCATCCAAGTGTGCATATAATTAAGCACTTTTCCCCAAGATCTTGCCTGCTAAGCAACTAGTTACAAGGCATCCACATGTGTTACTTCCCCTCATGTTCGGTGGAGCAAGATAAGTAATTTAGCAGGCAACCCAAGATCATCAGAAAGGCAAAATTAAATGTCTATTTGATTACTCCATGTATGTGACTAAATAATATTAACTCATTCCATACCAGTCCCTGATTTTTCCATATATTTACCTAGATTTAAGATGACAATTGCATATTTAAATTCTTCATGAAAAGAGCTTTCTTTCAAGTACCAACATGCCTATAGTCTTAAGTCAGTGGTTCTGGCACTGTTTGGCAAGTCATGCTGCAGCTGCCCTTAACCACTGACCAAGGCCTGGGACCACAGTATGGAATGAATTAACTTAGACAGTTGTACGGTGATCATGAGTAAATTAAAAGAATATCTCTCCCAAAATATTTCTCACATAATCTTCAACTTATCATTTCTCAAACACTTGATATATTGCATCATATGATAAATGTTGCAGAATTCTTTCAGCACAAAAGAAAGCAGTGAAATGTTGAGCTATATTGCACATGAAGCTGAAAGAATTGTGAAACATTAATCCCAAGACTCAGTAATTCAGGTGAGCTATAGTCCTTCCTATTGCACATAGAGAGCCAATGTTCAAAATCTTAATGCTTGAGACAGTAGGTGACTGCACTGGCACTGGGAATTTTACAATGTAGTCAGTTTGGCTAATGTAACTTTAACCTCATCAGCCAAATGCCGATTCTGTTAGCCATAATCACAATTACAGGATGTAAATTTTTCTCATACTCAATAAATCTAAATAATTAGTGCAATACCATGAATATAATTATGAAAAGTGAAAAAATTACAAAATATTCTGAGCCAATTTGGTTAAATCTTGCACAGTTTTGTTGGCCAAATATTGCTTTTTTAGCCACTCACTATTTGGCTAATGGATAATGGTTCCCTAGGATGATAGATTTCTTCATCAGCAGGTCAAATTTTATTTGCAAATAACCAATTCCCAAAATATTTTACAATGATATTTCCTGTAAAACCTGCCTCTATAACTCACAATTTTGACACAAAAAATCAAAATTGTATATTCAAAGAAAAAGCTGAATTTGCCAGCACAAGACGTATCTGACATGAAATATTAGATACATGTACTATTTCTGATAGTATTAAATTATATGCATGTACTCACAGAAAATCAGGTTTTTCTACTTAAGCAAAAATGTTCTTTGCAAACAAGTATCCTGTCAACTGCACTATACCAAACTGCTATATCTGTAAACCAAATTAGCTGCTGAATTCCAGACTTGTCATTAATTCATTTTGCTTTTTTTATATCGGATCTTTAAAAACTAAATAAAATAGCACATGTATCAAGAAACCTTGTGTCACTGCTTGTCATGGGGGTCTGTCATGCAATCCATTGTGATATTTTAATTTTTTTTTTGGGGGGGGGGCATGATTTGGTTCATGATACATGTACTTTAGGGTAATATTGTTTTTCTGGCGACACCCATGATAGTGGAACCCCGTGAATAAATGGGGGAGGGGGAGGTAGGAGGAGGATGTCACCTGACCTTGTGGTTGTCATAATGGTTTGGATATGCACAGTCCTTTACTTGGATAGATTTTATTTATAGATCAATTATATTTTGCTAATTCCAAAGTACATGTACAGTCACACAGAATGAACCTAAAGATACACAAATGGTTCTAAACATAGTCTTCTAACCAAGTAATCACATACATGTAATTAACTATACACAATAATATGGTAGGCTGATTAGTATTTAGGAATAAATTTTGGCCAGGCTGAGGGGACCCCAAGAGTACTGATATAACTCCCTGCTGTTGAAAATATACATACAGTGAAACCTCTCTAACCGAGCACTCCGTATACCGAACACCTCTCTATACTGAACGCCATCTCTCGGTCCCAAATATATACTGTCAATGCTATTAAACCTCCCTATACCAAACACCTCACTGTACTGAACACTTTTTTCCGGTCCCAAGGGTGTTTGGTATAGGGAGGTTTCACTATACAAGAAAAAGTGGATATTACTTATCTATAGATGCAGTCTTTAAAAAGCAATAAAACAGAAGAGCTGAAAATTACAAATTCCTGGAAGAAAGAAAAGGAAAAGAAGGAAGGAAGGAAGAAAAAAGAAAGTCTAAAGGAAAAAACGTTCACTTCATTTTCTTTTTGAAGACATTTAGGAGTTGAATTTGTCTTATATTTTCCTGTACATTGTTCTCAATGGACATTGGTGTAGTAATGTCCCTGACCACCATGTCCACCATATCCCCAGGAAGAAGGATAACCTCCGTTGTGGTTATACGTTGGATCCATGTGGCTAATTCCAGTACTAGGTCCTGTGTTATAGGTATATGAGGACCTCCTATAGTCTTGGTCTGGCTCTGGACTAGCAGAAAGCTGGTCTGTGTCTCCAAGTGTTTTATCTGGCCCTGGACTAGCTTGCTTTCTGTACAGGAGTAGACATGCTGTGTCTGAAGAAGCTGCAAGCACTTCTGGTCCCGTGGCTAGCCTTACATTGCTGTCGTTGTAACAATACCAATCTGTAAAAATAACAGTCTACATTAAAAACAATTTTAATAGTACTAGTATTATACATTAGCCTTGTATGTTACATGGTTATTTTGCAAATTATACATTGCATGAGAGCTGATTTACTGCTATTCAATGGTGAAAAATCATCAAAATAATTTCATGTTTTCTGAAACTGTATGTGATGGTCATGTGGTCATAACTGTATGGATATTTATGTTCAAAATTATATGTCACTACAGTAACAGACAGGGGTTGAACCCTTCATGACTGGATAGGCTTTGATTATGATTTTACATTTTGGTCCTGTATAAGGCAAATAAATACCTGTTTTTTTGTCAGCCCCCTCTCCAATACCAGGGCACCGTGCATAAGCAATGTAATGGCCTCCATAAGCCCCGCCTTGATGGTTGATGACAGCATACAGGTCATACTTAGGCATGGATTGGCCTGGTTGTATTGGCCCAGAGAAACAAGTGCGCACATCTAGGTCTCTGCAAAGTACAGTAAACAAGGGACATTCATAGGAAAATGCTGCACTGTGTGTGGGTTGGCACAGTGCTGACTCATGCCTGGGTGTGGATTGGCAATTAAAACACTGTTGTAGATGACATTTTAATCTGGGCACTTTTGGATGATTTGAGTGAATAAGCTAGGGTTAAGAGGCCAGTACACTGTGTGACTTTCATGTGGATAGATGTAATTATTTCATTAGTTTTTCATGCAAGACTATCAAAAGTATATATTTTCTGAAAGAAAACATTTGTCTCAATGTAAATAAACTATTGAATATCAGATTTAACCAGTGCAATTATTTCAATTTAATTCTAATTAAAATTTGCAAAATTTGCATAAACTAAAAATTAGCATGTCCAAAAATTAACATAAAAGTTAGCTTGTAGTATCAAATTAAAGTTAGAACCTGTGTCTGAAATACTGTATCACAGATTTTTTTAAAAAGGGCTATGTAATTTGTATAGATCATCGAAATTTTAATAAAATTTAAAAAAAATGAATAAAATTTTAAAAGCTTTAAAATATGAACTGAACGCTTTATGAAAAAATTGAGATAATGTTTTGCAGCCAACAATATACTCTGTCCATTTTGATCAAAACCAAATGTTTATCTAGAAATGTGTTTGAACTTTTTTTTTTTGTGAGATGTGAATGTTTCATTTTTATGTAAGGCCGACAGTGCATGCTTCACTGCATGATCATTTGAGACATTTTTATGGAAGTATCATCAAAGTCCTGTGAACAATAGTGACAAAATGACAACAACAGAAAAGGCAGCATTTGACCTGACAGGAAAAGTTAAGGTGACCAGGGAGAGGGGAGCAGGGAGACACTTACTGGAGAGGAAAGTGGACGGGCTGGCTACTCTTATGCTTGGTCCGTCCTCTCATCGTGAACCGTTTGAGCTGAATGATGAGGATTGTGGGTAATTGGCTTATAAACATCTGCAGATTAGCCCTCTGGTAGGAGTGACATTGGCTACAAAACCTGGCACAAACATAGTTAACAAATAAGCATGGAAGAAAAACAACTAACTGCAATACCCTTTAGTAGTCAATCCATATAATTTGTTACAACCGCATTATCCTCAAAATGTCCTATCAACAGTGGTGCTTACTTGGGACATTTTAATATATAAGAGCTAGCCAAAATAAATATTCTGTCACATATTTGCACTTAAAGTCACCATTGTGCACAGAGGTTTCACATAATATTGTTTGATTCAATTGTTTTTAAACTCAATGAGCTGCTTTGTCAGTCAGCTGAGCTCATGTGATGTCACTTGCCTGTCACACTAATAAGTTTGATTAAGTGAAGCAATCTTTAGTTTCTATTTTAACTGAATGGCACTAAATTGCGAGCATTCCCTTAAAATATGGCTGCAAGGGTAAAAACTGCAGGCCCTGCATGACAAGATTAGGGCATATTGGGTGCCTCAGCCTGAAGTAATGCAAGGACAGAGCTATAGTGAATGTACCTTGTGCATTACGTACGAAAAACTCCACCAAAGAGGGATTTCAAATTGGCTTTCAAACTGCAAACAGAAGCTGCCGATGGCACAGTAACTAGTCGCACTTACATGTGACCAACGATTTAAAAGCTCACCCTTTTGACAGCATTGACATGTGACCAATGATTTAAAGGCTCACCACTTTGACAGCATTTACATGTGACTAATGACACTTTGATTGCATTTACATGTGACTACTGATTTAAAAGCTCACCACTTTGATAATGTTTACCAGCGACTGTAATGGTTAAAAAGCTCACCAGCCATCTCCAGGCAGCAGGACCTCCTTCTCGTTAAACTTAGCCAGGCAGTCATCTAGAGTGCTCTCTGTGGCATTGTCTGGAAAAGCACCAGCAGGTCTTACAGATGCAAGGGATTTGCAACATACATGGAGAAATACATGTATTAATTATTTCAGAGTGTAAAGACAACATTTTTAATATTTTGGTCTATCACCTGACTACCCACAGCTGTATATCAACTTTGGGCAGGACCCAATTCAACTTTATTTGTGGAGCATTGACCATCAGGACTGGTTCTACTGGCAGCTTGTGCACATTGCTATCACCTGACATGAATGCACAATGATGTATGGGGCCCTGTCTGGTAAGCTTTAACACTGACTGTCTACTACCTCATTGTTGCAGAAACATTATGCTCTTCTGTCTCCCACATAATACCATTATGACATCACTCTCAAAGCAGCTCCAGGATGTGGCTATCTCATCAGTTTATGAAGCTCTTTCATGCAAGTAAAAGAAACGATATGCTTCTCCTGCAAATTTAGTCTGAGGTACTCCATCTGACCAGGAACCAGACTGCTGCCCAGTATGTCTGTACTTATCTCTGAAGCCAAACATGTGGCCTTGACCATGGGTGGGCTTCTTGATCACTGCCGCCACACCTGACTGTTATACCATTATTGAAGGTGTTGTCATATGGATAACTTTTGTTTCATTCTCCTGACACACAGAAGAGCAGCATGACATGCGCAAAATTACAAACTCTTTGCTGATTGGTCAGCATGAGGAAACACGAGGACTATGACAGTCCTGTGCTCAGCTGACCTTGGATACAGATTCAGGTGGTCTTGGGACCTTTGGAATAACATCAAGGTGTTCCTTTCTTGAGGACTCGTCACTGTTTGTAATATAAAATTCTGAACTGAAACAGTTCTGGAGTTTTCATTTTTAAATGAAAGTGGCAGGATCTGCAAGTTCCTTGATATTAGCCAATATGTCAATTTGACCTTCCAAGGTCACTAAAGGTCAAAATTAACAACACGAGAAGAAACCCCATAAGTACTTTACATGAGTGTTAGTAACCATGGGCCAAGGATCCACCATTACTGACATGTAAGCCAACATGTCAGTTTGACCTTTTAAGGTCACTAAAGGTCAAAATTAACAATACCTAAAGAAATCCTATGGATACTTTGCAACGAGTGTTTAAAAGTAGCTATGAGCCTAGCATCCTCCATTACTGAGATTCAAGCCAGTATGTCAGATTTGCCGCTACCCCTATTGTGATAATGCTAACATGTACATGTACTCTTACATATAATTTCTAATTTGATAGTTTGTTAAAATGAGGAAGTACCAGCAGCACCATCATAAACAAACTTAGTGCAGACCGAGTCAAAAGGCACATTTCCACCAAGTTTGAAGAGAGTCCAACATGTGGCTTGTAAAAAGTTAAAACTAGAGGAAACAAACAAAAATTTAATAAAAAAATGAAAACAAAACAAGAGAAACAAAACACAAACCAAACGAAAAAAATCGTAGTTAACTGGTGAATTAACATGAGGAAAGTGAGATAAGGAATTTTTTTTGTTGGCAATACATTTCCTTTGGAATGCAACAGGACTAAGGATTCAAGATAACTGTTTCTCCCTTGGAAGTCTGATCACTTTAATACCAACAGGTGCCACTGTAGAGAGGTGGGGGATAATAGATTGAAGTGAATGGTGTTAAGTGGTATGGAAAGATAACAATCTCAGTTTCAGAGAATCAGCACTATGGGTGGTCACAAGGAGCAGCCATTGATTTGTG
This sequence comes from Hermodice carunculata, assembly GCA_964020975.1. NCBI lineage: Eukaryota > Metazoa > Annelida > Polychaeta > Eunicida > Amphinomidae > Hermodice > Hermodice carunculata. The sequence continues at coordinate 96,471,204 of OZ026624.1, read as the reverse complement.
ATGTATTCAAGGCTGCAAGGGACAGGAAAAACTAGCTAAGCAGTTAAGCATGAAGGCCGTTGGGGGGGGGGGACCCAGAAGTGTCCTTAAGTAATTTCAAAGCAATTGGGTTTGCAGTTTTGGAAAAGATGAACCGAGAAAAAAATCATATAAAAATTTTAAAAATCACTGAAGCATGACCTGTTGAACAAACTTGGTGAAGATCTGACCAAGGTATATCTCCACCACATTAGAACAGGATCTGACAGGCAGTATTGTAGAAGTTAAAATGGAATTTTGGACAGACAACAAGCACCTATAATCCTATAGCTCAAATGACTGACAAATCAGCTGAACTAAAAATGGCAATTGGATGTCAGGAAGAACAGTTAACATCGATCAACTTGAAAAATAAACCATACGCATATGAACATTTCCAATGGTTTTCCAACAAATCAACTGCGTTGTGTGTTTTATGGCTTTCACACATATCTACCTGTATTGAACCATTCTTTTCAAGAACGGGGATCTGGTACATTGGGTTACTGGTGCTGAAGGCTGCTGGCTTGAGACACAGCGGTTCCATAGTCACAAAACAAATGACTCTTGGCATAGAATGACAGGCATGTGGTGAAATTGAATGATATGACTAAATACTTCATTCCATATTTGAAAGTACTGATATATATATATATGTGTCAAGTGACACACCCTTCAGTGCTGGTGTAGCAGTTGGGCACAGTGTTCATTGTGATGAGACACTCAGCTGTGGTCTTGATACAGTTTAAGGCCATCGGTGGCTACACCCTGCACTCTGTCAACAAGGTACATGTTATTGAAGTGCTCTTTCCTTGTATTGGCCACAAAGAAACAGAATTGGAAAGATTTGGACCATTTTGAACAAAAAAAAGCTTGGAATAATGATGTTGGGAACAAGAATTTAAGCCCATGTTGAAAGGGAGATGTGAAACAGACTGGATCTTACCTGGAACAGTCTGGATCTTACCTGGAACAGTCTGGATCTTACCTGGTTGTTTGGGTGCTGGAGGCTCATTATAGTCATAGTCCTGAAGCACAATGGAAAGGACTGAAAGGTTTTTGTCATTTTTGTTGTTGAATGTTAAATATAGTAACAAGTTGACGCTGACGCTGTCCATATCTCCCGCCCACATAATTTTAAAACAAAGATAACTGTAAATTTGGCAGGTACATACTGGCATGTTTCTGATATTGTGCTTAAATGGGGACGATACGTTAACTGTACCTCTACCCTGGGTGTCATGGTAAACATATACTCAAGTAAATAAAAAATAACCTAAAAATTATGGCATGAGCAGAATGCTGGAATTTTACATGTGATTTGTAGTCATCTGAAAACAAGAAAAATGTATAGAGTCAATGAAACAGAAAAATAACTGTTTCTTACAAAGGTTACTAGTTGTGATTCTCTGTTAAGTTCTGCAGTGTGATCCATGTCATGTGATGGTCTGTGTATGGCACCGGGAATGCATCAGCAGATAGGACTCTGTTGTTATTGTCGTCTGTGAAGATCAGATCCAGGTAACCACCAAGCCTATGTGTTGGCTTTGATATAATATATAAGTTATTATACTATCTTATCTGGTTCTGAAGATATTGCGTGCAAGGAATTCACAGAGAAGTGACCCTGGGTGACCTTGAATGGGGTCAAGGTCACTTTCCTTTCAACTCGATGTGACTACTGATAAGGGTGACCTACTGTAAAAAAATTCATGATCCTAGCTTTACTGGTTCTTGAGATATCGCACGCAAGAAATGTGGGATGGATGAACTGCCTCTGGTGACCTTGAAATTAGGTCAAGGTCAAGGTCCTTCAAGCATGACATAGAACCTTACAAGGTTGATCAACTGTAAAAGTTAAGTGATCCTAGCTCACTTGTTTCTTCAGATATTGCATACAACAAATTCAAAGAAAATTGAATTGCCGCTGGTGGCCTTGGAATTACGTCAAGGTCACACACCTTCAAACTCGATGTAGACCCTAACAAGAGTGATCAACTGTGAAAATTTCATCATCCTATCATATCCGGTTCTTAAGATATCGCGCGCAAGAAGTTTAGAGATAAATGACCCTGGTAACCTTGAAATGGGGTCAAGGTCACTCTCCTTCAAACTCGACGTGAACACTTATAAGGGTGACCAACTGTAAAAAATTCATGATCCGAGCTTAATCTGTTCTTGAGATATCGCGCGCAAGAAATTCGGGACGGACGGACGGACGGACGGACGGTCGTCATTACTATATCTTCCCCCCCACTTCGTGGGCGGGAGATAACAATAACATAAACATATGTGTGACACATCAAATTTAACATACAGAGTATTATATAAAGTTGAAGTACTTTATCTTTAAAAGATTTATTTACATGCAATTTAGACTAAACAAGTCCAGAATAAACAGCGATTGATTGATAACTTGGGATCTCAGCTTGGATAGTCGACCGGTTTCGTTGCTGACGCAACTCATCAGGACTGATCAACGGTCCCCTGTACGTACTTATATACCAGGGTATAACATTCACTTTACTAATGTAAGTGAACGTGTTTAAGTAAAAAAAAACGATGTGATTGGCTGTCTGTTCTATCACAAAGTAGAACTTGCTTGTTGCTAAGCAGTAATAAACTGGTAGACTGACCTCAGTGTGTCAGGTTTAGAAATACCTGGAGGATACCAGGTGTAGTGTAGAGAAGACTTGTATCTACTGATAGCTAGACTCTCAATTCAGAGAAAATTGGGAGCCGTTGGTTCACGAGTGTACCTCTCATGAACACAAATCATCACGGGGTAGATGAACTCAGAACCAAAATTTTTTTATTTACATGCAAATGTATGATTAAGAAATGATAAATACATGTACTGTGCCTCAACTTGATGAAAGTGCAGGCTGGTGTGCTAGAAACTAGGAGCCCAGAAAATGTCTTAATGGAAAGTTTGAGTGCAAATAAGGTCTAACTTCCTCGTACCCAATTCTGGTAAGACACAGTAAGATGCTTTTCCCATGCTGCCAGACAAGGAGAAAATGGTAAGAGGGAGTAAGATGTACTTAAGACAGGCCTAGAGGTAATTAAATTTGTTAAGAGGTATAGTAAGACATGCTTGTTATGTAACAGGATGTGAGTAGAAAGTCACTTAATGGAGGGGCACAGGCCACCTCAAACTGGACAACCATGTTTAATTGCAAATTCTAACATGATTAGAGTTAACTTAAGTAGCCAATCAGATGGCCAGAAAACATCATGTGATCATGATTGATTCCATGGCAACATTGCAGATAGAATGAATCAGTCATGGCTGTTGAAACCATTGTTGTTTGCACCCCTTCCAGAAAATAATTATGTTCAATGGCATTTTTGACTGTTAATAATGATTTCCTGTGTTGGACTATACCCAAAAGATGTTTTAGTAATAAAAATTATTTGCAGATCTATTGTGTTTTTTGCTTGTGTTTTATTAATAAAATCTTGAAAAACCAAGCTGTTGAAAATTGGATGAGCATCCCTGCTTCAACGCTGTTCCTGTCCACAAGATGGTGCACTGCCCAGGTCTTGGGGGAGGGGGAGAACTATGTTGTTGGAAGAGCCAATTGAGCAAAGATGGTGCCTAAATATTTGTCTGATCTGGAGACTGTAACATACTAAAACTTGAAGATCTTCCAAGAGTTGAAGCTTTAAACATGTCTAAATAAGCATTGCTTTACCTTTCATGGTGTGGTGGTTTCATCAATCACAGTCAAGCTACGCTAAACCCTTGAGCCCCACTCTCAGGTTTAGCACATTTTGACTGTGATTGATTGAACCACCCAGCCTGCTAAAGCTGAATTAATACTATGATCATGAGAAGACTAGGCAAGGGCCAAGATGGGGAAAAGTGCCTGTCTGTGAAGCTTTGGCCTGAATAAAGACTTTAGGATTTGTCTGACCGGTTTCATTCTGTCCAAACTCCTCATAGACTGCCCATGCAAAGACTGCAGCTGCATTTATTTTTCACCTTGAATTTTGGGTGTCCACCTCTATATTGTTGTATGTGGGAGTGACATAAAACCATTGTGTTTTACGGCAGAAAGGCCAACTGTCGAACTGGTCAGTTGGGTTAATTTCAGTCCACATGCCATGATGTGCACATGTTTCTGTTCACTAACATTCCTTTGTCAAGGAGACGTGACATCTCTTTGCTGGTGTTCACAATGGGTGTAAATTTTGCAAGAGTGAGAACATAAGTTTAGTGCATTAAACATACAACTGGTGTGTTTGGGATCAAGGTAAAATTTATGGGGCCTGAGTTTTCATGGACATGACTAGAAAAGTCCATTCCACTAAAATACAATGAATTAGCATCTTTTGGCTGCAGAAACTTAATATGTTCTGTTTAAAGCTTGTCCCAAACAATGTCAATGGGTGATAGGGATGGGAACTATAAATTAGCATAATACAAGGCACGGGTGTCTATTTCCCCATGACATTCAGGCCAAAGGGTTCTATGGCACACCACAGGTGGCTCCAGTGGTGCTCTTTGAGAGCCAGTCGAAAAGTCTAAGGTTTTTTTCACCTGTGGGGGAGTTGTGATACGAGGCACAGGATTTGGACTTGAAGGTCAAGTCCACTGATCCTAGGCTATAATCAGTCACAATTTTTAATACAAATCACTCAAGTATGCTGCAGAACTGAAGTATTCTCCAAGCTCTTATATCAGTTTCTCAAGAATAGTTGAAGCTGATTTAAATACTTCTACTACATGTGGTCTAAACTAAGACTACAAGTCAAGGCTCTATGTGTAAACACACAGTGATCCCATGTGAAGCCATGGACACACACAGTAATCCAATGTGAAGCCATGAACACACACAGTGATATAATGTGAAGCCATGAACACACACACAGTGATCCAATGTGAAGCCATGAACACACACAGTGATCCAATGTGAAGCTATGAACACACACAGTGATCCAATGTGAAGCCATGAGCACACAGTGATCCAATGTGAAGCCATGGACACACACAGTGATCCAATGTGAAGCCATGAACACACAGTGATCCAATGTGAAGCCATGAACACACAGTGATCCAATGTGATGCCATGAACACACACAGTGATCCAATGTGAAGCCATGAACACACAGTGATCCAATGTGAAGCCATGAACACACAGTGATCCAATGTGAAGCCATGGGCACACACAGTGAACCAATGTGAAGCCATGGACACACACAGTGACCCAATGTGAAGCCATGAACAAACAGTGATCCAATGTGAAGCCATGAACACACACAGTGATCCAATGTGAAGCCATGAACACACAGTGATCCAATGTGAAGCTATGAACACACACAGTGATTCAATGTGAAGCCATGAACACACAGTGATCCAATGTGAAGTCATAGACACACACAGTGATCCACTGTGAAGCCATGGACACACCGAGTGAACCAATGTGAAGCCATGGTGTCTGATCCAACCAGCCAATTTGTTTACATTTGAGGCCATGGTATCAATTGCCAGTGTTTTTACATCTTTTAACTCTTTGCCAATCAAACCAGCCAAAATAACCCAGCTGTCAACTGTTTTCCCCTTTTACATTTTCCTTTTTTAACTGAGGAAAACATTTGGAATAGAATATACAGATGACACTAAATCAAGAGAGCATCTTGCATGTCAACAGTTCTCCTTGCTGCAGGTTAGGAACAAGAGTAAAGCTGTGGAGTCAGTCTAACTCTAATAGAGAAAGCGTTAAAGGACAATCCAAATCAGGTAAGGGTTAAATCACAATCCAAATCATCCAAGAGTTAAATGACAATAGGGGTGATCTGGGTTGGTTTAATTTCTTGACACACAGCCTTTAGTTCCCATGACGCATGTTTGTGACACCTAGCAACCCATGCCATTTGAGGTCAGGTGGGTCAGCAAAGCCCATTACATTACCAGGAACTTGAAAGTTTCACCCTGTATATGAGGACGATTTTTTGAATTATCATCTTCTAATCTACCTGAAGTACATATTGTTATCTTTCAAATACACCCAGGTGTGATAAAATGAAAGTTTAATGCTTATTTGACAACATATAGAGAGGTTAAATTTATATCTGCAAATTCCCCATATTAATCTATGGAGAAAAAGTGAGGTCATGCAAAGTGACCACAAGATGTGGGCGGTCAATCATGAACAGGATTTCATATTAATTTATCAATCTCCCATAATTTTACTTTCTATCTCCCAGATTTTAAGTTTGGCAGGTTGGCAACAATGCATATCACAAGTTACCTATTCACTTACCAGTTCCTTTGTGTGGATTGTCATGTTTAATGCAGGATCTGCATTTGCCCAGTCAAGTCCTAGATGTGATATACCAGACAGATCTAGTGGTCCCTCACCTGTAATGGGAAGAACCATACTGCTCAGTAGGTAGCCTGCTCTTTGACTTTCATGATGTGCATGATGTGAGTAATGCTGAAACAAGAGGCCCATGGGCCTAATACCCTGCTGAAATATAATCTGATGACCATCACCAAAAATTGTCTTTGCCATTGATGTCCACTTTGCAAACCAAAATTACCTCCTTTAGCTTTACAGTCCTGGTGACTTATGAAAATAGTTCAAGGTCATGGACATTTAAGCTTGTCCATGTAGATTTTCATACACTTTAAATTTATCAATCCTAAAAGTTATATGGGACTCGCTCAAAAAACTGTGGGGTGTTGAGCATTAAAAAATGATCCCCGCATTCCAATTGGCCATTTGACCTTGACCTTCAACTCTGATTAAAAATTCTTGCTGTTCAAAATGTGTGCTCAGCCCACTTCCAGCTTTCCATTCATGCTCTGTTTTAAAAATTGGGTCATAACTTTTTGAGTTATTGAAGAAAAACCACAAATTTGGACAAATGTCAAACTCCATAATCTGTAGGTCATGGTGACCTAAAAAGTAGGTCACCAAGTCAAATTGTATTTACAATGTACTTAAGTGCAATTTTGATCTGGAGCCCCAATTCTCTCTGCCATCGATGTCCAAGCTACACCCAGGTGCCATCACAAAATCATCTCTTTCAACTTTACAGGACTGGTGACCTAACAAAAATAGGCCAAGCAACAAATCACTGATATTATATAACATTAGCACTGGACATGATCTATATACATGTATTCCATAAATTTAGCATGTGGCATTCAATTATTTTTCAAGATGTGGAATTTTACATCTTTCACCACATTTTGGCTCATAATTCAAGTTATAGGTGGGGCCACTAGTACTTATAGTAAGCAACTGAGATTTTTACCTCCACCAGAATCCCACTAAATATCATGACTGTAAGCAAGATGTACATGGCACATAGCATTAAAACTGAAATTCAGTAAAAAAGATGAAGACTGCTCCGTCCATGAACTAGTCCCAGAGGCTCTGTCCATCGACTGGTCCCACAAAGACTCTGTCTATGGACTGGTCCCACAGAGGCTCTGTCATGGACTGGTCCCGCAGAGGCTCTGTCCATGGACTGGTCCTAGAAGCTCTGTCCAGGGACAGGTCCCACAGAGGCTCTGTCCATGGACCAGTCCAAGAGGCTCTGTCCATGGACTGGTCTCACAGGGGCTATGTCCATGGACCGATCCCAGGGGCTCTGTCCATGGACTGGTCTCAGAGGCTTTGTCAATGGACTGGTCCCACAGCGGCTCTGTCCATGGACTGATCCCAGAAGCTCTGTCCATGGACTGGTCCCAGAGGCTCTGTCCATGGACTGGGTGCAGAGGCTCTGTCCATGGACTGGTCCCAGAGGCTCTGTCAACGGACTGGTCCAAGAGGCTTTGTCCATGGACTGGTCCTACAGAAGGAAGTCTGTTTCCAGTCATATCCATTTTGGTAATTTACCTTTGTTGTGGAACTTCGCTCGCTTTCTTTTGCCCAGGGTTCTGCCATCTTGATCACAGGGTCGTAGCTGAGATGAGGGCTTTGCCTTTCCCTTTGCTGCCTTTTTCTTTCTTCCTGCACTTGAAGGGAGAAAATCCACTGAGACCCTGAAAAAAGTAGAACTGAATTTTAAAATACTATGATTTTATTTTTACTTAATGGTAGCCTCATGTATGCTAGTTTTGTTAATGCTGTAAAATATGAAATCTCCTGACATCCACTGTGACAGTAAATATGCACAATGTGATTGAAGAGAGCAGTCCTAACTCAGATGAACTGCACTGTTGCAGGGAACAAAGTTTATTTGTGCTACTTCTTCAAATAAACTAGATAAAATAGTGGTGCTTGCACCACTGAAGGGACCGCCATATACAAATATGGGACAGTTTATGGCAGCAAATGTATCTCACCTTGGACATTGGGTAAATTGACCTTGCATACAGGTTCAAAGTCGGCTATATACAGTAATAAATAATTTTACCATAAAATCCAGCATCCAGAAGCAAATAAGTGGCTCTGTGACCTTGAGAAGTGGGTCAAGGTCATTCATTTTCAACCTTAACCTTGGCCCTATAAAGCACTATGATTGTGTACAATCTAAAACCATAAATAAAACCATAAATGAAAAAAATTATAAATTATTGTGTGGACACTGAATTTTACAAAAGTGGCTATGTGACATTGGGAATTGGGTTCAAGGTCACTCATGCTCAAACTTCACCTTGGCCTGATGATGTGCAATATGAAATCCTTATAGCTTAAAAACTTCTCAAGTTATCATGCCAACACCAAATTCACTAATGTGACTCTGTGACCTTAGGAATTGGGTCAAGGTCACCCATCTTTAAACTTGATCTAGCCCTTACAGGGGACTAAGATCCTGTAGCTTAAAAACTTCTCAAGTTATCATGCCGACACCAAATTCACTAATGTGGCTCTGTGACCTTAGGAATTGGGTCAAGGTTACCAATCTTCAAACTTGATCTAGCCCTTACAGGGGACTATGATCTTGTGCAATATAAAAGCCCTAACTTAAATGCTTCTCAAGCTATCATATGGGCACCAAATTAACTAATGTGGCTGTGACCTTGGAAATTGGGTCAAGGTCACCCATCTTTCAACTGGACCTAGCTCTCACAGAGGACAATAACCCTGTGCAATATGGAAGCCCTAGCTCAAACACATCTCAAGTTATGTGGACACCAAATTCACTAATGTGGCTCTGTGACCTTGGGAATTGGATCAAGGTCACCCATTCTAATACTTAAGGCAGTCCTCATACAGGACTAAAATCCTGTGCAATATGAAAACCCGGGCTCAAAAGCTTCTCAAGTTATCATTTAGAAAGGATTCGAATGGACACCGGCTGGCTGACCAGAACCTGCGATCACTACAGGGGACGTACTCGATCACCTTCGTCGGTCCCCTAATATCTTTAAATCAACCCATTTCATCCATGGAAATCTTTCACCATATTTACTTTGCAAAACTAAAAGAGAATAAATATACGCATGTACATGGCTGTTTCCCTTGTCAGTCCCACCAGAAGTACCATTTTGAGGTTCCTTGGTTACCGGTAAAGCATTTGATTCTGTGTCCATCTTGGCTATTTGGCCATCTAAACTGCTTCAAATAAGCTTGCTTCTGTTTAAACAGCAACAATTTCAGTTTCTGTTTAATCTTTGCCTCTATATCTCTCAAAGAGGAATCCAGATCCTGTACATCATACGATCATTTGCTTCCCTTTTGCCCATGTGTAGTTTGTGATCTATCCTTCATATGAATGATACATTGTGTGGCTTTTTGTGCCCAGTGGTACATTGTGTTTCTATTTTGTGTGTGTGTGTCTAGCCACACAATGTAATTCTGAAATTGTGCTAGTTAAATCGTTATGTGACTCAGAACATCCTCCAAAAAGCCACACAATGTATATGTCCATCAGATGTCCATCACTATCATCATGGACATATCCTACTGATGGACATGATCATCAAGAGCATTAGTTAAGCCACAGAAACATGGACAATGTGTATCCTATCAGAAGAGCTGCTTTGGTAAGCCACACAAACATGGACAAATGTATCCAATCAGAAGAGCTGTTTTGGTAAAGCCACACAAACTTGGACAATTGTTTATCCAATCAGAAGGGTTGGCTTTTTTCAGTACAAGGTGTCCAACATATTCTGTGTCTATTATGCCTTCCGTGGCTTTTTTTTTTCCTATGGACATACAGCCACATAATGTCCCATTCGTTAAGGACTCCTCGAAGCCACACAGTGCACCTTTATAAAAGCCACACAAACAGAAAGACACACAAAGTATCATTTGTTAGCCATATCATCTTTTGTCTCGCATTGCATATTGCCACATGCAGCCATATCCGTGCCGCATTCTGACTGAAACAAGTCTGAAATATCGTTTTCTGGATCAGATTGTGTGACAAGAATATCTTCAAAATTGTCCAGATCGTCCTGTTGAATATCAGACACATTACCTTCGTTATACTCCCACATGGAGTATATTGGAATCCTCATGTCTGTTCATTCGTCCGTTCACACTAGTATTGGAAGATGAATGTTGGTGCTTTGGTAACTCGGGAATCTCTTTGCTGTCATTACTGGGTTTGATATTTATGAATATGGGTCATGTTTTTCTACATAAGTGTATCATACCAGAGACATCCATCTGTAGAGCTTCAATTGTTTAGCGAGGGACTTGTAGAAGTCTGCTCCTTGCATTTGATACTCTATAACAGTGATTCAATCACTTAACTTTTTAATTACATAATGTTCCAGATTCATAGATATCACAAAAACTATATAGGCCCTACTTTTGCTATCAACTCCGCTGACAAACTAGTCAGAAGAAACAAAATAGTGATAGGCCTACCAATTCTCTTTTTATTTTTTTGCAGAAGTAATAAAATTTGGATTGTGCGTGGTTGGACCTATAAATATTGGAAACACTACAGTCTGTATTTAATGAAGAATATTTCAAAGGTTGAGAGGACTGGTTTAAAACCACCAGTTGCCTTTTGTTGGTGACTGCCTGTCTCAAGTCAGGAGTGAAATTTGTTTCAGTTAGTGAACAAGGTACGACTTCATTCTACAATGGAGACAGCTGATGCCACCACCTGGGCACTATTAATTAATGGCCTTTTCCTGTATTTTAAAGGTGTTAACCTGGGACATCTTTCAAGTTTTCCCTGACAATGAATTAAGATCTGAATGAGAACGTAGCAGTCACATGCAATATTTCAATGTATGTGCCCACTGTGTCTGTACGTGTACGTACCTGGCTGCTGCGTCTGCTCTGTCGTGTATGTGTGTCCATGTCGCCTGTGAGCGAGGCACGCTGATGATGAACGGACGGCCCACTAATGGAGGCTCACCATGACAAGCCGTACAGTACTTTTCTGCTTCGCCTATCTTCTTGCAACTCCTAAGGCAAACAGACCCAGTGCAGTGGGTGTTAAATGGTTAACTCATGCTAAGTCTGGTTAATTGATATACAGAAGGGTTGCACTGTGGAAGGGTCTTCCTTCTTTCTGTGTCCACCAGTCATGTTTATGCACATATATGTGATATCCACAGTACAAAATGTATATAGATCATTACTTTGCCCAGTGGTGTGATCTGAGGTACATGAGCTATACTATTCTCTTGGACTCACCCTTTCATGTTAGGACAACACTGAGTCAACAGCTTTCCTGAGGACTGAGTCAACAGCTTTCTTCATGACTGAGTCAACAGCTTTCCTCAGGACTGAGTCAACAGCTTTCCTGAGGACTGAGTCAACAGCTTTCCTCAGGACTGAGTCAACAGCTTTTCTCAAGACTGGCTAGCCACACTGCACCCAACTTGCACTGAGATGATTAAGCTGTTTTCTTGGGACATGTGATCTTGATAGGTTTGATTACAATTTTATATAAATGTTTTCTGAATGAAAATATTAAGAAAGAGAGGATATTTGAATCAGCTTCCCGGTGACCTGATCACGATCCTACAGGCTATATGTGTGCAATGGCACGCTCAGTTGCATGTACATTTTCATGGAGGACAACAAAACGTGGAGGAGTCAGAATGATATAAAAAGAAGTTACAGCCCATGTTGTCTAAAAATGTCTGCTCACACCCAAATGATTCTGTTTATCATATCTGTAAATACATGTGAAACAAAAGTGCCAGTACAGTACTGGAAATTTGAACAACATAAAATGCCTAAAATACCTATCCTTATACAAATGATTCTTGTTTATAAGGATAGGTATTTTAAGCAAAACCGAATCTGCATACAATGTATATATTTAACCTAAATTAAAATAAAATTATTTTGCAAGATGTATGTAATTAACTTAAAGACCATGCCGACATGAATGCTAGCACTTGTTAGTTGATAGTGAGATGGTTGGACTACTTACGTGTTGCAGTAGGCCGGTCTGTTACATTTACTACAAGGCTTGGGCTTGGACTGCCCAGCCAAGTTCTTGTTGCAATTCATACATTTGCTGATGGTTCCAGTTGCATGTCTCTGGAAACACAAAGGCATTTGTAAAGTTTGATACGATATCAGGCACGTTTTTAAAGTTTGATGTGATGTGATGTGATGTGATGTGATGTGATATCTGGCACAGATTCCACATTGGCCTACATTGAAGTAAAACCTGCGAAGCTGAACACCTCCAATACCCAAACACTTTGGCTGGGTCCCAGGGGCATTCCCCCTTGACAGGTTTGACTGTAGTATGAAGACAAAGTGTACATCTATATGTTGTGCCTCTGACAAAATAATGAGCGGACTGTGTGGAGGACCAGGAGCCATTGGACGCTAATTTCTGGATGTAGAACAACCTCTGTCTGCTGAAGCCATAGGACTACACTTAGTCTAGCAAAACAGCTAACATGGAGGGGTAGCTTTTTTGGGTGGGATGGAGGGAGGGGGTTAATATAAATTGAGCATTTGCTGCATTTTAGGTGGTCTCTGGTGAAGGGTGGCCCTTGGCAACAGGAGGGTTAAAGGGTACACTGTCCTGGTAATCAGAGCAAAGCTCCGTTGATGGTGTAGCATCAAAAGTACACAAACTGGTTTAACGCTTTCTTGCTCAAATTACCCCGAGGCACCCAGATGTAAACTTGGCTTCTGCTTTACTCTTTTTAATCAATTTTCATGTTAATAGAAAACATTTTTGTTAAGAATTGTAAATCAGTCATAAATGTACATCCCGGGTCAACAGCTTGCCTCAGTGGGGGGTAGGGTGTGTTGAGCCCAGCCCCCCACTGAGGCAAGCTGTTGACTCCAGTCTTATTCTGACCAGGGCAGGGTTCAACTTGTGACTAAACCAAAATATACTAAAATACTGTATGTATGAATCAGAGAGAGAGAGAGAGAGAGACAGACAGAGAGAGAGACAGACAGACAGACAGACAGACAGGGAGAGGGAGGAGCAATAGAGAGAGGGAGAGGGAGGGAGAGATAGAGACAGAGGGAGGGTGAGGGAGAGATGGAAAGAGATAGAGGGGGAAAGAGAGTGAGAGAGACAGAGAGGGGACAGCGAGAGAGGGAGGGAGAGAGAGAGGGGGAGAGACAGAGAGAGGAATGGAGGGAGGGACGAAGAGAGTAGGAGGGAAGGAGGGAGGGAGACAGAGAGGGAGGAGGAGACAGAGAGGGAGGGAGGATAGGGAGACACAGAAAGACAGACAGAGAGAGGGAAGGAGAGAGAGAGAGACTGTCCCTCTCCTTTGTCAATGTATGCATGTAGCTGACCATTATGCCACATGGTTTTGTTTCTTTTTAATTAGATATGGCACCACACTTTAGTACCATATATCATCATAGACACCTTTGCCATTACTATTTTCTCATATTTGCATTGTATCATGTATGCCTTCACTCTTGTTGTATGGTATTGCGCATGCCTTTGATATTGTCATTTTCTTATTTTTGCATTGTATCATGCATGCGAGCACTGCTATTGCATGGTCTCCTGCATACCTTTGCCATTACTATTTTCATATTATCTCCTTGTATCATGCATGCCTTTTGCCATTGCTATTTTATTTTTTGCATTGTATCATACATGCCTTTGCTGTTGTCGCATGGTATCATATATGCATGCCTTTGCTATTGTTATTTTCTTATTGCTACATGTACATTGTATCATGCATACCTTTGCCACTCTTTTTTTCTTATTGTTACATTGTATCATGCATGCATGCCTTTGCTGTTACTGTTTTCTTATCACTGTGTTGCTATGAATATTTCTATGTGTAATACAGACAATCAAGTTGAATTTATGTAGCATTATAAAGTATCTACCTGATAAACAGTAATGTGGTACATTGGCTCCCCAGTCTTTAACTCATATCTGCAATCAACACAAGAAAACATATTCTTCATCCTACAAAGTCAAATGTGCTTTGCCAGCTTTATTCTATCATAGCATCAGTAAACAGACAAAAATAAAAGTGAGTTGCTTAAACTATATACGTGCACTTGATGGCGTTCATTCAAGTTAGTGCCCATAACAAAAAAATGGCAGACAACTGCTCACATCTGAAGCTCAGCTGACTATTCAGTCATCTGAGCTCAAATGTGTTCTCCTCATGGTAACCTTCATCAGCCCTTGACTGGAATATGCTCACCAACACAGTTGCTAGTCTGACGCATTGGAACTCACTAGCAAACCAAATAAATGTTAGAAACAAGGCTAGCTTCATTATTGAATTGTAACTTAAAATTAATAAATCACTAATCTCAAACATTATTGCTCTAACAATTGACATAGATTACATCAGCTGTACTAATTTAAAAAAAATTCAATTTCATTATTAATTTGCATTGTGGCATCAGATGTTTAAGATAAAAGGTTAAAACTAGGTTCTTTTTAGATTTTTTAATTTCTTTGAACACATACATGTAGGAAATCTGGTCGTTCTAAATATGTAATAGTATATTTTCAACTTTGAAATTTTACATAAAACCAAAGTTTTACAAACGGGTTGAAAAATATATTACAATTGGACATATGACACTTAAGGTAATGACCGGCAATTTAACTTTTATAGGCTAAATATCACAGAAAAGTGCATCCCTGACATAATAAACTTATATACTCAATTGTCAGTAAGTTCTGCAAAATCTGTCTGCACTAAACAAAAGCTAAGAATTCAAACTTGATATATAAACATGAGCATTTTGGGTAAAAAAAGGTGTTTTTGTAAAATTTTGAATACTTCACAAAAAAACAGTGAATATAAAATGGTCAAATTTATGTATTATAATCTCACGTATCTGCAAAACTGTATCAGGGATTTTACATAACTGTATCTGATTGTTTACAATGGTGATAAAAAAATTAGAAAATGGTTGTTTTTGTGAAATTGACAAAGTTTGTGGCACTGTTCAATTTTGATATGCATTTAAAAAAGAACTGATTATCTCTCAGAAAATTACCACAACATTTTTGCTCTCGAGAATTGTTAGAGTAAATCAGTTTTACTTGATTAAAATCAGAGAATTTCTTCATGTGAAATGGACATTTTGGAGTAGATGTCTGTAGTCTATATCAAGATCCAAAGGTTAACATGGTCCATTGACTACCATGTTAACATTGAACAGATTTTGTTTATTTCTTCATATATTGTAATTGGACTAGGTCTACCAGAAAGTCACCAAATTTCAAAATGAACAAAAGTATTGGTTGGATGTTACCTTAAATTCTTTACATCAATCTAAATTTTGCACATCCAGAATTTACATGTACCTTGATGTTTTATTTGCACAGCACAGCTTGAACTACCATCTCTGCAGATTTGAAAAATATACTTCTTAAGGTTGCCACCAGGGGGCACTCTTTAATGATACGCTTTTGAGCGGATGGTAACCACAGTGACCCAAATAAAATAATCAAAATCCCATAAAAATATCTGAAAATTTACAAAATTGATAACATTATTTGATCAGATATAATTCTTGCTGACCTATTTCTTTCAAGTAAATAGGTTTTATTCTGAAATTGAAGAATGTAAAAAGTGTTAGGGGTGTGCAATTTCAGAATACATTTTTGAGACCGGTAAGTGATTTTTGCACAAGTACAGTAAATTTATTGCAATTATGTCACACACAAGTAATTTGACAAACATTGAAAAAAAAACTTACGCCATGAGGATGCCTTTCAACTGAAGGCCAACAGGCAGTCTGCAGTCATTCTCAAAGACTTGGACAATCTTACTTTGAAACACATCACACACATGTAGCTGGAAATCAGAATGAGAAATGGAGAGGAGAATGCCTGTATCTTTGAATCCAACAGCTATGTGTAACAGAATTTTCACCCAATAAACCATATATTGAATATGTAAACAACAGGACCTTGGCCTAAGGAATATAACGTTTGTCTGTGATCATTGATGTTTGGTTTAAGAACATTTGTAAAATGCACATGGACATGAAAAGCTATAAGAACAATGAAGGTATGCAGCTATATATTATAACTGAGTGACATGTGCATGTAGAACATTCAACTATGGTGATTGTATGTGATTTTAAATCAAGATATTGTGATTGTAAGCCTACAGTTGTACTTACAGCATCCTGGGTGACTCCAGACCACTGGCAAATTTCCATTTTTAAGTCTCCTATTGTGGCATCAGCATCCATTGGGAATTGATACTGAAAAAACATTTGAAACAGTGATAATGTTCATGATACACCACTAGCATTATCACCTCTGCCATTGTTAATCAAAACAAAAGTTGCAGTCACCTGAATTATTATTACGAATCCAGATTAAAATTGCTTGTAAAAAGTCCATTCATTCCAGTGCTGGCATGATCCATTCATTCAAATGCTAACACGGTCCATTCATTCAAATGCTGGTATGGGCCATTCAATCGAGTGCTGACATGGTTCATTCATTTGAGTGCTGCTGTGGGCCATTCATTCGAATGCTAAATGGTTCATTCATTTGAGTGCTAGCATGGTCCATTCATTCAAGTGCTAGCATGGTCCATTCATTCGAGTGCTGGCATGGGCCATTCATCGAGTGCTAGCATGCATGGTCTCTTCATCTCAGTGCTAGCATGGTTTCATCTCCAGATAACAGGGGAATGGTCCAGGTCAACAGCTTTCCAGAGCATGCTGTGGACACAATTTCTCCAAAGTGCATCAATGAAGGACAATACGGTATTTTAAGTCAATATTATTCTCATCATTTTTCAAACCATAATAATGTCCTGTTTACACATTTATGGGAATTAAGTCCACAGTTTCAAAGGCTTGACTCCAGCATGTGAAAGCATTTGTTTGATGTACAAGTTTACAGCCATGAAATCCACTTGCCAGGATATGTTTATGTATACATAGGGCTATATACATTTCAGGAACCTCAAGTTCAATTTGAGTGGCTTAGTTTGTCAAAAGTCCAATATACCTTGAAGGGTCTGTTGTTGGGATCTTGGTACATGAGGATCACTTCTGTTACCCTGGTAACCACACTGTGCCTCTGCTTGGCTTTAGGAAGAGGAACTTGCAGGAAGGTGAAGGGGTCAAAGTTCACCATTGTCTGAAATGTAACAAACAAAAGCAACATAATGTATCTGTACACAATAACGGAATACATATATTATTGGTACATCTCTTAACCCAAGCCTTTCAACTCATTCTACCATAATATGTTCTTCTACTTTAAATTCTGTTTGACCTGTCTGGTTCTGGTCGCTAGTCTGCCCATTGCGCCAAGCGACGCAGGTCTCTCGGTGCTGTGGGCACCTTGTGTGGCCAGGTCAGACAGTTGCAACTCAGTCTTTCTTCTTCTTTCTTGGTATGCTCGGGTTGAGAGATTGGCCTATTATACTGATCCACAATAACAGCAGGTACTGTGTTTGGCCATGGATTTGTGTCTGTATGTATAATTCTGTTTGAATTGATAGCACCATATTTGTAATTTTATCTTGATGTACATTTTCAATTTTTCCAAACTCTGCGCGCTTAATAAAGTTATCATTATTATTATTATTATTATTATTATTATTATTATTATTATTATTATCTTTAAAATATTTTATGCCATGACCTTTTTCTGTATTACCCCAAACAATCGTACTTTTAAGACTTCACAAAACTTTTTTTCTACATGACAAACTTTATATGCTTGTAACATTGACTAGGTTCCAACGCGGGATTTGAGGGAAAATCCAGGGTTGGGTATAATCTTAGATGTATCCGTAAGCGTTTGTTTATGCTAATTTATCTGATAAGGCTAGTAATTAGCCCCTGTACTTGCCGGTACTTTGGTTTTATCTTTAAGGGATGGTTCAACATTATCATCATTTTTTAATTAGTACTTAGGGTACTAAATTTCATGACCCCCCCTCCCTCCCCCCCAAATTAGTACTTTAAAAATGATGACTTCCCCCCCCCCCCCCCAAATCATAGCAAAATTGCACAAAACAGGCCAAAAATTGACCATCATTTTCCATATCCTGTGAAAGTGTACAGACCCATTTAACCCCCTCCCCCCTTGCGTACTGTAAGTACTAATTCAAAAATGATGAAAATGTTGAACCATCCCTAACAGAAAGTAGTTTCCTTTGTTGTCACTATGGAAGGGACTTTTTCAATCAATCAGCGTTTACAATTATTGCTATTAATATGAGATAAAGGGTTCACAAAAGAATCTTCCACTTGCTGGACAGTGCTTCAACTTGGTAGCTGTTCTCAGCATGTAAAGTTTTTATTCCCAAATACCTTTAATAAAGCAGACTGTACATCCAGAATCACAAACGCATAATCATTAACCATCATCCCCTTCATTTATGGGTTAACCTTAAATGCCTAGGGCCCGACCCATGACAAGGAATGCTGTTCACTAAGTGCAATAAGTTTTCTTGAATTCTCATTCAAATTGTCTTTCTTTACTGTTAAAATTAGTTGAACACATTGAAGCAGATAACATCTGACCACCAGCGGGTTTTGGACATGTTAAAGGGGCAATTAATAAACTGTTTTACATCTGTACATCAACAAGAGACCCACGGGCCTAATGCTCTGCTGCCAATAAACATGATGGAAGTGTGTTATGGGATGAAATATTGTTTGTATGTAATATCTAGATGGAACATGGACATCATGCAGACTTGATCTGAACTTTTTTTTTTATGGACAAATTATGCGAAATTATTTCAGGTACCCATCAAAATTGACAAGTCTAACTCCATCATTTCCATATTTCAAAACCATTCTATTGTCAATCACTCATTTACATGTAAAGTGTCCAGTGACCTTAAAAAAAATAGGCCAAGGTCATTCATGTTTCTATGAAATATGATGCTTGGCCTATCATACATTTGGTATAAATTTGGCAGTGCTATACTTCAATTGTGCTCAAGATAATGAACTCAATGCATTTTTTGTGCCACATTTTAGTTCTGTAGAATACAACAAGAGGCGCCACCAGTACTCCACATATTATAGCCTTTTGTGTGTATAATGTGCTTCTAACATTATATGACAACATTTGACTATTTGAAGATGCTATGGCCATTAAAAGAAAATAAGCTCCTCGTGCAAATTCGGGCCCTCAGTGACCTCCACAAAAATCAAGGTCATCTATATAGTATCAAGTAACATCCAACTTTCTGCCATGATACATATCTCATGAAAATTTGTTAACATCACTTCTTTTTCTTCTTGAGAATATTTCCTGGTAATTAAATATATATTTCACCACAATAAATGTCAGTCCACATCGTCTGTAAAGCTATAGATGGAACTGCTAGTCTCACAATGATTCAACATACCTGTTTCCCTAACATTCCCATGAAATTTAGTTATGATCTGTCAAATACACTATAAGATTTGTTTATCAAACTTTTTCCGATATATTAACTAATCAGGTGGCACCATCAAACCACAACCCACGCTTTCCTTTAAGTGATCGTGTTCACAAGCAATTGAATAGAAAGGCAAAGACATGAGCTGTGCAATCTGGTCACCACAGCTAGGTCAAAGGCAAGCTATGAGCTAGGCTTAGTGCATGTGCAGGGCACATTCCAACTTTTTCCATGCTAAGTTAGAGACTGATCGAGTCACCAGCTGTCACATTTTGGGCACAGCACTGGGGATAGCCACAATGCCCTGGACCAATTGTTGCCATGGACCAATTTTTCCTTGAGAAATATAGGCATGTCTGTACTTTGAGAAAGATCTTGTTATGAGGAATTTGAATTTGGGATCTTTATAATCTTAAGGGGCACTTCCTTTGTGTTGATTAGTGCTGAAGGATTTGAGAGTATACCACTTTTGTTAGGTTTAATCAGCAGAAAATCATCTGGGCTATACTGGAGTATAACTGAAGCAGCTGATACCTTTTTGCACCTTAAGCAGCGGGTGTTTGACTGCACCTGTCCTTGAAAGAGTCTGGTCACAATCGAGTCATTTCTTATTATGTGATGCTCCCACTCTTCAGTTCCAATCTCCTGAAAAACACACATATAATTGTGATAATGAATGTTGTCTTTGTACCTGTCTGGAGCCTGTCATCTTTGTGAAGTAGTTTGAAGTTAAAAAGTGCATTTGACATTATTTTGAATGACACTTGGATCATAGCATTGATATGGCGATGGTTTACATGGCAGTGCACAGCAAAAGAGACTCAAAGCACATTTCTAAGGCACAGAACTTTCATGGTTAACTTTTCTCAAATAAATCAGGACATGTGAGTAGGTTGGGTTATCAAGGAATCCCGCATGGCTTGGCGTGAGCTCCTGTCTGTTAAATTCTATAAGGAAAGGCAAGTTTTAAGAGGGTTAACACACCATGGCAGGAGGTAGAGGGTTATCACACCATAGTAGGAGGTAAAGGGTTAACACAAGATGGTAGAAGGGAGAGGGTTAACACACCATGGCAGGAGGGAGAGGGTTAACACACCATGGCAGGAGGGAGAGGGTTAACACACCGTGGCAGGAGGGAGAGGGTTAACACACCATGGCTGAAGGTACAGGGTTAACACCATAGAAGAAGGTAGAAGGTTAACGTGCCATGGCAGGAGGTAGAGGGTTAATACCCCATAGTAGGAGGCAGAGGGTTAACACACTATGGTAGGAGGTAGAGGCTTAACACACCATGGTAGGAGGTAGAGGGTTAACACCATGGCAGGAGGTAGAGGGTTAAAACACCATGGTAGGAGGGTGAAGCAACCACAAGCCACAGTGAGATGCCAGAGAAATAGTAGTTAATTATCCACTGTGTTTTGATGTGATAACTTCCTTACATTAAAGTGCAAACCTAATTAGCACTGTGAAGTTAAATTTAACATGATATTTAATTTTGTGAATTTGTAAGTGTGTAAGGAACATAAAATTAAATACAACACAAAATTAAAGCTTGTGTTTATCATTAATATTGGATAGCAATCAATGAAATTAAATACTAGCATTTACCATGAAATACAAATTTGTGAAATAAAATGCCAATGAAATTTAATTTAACAAGTTTAGAGAGTTTGAAATCATTAATTCATGCATACATATATAAACTTTGGTCTTTGTTTGTTTTTTGCTTTTTTTTGTACTACCTCAGAAATCAGGCATTGAATTGAGACACATTGGTAATTGAATTGAGGAATAAAATAATACAATTCTCACACCACTTCTTGTTACCAATACAGTAAGACTACATTATCAAATTATGGGATAAATCAAACACATTGATTTAGCTGTAGAATTGATGGTTCAAAGTCACATTTTACCTCATTTCTTTTACCAAAAGTGGTCACATATCCTGGGTCATATCCACCCTTGGCACGGTTGAGCTCCTCGTGGAGTTCTTCTATCATATAGGACATAAACTCCTGAGCATCCTGCTGTGAGTACCCTGAAAACCGAACTACTGTGGTTTCCAGGGCTCTCTGTGGTGTACATGAAGAAAATTTATGATATTTATTGTAATATAGAGATGCCACAGCACAGAAACCAAACACTCCTATTTTTATCAGTTATAGAAAAGTGCTCAGTAGGCACTTTCTGTGATGATGGCATGGTGATTATTATCACATAATGCTATGTTAGTTCCTGGTGATTTAAAATAAACTGTCCAATTTGTAAAAATGTTGGTCCCTAAGTTCGTATGGTTTCCATTTTAACATTAATGGTCTCTTCAAGGTTGTTTTTATGGCAAGGTATGTGTCACTTAATTGCATAGTAACTCTGTATAGATCAATGGCCCAACCAAATCAAAACAATACATTTATACTCCAATAATTGTATGTAACAAGTATGTAAACAAGTATGCAGCAAGTATGTAACAAGTATGTAGCAAGTATGTAACAAGTATGCAGCAAGCATATAACAAGTATGTAGCAAATATGTGGCAAGAGTCTGGTACAAACCTTCATATCACGTGGTGCAAAGGATCTGTGTTTTCCAGACCACAGACTGACCATGAATTTTGCAAATGCATCAGCAAGATGACTTCTCCAGATTCCTTCCTTGTATCTGCCGCCTTAAATGTGTGAGGAGCAATATAGATGAAACTTTTTATGTACAAAAACAGAAATTTTACAAATAGAATGGCTGCAATATATTATCAGTAGCAAGATTTTTTATCCATGTACAAGATCACAATTGTAGCAGGGTATTGTGAAAACAAGATGACTTTGAAAATCCTGTGCTCAGCTGACCTTGGATGCACATGCATACATATACTGAAGTGGTCCTGTGACCTTTGGAATAATTTCAAGGTCACTTTTCTTTCTGACAATCATCACTGGTTTGCAACATCATGCAGCCTTCACCCACACAGTTCAGGAGTGAGGATTTTTTTAAATGAAAAGTAAGAAAACTATTATGAACAGGATATAAGTAAATATGTCAGTTTGACCAGTCAAGGTCATTCAAGGTTAAAATTAACACAGAAAAAAAACTGCACCAGTACTTTCCTTCTAGCATTTGACAGTAATCACAGGTTTAAGATCTACCATTACCAAGATATAAGGGAATATGTTGGTCTGACCTTTCAAGGTCACTCAGGTTCAAAATGAGCAGAGACCCCAAAAGGTACTTTCCTATGAGTGTATATGGTAACCATAGGCCTTGGATCCACTATTACCAAGATATAATCCAACATGTCAGATTGGCTGCTATCCCTATTGTAATAATATTGACATGTAGATAATCCTTTACCAATTTTTCATAATTTTGACAATTTGTGAAAAAAATCTGAAAATGCCAGTATTTGATTTGACTTGATCTTTATCCTTTTACCAGGGTTACTGGCTCAGCGCAAGACACTGATCTCCCACCAGTCCCTGAATGATAAAATGGTGAGATACATATGATAAGAGAAGTACAACATAAAATAATAACAATACATGATGTTCGGTAAAACAGTTAAAATTCAACAGACAGTACTAAAACATTACAGTGAAGTTATACAAAATAAATTATAAATGGCACAATAACTATAAAACTAGAATACATCACTTCAGTGCATATCACAGTTCTAGATAAAGTCTTATCTTTGCACAGCCACTTCAAAAGAGGCTAGTGTTGGTTATTGTCTCAATCTACGGAGATGTATTGGAGTGCAGTCAATCAAGTTCATGTCATTTCATTTCTCAGTGAGTAGAGCTGGGAATTCCAGTCTACTGCTCCCCTAAAGGCAAGATGCTTTTTACCAAAGTTGGTGTTGGACATGGGAAAGAATAGGGAGTGGGAGGCGGCTGAACATGTACTATAGGCCTACTGGTAAAACAGTGTTGGCAGGCCTAATTTAGAGGCAAGTGGGGGCTGGGAGTGGGGGCTAAGTAGGGGGTCACTTTATACATGAAAGTATGGAGATGGTCTTTTCATCCATTTTCCAGGGTAGAGAGATTACATGAAGTATGCAGATGTGGGACTGGTGTGCGCAATGCTCTGCTTTCAGAATCAGACAGAGGGCTTGATTTTGAACTACTTGCAATATGTTGATGAGTTTTGTACCAGAATGAGGGACCCCCAGTGTTGTAGTAGTTGAATTGGGGGATGACCAGAGACTTATATAGGATCAGCATACGATCAGCAGAGCAGTACGTACCAATCCTTCCCTGGATAGCAAGTCTGCCATTTACCTTGTGATGTACAAATATGGTCAAAATGTTGGGTAAATGAGAGACTGCCATCCAGCCAAATACCAAGTACTTAAAGTCTCTCCTGTTTATTGATTTCACTGTCCATTTTGATGTCAATATGGAAGTTCTGTCTGATTCTGTGGGGTGTGCCAAAAGGCATAAATTTAGCTTTTTTTTTTAGTATTCAGTGCCAATTTGTTGTTTTGAAACCAATGTGAGACATGGAGCAATTCGACATTTAGGATCCTTTCCATTTAATATGGGTCAGTGGATGAAAAGTACAGGGCTTTGTCATCAGCAAACAATGAGATATTACAGTGTGATACAGAGGAAGGAAGGTCATTTTTGAACAGGATGAAGAGTAATGGGCCCAAGATAGACCCCTGGGGAACACCACAGGTGACTATCTTGGGCGCCGACAGTTTGCTGTTGATCATTGTGCTCTGGTTTTTATTTGACAAATAAGATGAAAACCACTCATGAACCTTATCATGAATACCATAGCTTTTAGGCTTCTACAGGAGTATAGGCTGGCTCACCATATCAAAAGCTTCTTTAAGGTCCAGGAAGACCACTTCACAACTACAGCCTTTCTCAATGTCTGATTGAATATTATCCACAAAATGAGAAAGTGCTGTTGCAGTGGAGTGACCTTTCTTGAAACCAGATAGACTATTGTTTAGAAGATCATGTACAGTAAGGTATGAATAGAGCTGGTCGTGCACAGCACGTTCCAATTTTTTTTTTAAACAATGGGGAGTACTGAGATGGGGCAAAAATTACTGACAACGCTGTGCAGACCATCTTTATCTACTCCCATACAAAATTTTAGTTTGTGGCTAACTAGCAGCTAGTTAGTGGCTAGTTTGCTGTAAAGCAAAAACTTAGCAGCAACACTAAAGATGACTGTGTTGCTAGGTCCTAAGCTGCTGTTATTAAGTAGCCTCTCAGTAGCATGAGTTTGACATTTTCTAAATTTTCATTTAGAATTCATCAGAAAGCATCAATTTAGATTTAACAGTTATTGACTTTTTCTTATATTTTAGCCCAAGATAATGACAAATTATCATTAATAGGGAAATATGCAAAATTAGATAACCATAGCAATGAAAGGTAACGGATAGTCAACAAGCTCTAGCCAGTAAGTGAGTTCGAGTAGAAGTCTAAAACTACAAACACATACAAATTACTACAAAAAATCGCAGTGCTGTGTGGGCAAATGGATGTTTGAGGGTCTGCAGTAGTTGGTCTGCAATTATAAAGCATTTGGCCAAACAGTTTTGCAGAGGAACATTTTTCAATATTTTGTGAAAAAAAAATTTTAAAAATCTTAAATCACTGTAGTTTGACCCTTTGACTAAATTGCCTGAGGTGCATCCCCACTAATTTTGAAGTGGATCTGGCAAGCGGATTTAGAGAAGATC
Source organism: Hermodice carunculata (assembly GCA_964020975.1). Classification (NCBI taxonomy): domain Eukaryota; kingdom Metazoa; phylum Annelida; class Polychaeta; order Eunicida; family Amphinomidae; genus Hermodice; species Hermodice carunculata. The sequence goes on along the minus strand of OZ026624.1, from coordinate 96,445,762 downwards.
AAAGTGTGAAATACCATTGCAATCTTCATTTATTTAGCAATATCACTAAATCATTTGGCAATGAGATTATCCTTAAATCATTTTGTGACATGGGCAAATCTTTTGGCAATGTCGCTTAATTATACAAATTCAGGGATATTACTAAATGAATTGGGGACATCACTAAATCATTTTGCAATATTGTTAAATGATTTAGAGATGCATGTATAACTAAATCTTTGGCGATTTTGCTAAATGATTTACAGATGCCGCTACATATGTAGCAATATCTCCAGAATTTCGTAATATTGCTAAATATTTAGTGATGTCACTAAATATTTAGAGACATCATCAAATGATTTGGTGACATCGCGAAATGATTAAGTGATATCGCTAAATGATTTAGTGATATCACCAAATAAGATTAAATGTCAAAATGGCTTGTTATACAACTCACTTGCAAAGTGGTCCCTCAGCTCATAGGTGTGACCTAGCGCCTGTAACACGCTGTTCATGAAACACGTATTACCAATGTTGTCTAGTCCTGTCTGACCACGTTCCACTCTCTTACGCTTCTTTTTGCTTCCTTTATCCTAAAATCAGGACAAAAATGCTGTGAAATTGACAATTTTGCATAAACCAACTGGCTATGTCCACAATAGAAGTGAGTTATGAAACATCATAAGCTGCAATTATGTACATTTTACGTGTCATATGAAATGCACCATCCTATGTACAGTAATTATAACGAATATCTGTATTATACAAAACAATGTACATATTGTATTATAAAAAGCATTGTATCAGACATAACAGTGTTCATATTGTATCATGCAAAACTGCTCATATTGTATCATACAAAACAATGTACATGGTATCATACAAAACAATGTTTTTATTGTAGGTATCTCTTTACTCTTAACTTTTTGGGTCTTGTTCCCTTTTTTGACTTGAGCTTATAAAATGACACAATGAAAACTTGCAAATTGTACACTTATGATCAGATTTCATGTCCCAAAACAGCTTACTACATCTGCATGTTGTAAGTTTTCTTCGTGCACTTTAACAGGCATTTGTCCCGCTCCAGTACAACATTGAATGATACTGTGTGACATTGAATTATATTGTGTAAAAACCTTATTTTGCCAATATTTCATAATCATTCATTTCACAGTAAGTGCTCTTTTGAGAATAAAACTAGCACAACTATTTGACCAGCAAGTGCCACTGGTACTTCAAACCTCGCAGTATGGGATAAATTCATACCAAAGAGTTCAGAAGACCTCTATGGACTTACAGAGATTTGGGTAAAAAAGATGCATGGTCTTCTAAGACTTGGAGCATTAGAGCCAATTTCAGAAAGTCTATCTCTTTTTCTAAGATCTAAGTGGTTGTTTTAAAGTGGAGTCCTCGCTTTTCCATATACTTTCTTTACATTGCACCTGTATAATTTTTATATAACATCAGCAAGTTTTTTTCTAAAAGCCGGGATGGGTGGTTGTCCCCAAATATTTGTCAGGTATTTCTCTGGTGTATTTTAAACACTTTAATGAGAATGGGGCCAATAAAAGACTTACTGACAGAAGACTGGTAACACTGCCATAGGCCTTCAGTGCTGTGTCTTTAACACTGCCAAAAATACCCTGAAACCAACACCAAAAGAAAGTGATCATGTTACAAGTGCTACTCTGACATTCAAGGTTCTTTAATTTTGAAATCTTGACTCCAACTCCCCACTGTTTAACATTTTTGGAGTATTTCTCCAAGCAAGAAGCAAAGAGACATATGGTGAGAAGCCGTAATCAAAACAGAATTTTTAAAGTTTAGCAAGAATGTTTCGAAATTAAAACAAAAAACTGAATGTGTGTGCGCAAGAGTGTATGAAACGCCCATTTTACATCCAGATAACACAATATATAGCAGGAATCGTGTAAGACACATGCAGCCCAAAAGGACCGAATCCTAGGTATTTCTGCAGAATAGCAATATACTTAGTCACATTGGCAGTGGCAAACATTAGGTGAACACTTTGAAAAAGTCAGTAAAAAGCTGCACACGAAGCATGTGGAGTTGTTTTAATCACACTGTTATAACTGGAGTGCCATAAACTATCAATGCTAGTCAGAACATGTTGCACACAACCGAGTTAGAAACACTGTGCAAATTTTAACTCTTCCAGTGCCAATCACGTCTAAGGTCTATCTACTAAAGTCAAACGAGTCTGAATTATCATCATGATCCCAGATTCATATTCCTCGTAAAAAGACCTTTTATTCAAGTACCAGTATGCATGTAGTTCCAGAGAGAAGCTGTAGACTCAGTCCAAAATTTGCCACTGAAAGAGTTAAGCTCAGTATAAAACACTGCAATTAGAAACAGAGCCCCTAAACACAAAATATTATTTATTCTCAGAGGCTGTCTTGCATCTGACACTCTTTTCCTCCGAATACATTCACTTTTGCTTTAAAAAAACGCTTGTAATTATTCAAGAGCTCTGAATGTATGGTCCTTCAATCCTTCTAATATAAACCAGAATCACAAGCTCTGATGTTTATTTTCAGTAAAAGTGGAGAAATCATAAATATTTATACCTAGCCTACAGAAGAGAGCCTGGCATTAGGAAAGCAAGGAGTCCATTCATGGGCATATCATTTAGCAAAACTCTTGAAACATAACAACCTCTCGGATAAAATTGAAAGTGATGATGCTACATTATCATTACAGTGGGAGAGGTTCTTCTAAAAATGGAAAATGAGATTTATGAAGTTTGGAATCAAAAATTTAAAAAACAACAGTAAACTAGACGTACTTTGGCTAACAAAACAAAAAGTTTGGTTATGAAGATTACTTAAACACGCTAAAAGTCTATAATTGGAGAAAAACTAACACAAATCAGAATCTCGGCACATAAGTTGACGATTATGGTTTGTTTTAATGAAAAATTAAATGGTTTGTTCTAATGGAGAAATTGTCATTCAAATTGACATATCTGGAGCAAATGCAAGGTATTGTAGCCAGATCAGAGTGTTATTACGTTTGCTGTTTCAAGAACTCACAATGTTGCTTCAAATGTATTTGTCTTCAATATTACACAGATTACAAGCTGTTCTATGGGTGTTTCGGGTGTTGTGTCTACCTCTCAGCTTCTACAGCCAAAGTGTGAGCACTGGCTCTTAGTTTACTATTTTTTTCCTTGAATTGTCTGGTAGTTCCTGCTGCAAATAGAATTCCAGTTCAAAATTCTGTTTCAATTCACTATATGTACAAAGTGTGTTACTTGTGCCCATTGTTGCTTGTATATACCTTGCGAATAATGATGCACCAGAGACATGGAATGCTGGGGTCTATGACCACCAAGATTGTACCCTGTTTCTGATAGTCCAACACTCTCAAGCATTCCCTTGATCCATTTTTAACCCAGCAGTTTTTATCATCTAGTAATAAACAATAGATCTCTAATAGTGATTTGTAAACTAAAGAATCATTATCAAAATTATGCAAGTGCATCCAGTACTTGACTGAGGGATGTAATCAGGATTGGAACACTACCCAACTCTGCCTTTACAGCAACATTTGCAGCTTCCTTGTGTACACCTAAAGGATAGCTAGCAATCTGTAGATGTTAGAGGATGGGCAAGCCACAGAGATTACATGGATTATCCAAGTTCATACTTTTAGCAAAAAATGTACTCCAGACTTCACTGCCATATTATAAAATGAGTAACAAGGCAGTTTTGAACAGTTTTATGGCTACATGTAATTTAACATTACTGTTAAATGGATACTGTCGCAGCTTAAACAGAGCTTAACTAGTCTGGTCTTTTAATTTTTAAATAGCTTGAGTAAATGTGCCAGATGGACAATTCTATTCCCAAGTAGCAATACCTTTGAACAGTCTGGATTTCGAAATGATTGTACAGGAATTGAGTGGAATTAATCCGTTTACCACTTTTACCAAAATCACAATTTTCGTCCTTTCCAAATTGACTCAAAGTTTCTACATATCAAAATATATTTGTCCAACTTATCTAGTGAATTTTGCATATACTTTGCTGTATCTGGCACCAAAACTAGGTCAACAGCATACATTAGACAGTTTAATGTGATACTGAATAACTCCACAGGATCACAGGATGCATTAATTATGTCTGGTAAATCGGAAGTGAATAAATTAAAAAAAACAGAGGGCTGAGCACACACCCCTGTTTAACACCGATATTGGAAGAAAAGGAGGGTGTATAAATGGTCCTGGTCTGTGTGCAATATTCCACATCCTAATACATACTCTGCATATGTGTGAAGCTTCAACAATTTCAACCAACACCGTTCAGTCAAGGTTTATAGAGAATTATTTGTCGCCAGACATAGAACAAACAGAAGAAGAATAAAGAAAGATATTAAATGCTTTTGTGTTTAATCCTATTTATTATTTGACACGATATTTGGAAGTGGTTAAAACTTAAATTCCCAAGTTGTAACAAGAGGCATATTTGGGAACAATTAGCAACGTCTTCTCTAATTCAAAATGACGTCTCCCTCTTGGTGATTTGGCCTTCAACTACGGGGACGAAGTCGGATGGCTTTTTGACACCCCAAGCAAAATGATTTGTCATGGAGGCCTGGAAAGTGAGTAGAGCGTATGTGGAAGGGATCCAATATGTATTTATTAGTCTTTTTACCTTGCCTGAGCTGACCTGCATTATACGTTTTAGTTTCCTATTTGTTTTATCTTAGTTTCAATGTGTATAGTCTGATTGGACGCATCACGGGGTACCTCCAACCCGTTGATGTCCCTGTTGTTGTGATGATGATGATGATGATGATGATGATGATGATGATGATGATGATGATGATGATGATGACGACGATGACGATGATGATGATGATAACAATAATAATGGACAAATAAAAACCTGCAAGCTGGACTTTTCTTGAGAGCCCTCACAGTCATTGATGCTTTCTTGGCTTGAAACAGCTGCTGAAAAAGGAAACAGGAAAACAGCAACGTTGACATAACATTTGAGAACATATAACCACATTTAACTTATTTTAGGGTTCGTCTGCAGTGATGTGGCAGGCGCACCCTGACTCTTTCTTTCTTAGCATCAACCATCCCTCCCCGTCGCTTTCTTTCCTTTTTATCGCCGTCCCTTTATCTAGAATTTGTCCCGGAAACAACAGCAAAAAAGTCCTTGTAATTTGGATGAAAATCATCTTGAAAAGTATGCAAATAAGCGCATTCGAATTGTTTCATCTGTTAATATCCTTAAAACTGTAGTACATCGAGATTTCACTCAAACTTCTGCATATTGTTCTTGGTCATAATGCATCCAATGAATAATGCACAAAAGTGTTAGCATTAAGGTGGAAGATGTGAACAAGTGTGCAGTGTGACTGGCAAATTTGGAATTTTTTTTCAAGTTGCAATCAGAGGAAATTGAAAATAATATCTATGTCCAGGATTGAATTCAACAGTGAGTCCTGAAATTGTATAAATAAAAAGTTATAAATTTTTTATGTTGGCCCTAACAGGCTGTTCATTTTCTTTCTCAACATGGCTCAAAAAGTCACGGAAGGGGTAGTCAGAAAAAAATTCATGGAATCCACTCCTGGATATATTTTTCTTTTGATGTCCATTGATTTTAATGTGATAGGACAATTCTTTTGTTTGTGAGGCTAGATACAAATTGTATAGGTTGTGCAAAAAACAGTTCCGAGAAAATTGCATTGAAAGAAAATGTTGCCAATTCTCATGCATTTATGGCTGTATTATGACACAAACTCACTTCTTCTGTCCTGTGTTTTTATTATTGTATGAAATAAAGTTGTAGCTTTACCTCTGTGATGTTGTCATTCAAAAACAAATGGCTTAAAACTCGACTATTTTTACTTGGGAACATCAAACGTAACCACACATGACTTGTTTGGGTGTGGGTTCACATGCAGTTTTTCATATTTGGGACCTATTAAGTGGATTGTGCTAATTTGTTTTTACCTCAATAGAGAATTTCATAGTAGTCAGAACAATAGTAGTGATTAGTCTGTACTAGCCCTTTCTTCTCTCTGTGGCTAATAATGCTTTCCTGTTACCTATGAGTGACCCTTGTCAGTGGCTCACCTGGTTTCCAGGGATCATGGGCTAATCACTGCATGTGCAAACAATAGCACAGTTCATTATCATGCCCATGCAGACAAAGGCCATGTGGTCAGAAATGCAGAAACTGTTCAGTGTAAACAAAAGTTTTGAGCTCAATTTTCCCATATAATTTTTTTGTTCACACATCTGATTTTTGGGAGCATGTAGTTTAAGTATCAAACTGCCCAAAAATATTAAAAAGTGATTAGCGGTTATCCAAGGGTGCTGACTTCAAATATTCCACCTTAAAATTGTACACCTATTGAATATTGTAACACCAGTATTATTGATGAGGGCAAAAGACGACTACACACCATGTGTTGTGATCTCCTACCGATGAAAGTGTTATAGCAATTATTTATGAAGCCAAAGAGGTCGCCATATACCCTGTGTTGTGAACTACTTATGGCAGTGTCATTGATGTATTGATGAGACTGAAGAGATGACTGTATACCATGTTTTGTGATCTACTCACTGCAGTACCGACGATATACCCTGTGTTGTAATCTCCTACTCACTGCAGTACCGACAATATACCCAGTGTTGTAATCTCCTACTCACTGCAGTACCGACGATATACCCTGTGTTGTAATCTCCTACTCACTGCAGTGTCGACGATATACCCTGTGTTGTAATCTCCTACTCACTGCAGTGTCGTATAAATACCGTGTATTGCGATCTGCTTACTGCAGTGTTGACTATTTACACTCTCTTGATATCTCCTACTCGCTACAGTATCGACTTTATACCCTATGTTGTCGTCTCCTACTCACTGCGTGGTCGACTATATACCCTGTGATGTGATCTCCTACACATGACAGTGTCATAGATACTTTCATTAACAATTTAAGGAACGCAATCCAAAAGTATTTTAAATGAATTAGAAACAGTCACGGGTGTCACAAATAATCAGTGACAAAATTGATGCGAAAATGTGGTTCCAACATTTTCAAAAATCATGTCTCATGGCTTTGACCCAAAACTGTCACCTATGTATGATGCAGTTAAAAATAAAGTATCCTTGGATAGGAAGCCTGCTTTTGCAGAATGAGACTATCGTATAAGAGCAATATAATCGAACGTATGATCTAAAAATTGAAAAATGGCAAATCTCCTGGCAAAGACCTAATACTAAATGAAATGCTGAAGAAATCAGAAACTATTTTAATTCCATCACTCGTTAGGTTATTTAATGCGGTCTTATATACTGGATATTTGCCTAGGCTGTGGAAAGTTAGCTTCTTATCACTTATCCATAAAGGAGGCTGTACAACCGATCCAAATAGATATCGCGGTATATCTCTTGGAAGCTGTCTCAAAAATATTCTGTGGTATTTTGAATGCTAGATTGCAAAAAAAAAAAAAAAAAAAAACTTCCTTGGATAAACTCAATATTACTGTACAAAATGGAATTTTACAGTAATTACTCAAAAGACAATAGTTTTGATTTTCAATAAATGTGGAAAAAATCTAAAACCACAATTCTATTTCGGAAGTCGACCCATTGAAATTGTTCAAAATTATTGGTTCGTTTACTGACGCAACCAAAACGTTAAGTGATAGAGCTTTGAAATCTACTGCTTGACTAAAGAAACTATTCCATAGTACGCAAATCAGTCTTCCAATATTGTTTAGTTTATTTCAAAACCTTATATCGCCAATTTTTATGCATGGCTGTGAAGCCTGGGGGCCATACGAAATTCCAACAGATAAATGTATCACAAGTACTGAAGCTGACAACCATTTAAAATTATCTTTGAAAAGGTTCGCCTAAATTTTCTGCCTTTTCCTTTGAGAGTATACATAAAAAGCTAGCAATATAGCCGTACTAAGTGAAGTTGGAGAATTCCCTCTTGTACTAAACATTTTCGCACAAATGTGCAAGAATTGACTACGAATGGCACACATGATACCCAATAGTTTACTATATGATTGCTTCCTTTGTAATGTGGAACATATTGATACTAGAAAGTTTGAATGGATTACATCCTTAAAAATATTTTCAACTTATTTGGCTTCAACAAAATGTGGGAAAATATGTGTTCGCGCACTGACATTTTATCCACTCGGACTTTTGTAAAAAGGATTAAAAGATTTATCATCAAATGGCAAGAAACTATGAAAAGTTATTCTGGTTCCGACAAAACACTATGTACTGTGCAAAATTCAAAGAAACTCTCCAGTTAGAGAAATATCTATTAGTAATTAAAAAATTTAAATTGAAGGAAAGCATCACACGATTTGGAATAAGTTCACACAATTTGAAAATTGAAATTGGTAGACATTAAAGGTCACATAGAATTACTTAAGAAGAAAGATTGCGAGAAAATTGATAACACTTTAAAAGACGAATATAAGGTTATAATAGCTTGTAATATAAGAAAATACTTATACGATGCACTGACTGATATTTTCCAGATATTTGACAATCTAAATGATTCCGGAAAAAAACTTATCCATTATCAAGTTAGACGACATTGACAAAATTGCAATAATTAAGAAATTTTTACAGATATACGGAAGAGGGGATCTTACTGATGCAAAGCAGCATCGTAAATAGTAAACGGTTTTTAAATATGTATCATTATGCATGTATAGCGTGATTGTACTGTTGTAACACTAAAATGTGCTTGTTTTTTCTTGTATTGTGCTTGTGAAGTACTTATCTCATGTATTTATGTATATGTTACTTTTCTTTAGCAAAATGTCATGATTTATGCATGTACCTGATACAGCTAATAAAGTTCAGTTCAAGCACAGTGTGTTCAGAAGAATTATTTGCACACGAACAGGTTGGGGGACCGCGCTGTGAACAGCTCTTTGGCGGGCGCTTTGGGTTCACTGTGTCCATGCAAAGTGAACCACGGACCGGTGATGGTCAGGGGCATGTTGTCTTGACTGCAGGACAATTTTTATGTAAAATGTTTTTTGAGAAGGAAACATATAAGCACTCGCACATTGACAGCACTGACGCAGGCATCTTGAGTTTTGGAGGTCCTCATGTAAGGTTGCCGAGATCACAACATCAGAAAAAAACAGTTTACATCATACAGACCATGGGAATACTTTTGTATATAGCTAATATATGACAAAAAATTATAAGTATTAAAGCTCTTATTGAATGTATGTATAGTCTGCCTCTTCATTGAACAAACTGTGAAATACCAATAATAAAATTTAAAATTCAATTAATTTCTTTGTTGTACATTCTCTCATAAAACAACTGGTCTGAGTTTTGGCAATGATAATGCATCAATGACGTGTTTTGGTATGAGATATGTTTATAAGGTAGTCATTAAGGAAAAACTACTTTTCAAGAGGGATCCATATAGGACTGTGTCCTGTTTCCCAATTGATTTAATAAAAATATGTTTAAACCAACTACTTACAGATTGTCACGTGTTCATTTCCAGTGCCCTCCCTGGCAACATCTCTGCCGACTTCGTCCTCAAATGGTTGTTATAGAGAACAATTATTGTAAAACGATCGCCAGTAGCTGGGCCATGGTTTAAAAACCCTCACCATTCAATACAGAAATTTGTTAATTGTTGACAAAATAATAGTGACACACTTTTATTATGCAGATAACACATGGGATGCACACATCTGAAATTCTCAGAATGTTGGCAAGATATATATATATATATATATATATATATATATATATATATATATATATATATATATATATATATATATACATATATATATATATATATATATATATATATATATATATATATATATATATATATATATATATATATATATATATATATATATATTAGGAAACAAAGTTTGCTGTCTCAATCATGCCCTGGTCTTAATGTACCACAAAATTATGCAATTCGCCACATTTACCATTCTTAGTGCCTGATCACAAAGAAAAGAGTTGTTGACTTAATGGCACTGCTTCACACTGGGCACTGTAAAATTCTTTTCATGGACAAATGTCAAGCATTTGACGTGAAACACATTGATCAGCCATACAATGTCAGATACAATTTCAAAATCTAGACATACCATTTGAATCCCATGCATATATACAAAATTATATACATATATTCACTAATTAAAATTGTGTACACTGATTTCACATCTATAAATTATCACTATAATCGTGTTACTTCCAAATGCAATACTTTAAAGCCTACCACTGCGCCTTTCTTTGTGTCCTGGTTCTCATTTGGTGGTCTAGGAGGTCCATGTTGTCCAAAATCACATACCCAATCAGAGATCTGGGATCCAGGTGATTTATTTGCACTTGCGCGATCATAGGTTTGGGATCCAGATGATTTATCAGCATCTGCCCGATCACATGTCTGGAATCCACATGATTTATCTTCACCTGCCCGATCACGAGTCTGGGATCCAGATGATATACCTGGACACTTTGTTTCTTCAGCACGAGGCCCTTCGATCTTTTCTCCGGAGAACTGATCTTGTTGTCTTGCATCAAAGGCTTGGTTATTTTGGTTACTTTCACTTGTCGCATCTTGATGCCTTGATTTATGCACAACTTCTCGGTCTTCATCTCTGGCAGCGCAGTCTTCGTGTTGGTTCAGGCGAGATTTATCAGGAGTCATGGTTTGATCTACTGCACTCACTGTCTGTTGAATGATATTTTTGTCTCGATGCTCTCCTTTGACAGCATCAAAAGGACCTCCCTGGCACAACCAAAAATGCTATTATGTAGATTTCTTGTGATAGGTTTGATAAATATTTCATATAATAATAACAAATTTTGAATGACCTCATGAAAACATTGGATACGCACAGAAATACGTTATTTAATGAAAGCTGGATGAAATGGACAAAGGCAGTAATGACTAATGGACTGTAACGAAATACAGCAAAAAAACTTATCAAGGTGTGCTTGTATTTTAATCGAGTTATAAGTATTTAACGTAAAGCTATTGATATGATTTTATTATAACAGTATAATTATAAACGTTTCCATGTAAATGTACAGGGCTCATTACGCTTAGCTGAGGAACGTGGAATGTCGGGCAATCAAAGAAGCAAGAAGAAATGAGTCTTACTGGTTCTCCTTTGACCTTGTCATCATCTTTCTGTTTGTGGTCTTCCTCAACAAGATTATCACTGACAGAGACACCAGTTGTGTCTATAGTACCATTGACAGAGACGCCAGTAGTTTGTACAGCACCAGTTGGGTCTGCCTCTCTGTTCATATACTGAGGAGACAGCTAATATAAATAAGAACCACTACATTATTACCTGTAACTTGTTGATCGTAGTAACACCCCCCCCCCCCCCGTTATGATTGCGTTTTACACAAACACATCTTGAGCATTTGACAAAAATTGGGTAAAAAGTAAAGTACACCCGACTGGGGGTTGTCTTGAACGGCACACCGATTCATTCATGAAATCTATGAAATTAATAGTTTAACGTTCTTTTTACGCTGTACATTTGCCCTTCCTGTATACATGTGTCCTCCCTTTACATGTTCATTGTGCATGTGTCCTTCCTGTCTACATGCACAATGTACATATGTTCCTGCTTTGTGCCGTACAATGGACACGCATCCTCCCTGGGCACATGCACCCTGCCTCTCTACATGAACAACGTACATTTTCCCACCCTTTGTACACGTGCAACATGCCCATGTCTTTCCTTTATACATTGACAATGCGCATGCGTCATTCATTAACAGTTGGGTACAATGTGCTTGTATCCTTCCTGTATGTACAGTATGCATGTGTCTTTCCCTACAGGTTTCTTTTAATTTTGGACTAGAAAATACTTCAAACTGTGTGCTGACAGTAAGCAGCTTGTATACCATAAGGGGTACATCATGAATTCAACCTGTTTGCACTCAATTTAAAGAACCCTGTTAATGTTGTATAATATATAAAATCTGTTTGTAGTATGCAATCACTGTGAAGGTTCTAGAATGAAATCAACCTGCTTGCACCTAAGCTTCATGCAGAGAACATAACATAGGCCTACTGTACAGGTTGTGGCATGAAATCAGCCTGTTAACACTCGATTTAAAGAACACTGTGTAAGGTGTAAATGCACTGTGCTCATATATATATATATATGTATATAAACTTGACAGATATACATACCAAAGGTCCACAACTTGTATTGGCAACGGCAATTGAAGCTGAATGTTTATTTATGTTATCTTCAGACATTACAGTGGCGTTCCAATTGGAATCAGGGTATTTGCTCTGCAAAATTCAATAAATCTCTCTGTTGTTTTTGACAAACTTTTTGTATGTGGTTTTTTTCTCATGTTTATTTTGCAACAGGCAATTCCGCATAATGGATTTCTGTTCGGGCGCTGCATCTGTTGCAAAAAGAAACATATGCAACATTGCTGTGCGTCCTAAAGTTGTATTAATTTAAAACTCTATGAATATTTCATAATTAAATTGAGATAAACAGACAATGTACCATGTATGGCATTGCCTGTTGCAAAAGAAACATGAAAACCAATTTGAGAAGATAACCACGTACAAAAGTTTGTCAAATGCAAGCTGAAAATTAACATACAAATCAAGAAACTAATCGAGTAATTCAGTTATACGGCGTATTTACTTCCCTTGGACTTGTTTGCATAATTAGAAAGCTAAAAATATACCACTGAACATTAATAGTACAGCTCGAGACCCGGATGTACTACCTGTTATTGGTGCTGTTCCCCAGGGGTTTGTTTTAGTGCCAACCATTTTTACTCTTTTATAACCACATAACGACCAAGGCTACGTGTCGGAATATATATTCTGCATGCTTTCGTTGATAAAAGATCACAATTCTGTGATGAAAGTATTCATACATTCAACCTCAAAGTTAATAAAAAATGGAGTCACCAACTCTAATTTCATACAAACGTATGATCAGTAAATTAAGACAAAACAAATTAGAAGGTGTTTCGATCACGTGACAATAGATTTTAATACCGTTCCATCGACATCGATGGCAACAAAAATGATACTGTCAAAATGTGGGTGCATGGTTTGATAATTATTCAGACTAAAAACAATATATTCTGTGTATGTCTAAAACTCCAGATCCTGAGGATTCACAATAAGGTTAGAGACCAATTCGGGGAAAATGTGGGTTTTTTTCATTAAGCCAACCTTACTTTGCTTTAGTATATCCTAACCTTTTCAACGTCATGTACAGTTGAATCGCATAAAAAGATTTTCAGGTCAATAAATTTTCAAGCTATAATTTCTACGCTGTTGCCTCATCATATAATTCAACTGTGAACATTTTCAAATTAAAGTTTCAGGCACTCTTTTCCAATATGCAGTGTGTTTTACAGTTTGTCATAAATTTGATGCCGAAATATGTGAACATGTAGAGGCTGAATCGAAAATTTATATCAAAGAATGGCGATGACTCTTTTACGCTTTATGTTTGTTATGAAAACATTGCTTCCATGAAATTTTACCACATTGTCATAACCAGGGTAATCGTCGTCGCCAGATGTAACGTGGTTTTACTGGGTCTATATGGTCTAGTAAAAGAACGCAACGCTCGCCCAATGTGAACGGGACGATTACCCGTGGTCATAGATAGCATAATTCATTAACAACGTCCGGCCAACGTGAACGGCACGATTACCCTTGGTCATAAGCATAATTCATTAGCTGTATGCTTACGAAAAATGTACACTTTACTGCAAATTTTAAATGACTTTACAGTACTATATGTAGAAAAGTATCAATCAGCAGTAAGATGACTGATGATATAACGAATATCGTTAAATTACAGTGTGATATATACAAAAGTATCAGTCAGCAGTAAGATCACTGATAACCCAATGTATATTGTTAATAAATTTTCTTTATTCGTCTTTGGTGACTGTGCGTCATGGAGGTAATCACGTGACTCGCGTGAAACGCACTTCTTAGCCAGCACCTGAACTGAGAGTTACGGATGGGGAAACTTGGATTTATCATTGGATTCACTTTGGATTTATCATACAGTGACAATGCCACGCAAAATGTGGTACAAAACATGGTTCTCCACCAGCCAAAGGCTACACAAACCTGGTCCGCCGCAGCCCCCTGACCAGTCGCTTTTAAAGCAAGTGCCAGCCCAATCCAACTTGCTTATGTTACATGCTGAGTGCGTGCATTTATACATCTTTCTCTCATTCATATTATATAGTGTCGCAAATTATGATTGCAATGACGTACTTGCATACAATTTTGATACAATATCATAATAATTATTATTACCATTTGCTTTATTTACTTACACCTTTCACATCTTCATTGAGTACATCTTCTTCCATCGGGACCTCGTGTCTTACATTCACATCTTCATCGAGTACATCTTCTTCCATTGGAAGCTCGTGTCTTACATTCGCGCCATCCCTTGTACATATTACATCTCCATTTTGTGCATCTTCTTCCATGGAAATGTCCCTGACATTTGGGGTGTCCAGTTTTCCTTTACTCTTATCCAGGCTACAACCAGTTGTACATGTGGATTCCTGTTGACGCAGACGCAAAAAATTACAAATTGTGCACTAACTAAAACGTAAAGGAAATGTGACCTCTTTCAGTGCTAATCTGAATTACCATAGTGATTCCAGATTGAAATTGTATTCTGAGATAAACGGGAATATTTGGGACAAAAGAAAAAAGGTTTTCTTATTGACTTACGTAAGGCCACCAATAGACTACCAGGTATAGGTCTAATATGAGAATACATGCCCTATGGCAAGCCAAACGTTCAAATATTCATAACGCCGCCTCTCGAACAACTTGTCTGACCTTTCCACAAGAAATATTGCCACAAAGTTTCGGCATCTGAGCGACGCTTTTGGAGAAGAAGCCGAAAATAGCAAAACACAAAAGCTCACTGACAAGTCAGTCGAGCTAAAAATTCGGAAACAAAACTTCAAAGCACCACCATCAAAATTGTTGTTTCCGGGGCACCTGAAAGTTTCCTCTGTACTTCAAAGCCACCAGTCAACCAGTTTTATTCATGACGATTTTTAAGTTTCCCAAAAAATTAACAAGCAAGAGGACTGCAAGAGTTCTGTGTTCAGCTGACTTGGGATGCTGAGACTGATGTGGCCTTGTGACCTTCGGAATGATATCAGTCACCTTTCGTTCCTGTTAGTGAAATAATGAGGAAGAAAGCAGTGGCAGGAACATCAGAAGCATGATTTAAATATGAATTTACTTCATGAATGTCTAATACACTGCAGGATTTGTCCTATCAGTGGTGCCCCAGTAAATCATGATGATTATTGTTATTATCATCATTATAATTATTATTAACATTACAACTATTATTATTGTTGTTTACTGGTTTACAATGAAAAACATCTTAGATAGGTAAAGCAATGTAATGTACATGTGTGTTGTGAGGGAATGCAATTCCATAGATGTAGTACAGGACGGAATAGTTCTTTTTGTAGCTGTAAATAACAATTTTACTCCTGTTTGTATACTGTTTAGGCGGCACGTTTCGTTCTCTTTTCTTCTCTGTTAAATTCAAACTCATGCAACAACTATGTGCCCAAACGTGGTTGTTAGGAAGACGAATTAGTGGAGGCCTATTGACTAGTACTTTAAAGAACACTATCGTTGAAACGTGGTACAAGATATATGTATACTTATTAAGCCTTTTATTATAATGAGCATCAGTTCCTTGTTGCCTTTGGCCAGGGTGTGCTGCCTGCCCGGTCAATAATTGTTGATACATCCCGCTGACGTAGATCAGCCACAATGTTCAGCCGTGATATAAGCTGGAGCGCCGCCAAGTGGCAGTAACGCGAACTGACACACGCTCTCACTTGGCACAAGGTGGCGCAGTTTATGCAGACAACAACAATATGGCAGATAATATAGACTACATTATATTTATTAGAGCCGATACCAAAGCGCGCTCGCTTCGACACCGAATCTCAGCGCGATATGAAAGAACTGTTGTTTTCCAAAAGCGCTGACAACACCAAAACAAGCACAAAATTTGCTGTGGGTACGTTTACGGCGAACCTGAAAGAAACAGGGCAATCTGCGGATATCAATAATTATTACTATTAGGCCTATTGCCATTGTTAACTCCACACATTAAAGTTTTACAAAATTTGTATTACGCCTATGTTTTTGTTTACTTTATTTGTTGGTGATGCTCATTATAATAAAAGGTTTAATAACACATATACAGACTGTATGCCTGGGACATATCACGAATAAGAGTCCTTCGGGAGCAGACCGTGATATATACCTCAGCCCGAGGTGCTTCGGTATAAATCACGGTCTGCTTCCTCGGGACCCTAATTCGTGATATGTGGCCAGGCAAACAGTCAGAATCTGAGAAACATTTCATGTTTGATAACTGCACAATAAAGCATGTAATCTGTACATGTATACGTACATTATCCGCACTGGCTGATTCCACTTAGGCCCACACTGGCTTCACTTGGAAGCTTGTATATAGGACCTACAGTTACTGCTTGTTAATGTTATAAAGGTACGGGTATAGGCCTACCACTTAAGTGGCCATGTGCCGGCAAACATCAATATTTTATCTAAATGACCATGTCAAACACTGTATGTTACACCTCTTACAGTCAATGCAAAATACTTATCACTCGGAGCCACTAACTAGGCCGACGTTAAATTGTTAAATACATATTTCATTTTGACAAAAATACGTAAAATCAAAACATGTCCGACTTTATATAGGCATATATATATATATATACATATATATATATATATATATATATATATATATATATATATATATATATATATATATATATATATATATATATATATATATATATATATACACAACGAAAATGATAGATCAAAAGATCAAACACCTGCATATCGGTGCACAATCCCTCCTTTTGGTGTTTGTGTCCGCCATCACTGTGGACCCTGGCAATTTCTGGAAATGGCTTGCAGTTTTTGGACATAACACCAGATGTCCTGTGAGTGTCAGCATCATTTTCTCGCTGCTCAAAACAGGGGAAAAAATCTTTGTAAAACATGCTGGTCTATAAGATGTATCCTGAAAATACAGAAACTCGCACCCTACGACATGTTCAGCATGTACGGAGAGTTACCTTGCTCTGATGTAAACAATTTTGCTGACGCTCGTTGGTTTTGGTACCTGCATATCAGGATACCACTTGGGGCAAAATGTGTCAAATATGATGTGAATAGGCGTGTGTTATTAAAATGTCACGATATTTTAACAGCGAGTTAATTAACGCCGGTGTATGATATATGTTAACTTTCTTCCATTAAAAACTGCAGTTCACTTGGTCTCAGCAAGTCAAATATATTGGTTTCATCTTCGAATTAAATAAAAATACTACTTCGCAAGTGGTTCTTATACAGATGGACAGAGGAAAATCATAAAAGATTCTGATATAGGGCCAGGCCCTGTTTCTTGATTAATAAAATATGTTTTACTTGTTACTTGTTAGTTACTACTTGTTAATGTTATAAAGGTATGGGTATAGGCCTACCACTTAAGTGGCCATGTGCCGGCAAACATCAATATTTTTCTAAATGACCATGTCAAACACTGTATGTTACACCTCTTACAGTCAATGCAAAATACGTATCACTCGGAGCCACTAACTGTGACGTCCATTGGTGTCAACAATTTTCATGCTCTTATGTGGGCGTTAATGTGGTGCCCTTTGGTTTGTGCCATTATCGTTTACACCGTACTTCGTATTTTACTATTTTTGTCGCAAAAGGAATTTTTATAGGCCATGCCTGTTTTTGGATTGCATGAATAAAACATGTTTAAACCAATAGGCCTACGTTAAATCGTTAAATACATGTTTCATTTTGACAAAAATAAGTAAAATCAAAACATGTCCGACTTTATATATATACACACACGCCGGTGTATATATATATATATTCACAACGAAATAGACAGATTCAAAAGATCAAACACCTGCATATCCGTGCACAATCCCTCCTTTTGGTTTTTTTGTCCGCCATCACTGTGGACCCTGGCAATTTCTGGAAATGGCTTGCAGTTTTTGGACATAACACCAGATGTCCTGTGAGTGTCAGCATCATTTTCTCGCTGCTCAAAACAGGGAAAAAAATCTTTGTAAAACATGCTGGTCTATAAGATGTATCCTGAAAATACAGAAACTCGCATCCTACGACATGTTCAGCATGTATGGAGAGTTACCTTGCCCTGATGTAAACAATTTTGCTGACGCTCGTTGGTTTTGGTACCTGCATATCAGGATACCACTTGGGGCAAAATGTGTCAAATATGATGTGAATAGGCGTGTGTTATTAAAATGTCACGATATTTTAACAGCGAGTTAATTAACGCCGGTGTATATCATATGTAAACTTTCTTCCATTAAAAACTGCAGTTCACTTGGTCTCAGCAAGTCAAATATATTGGTTTCATCTTTGAATTAAATGAAAATACTACTTCGCAAGTGGTTCTTATACAGATGCACAGAGGAAAATCATAAAAGATTCTGATATAGGGCCAGGCTCTGTTTCTCAATTGATTAATAAAATATGTTTTACTTGTTACTTGTTAGTTACTACTTGTTAATGTTATAAAGGTATGGGTATAGGCCTACCACTTAAGTGGCCATTTGCCGGCAAACATCAATATTTTTCTAAATGACCATGTCAAACACTGTATGTTACACCTCTTACAGTCAATGCAAAATACGTATCACTCGGAGCCACTAACTGTGACGTCCATTGGTGTCAACAATTTTCATGCTCTCATGTGGGCGTTAATGTGGTGTCCTTTGGTTTGTGCCTCTATCGTTTACACCGTACTTCGTATTTTACTATTTTTGTCGCAAAAGGAATTTGTATAGGCCATGCCTGTTTTTGGATTGCATGAATAAAACATGTTTAAACCAATAGGCCTACGTTGAATCGTTAAATACACATTTCATTTTTACAAAAATAAGTAAAATCAAAACATGTCCGACTTTATATATATATATATATATTCACAACGAAAATGACAGATCAAAAGATCAAACACCTGCATATCCGTGCACAATCCCTCCTTTTGGTGTTTGTGTCCGCCATCACTGTGGACCCTGGCAATTTCTGGAAATGGCTTGCAGTTTTTGGACATAACACCAGATGTCCTGTGAGTGTCAGCATCATTTTCTCGCTGCTCAAAACAGGGAAAAAATCTTTGTAAAACATGCTGATCTATAAGATATATCCTAGAAATACAGAAACTCGCACCCTACGACATGTTCAGCAGGTATGGAGAGTTACTTTGCTCTGATGTAAACAATTTTGCTGACGCTCGTTGGTTTTGGTATCTGCATATCAGGGTGCCACTTGGGGCAAAATGTGTCCAATGTCATGTGAATAGGCATGTGTTATTAAAATGTCACGATATTTTAACAGCGAGTTAATTGACGCTGGCGTATATCATATGTAAACTTTCTTCCATTAAAAACTGCAGTTCAGTTGTCTCAGCATGTCAAATCTTGGTTTCATCTTTGAATTAAATGAAAATGCTACTTCGCAAGTATCCCTTATACAGATGGACAGAAGATCATAAAAGATTCTGATATAGGGCCTGGCTCTGTTTCTCAATTGATTAATAAAATATGTTTAAATCAAATCATACATTCTGCAAACTAAGAAACCTGGTTGCTGATGTATCCTTTAGTTGTGTGCAATGAATAAACAACATCAGGTCACTGATTTCTGTGAAAACAACATCCTTTGGCCCGGTTTCTGTCAAAACAACTTCCTTGGGCCCAACACTACGATGCCTATAATTGCGAAAGACGAACCGGGAATATTCTTGAAGACCAACTTCTTCGACTAGCCGAAGAGACGCTATTGCTAGTATCCTTAAGGAGACAAAAAGTGTCTATGTTTGAAAGCTACATATTTGTCAGTTTTTTGTAAATGGTGCAGCTTTGCAAACTGAACCATTTTCATGCTGTAATATGAACCTAGGGGTTCGTTAATCAAAACCAAATCAGCATCTCACAGTGCATGCGTGCAATTTAAACGCAAACTGTATTGTGGATGTCAAAAGTAGAGCTATAATGGCTATCCAGGGATTCTCGTGTAAGAATCCGTGCTGGGTACAAAAATTTATGGCTGTTTTAAATGCACCCTCTACTCTGTGTGGCGCCAAGCCCTGCTGTATAAACTGCTGTTAAATGGTGTCTGTGGAGACTTCTTTTCCATTATATCTACCATGTATGAAAATGTACAATACGGTATTGTATAAAGACTGATTTTGGATACACTGATGTTTTTTCTCCAATATAGGTGTAAAACAGGGTTGTCTACTCAGCCCTACTTTATTTTTATCCAACCTGCCGGATATACCGGTTATTTCTACAATACAATACAATTTATTGGATAAAACTACCCCTTTACACCGGGGGCATCGGCGGGCCGGGGACTACCCGCGATGCGTCCAAGTTAAAAACTGCAAGTTACACATCTTAACAACATACATATTCAAGAACACAGTTTACACGACATATGCAAATAATGAATTCATACTATTATACATTTATGCCCCGTCCACCAAGGACTTGCGGGAAGACCAAGCTTCCTTCAGATATTTTTTGCAGGCACCATCAAATACTTTTAGAGCTTCTAGACACACGATTGTGTGTACCTGCCTGTGGATTAGTGACGTAATGTGTAGATTTTTGTGGGCCACATATACACAATGCAGCATCCTATTAGTATTACTGTTTGTTTTATAACGTTCGTTGTTTCATTGCCCAGAGCTTAGCCTGTACCCTTTTATGTATGTGGCTAACGTCAATAAAGTTCATTCACATTAGAAATAGACAAACATTCAAATAATAACTTGCATGCACTTTAAAATTAATGTCATGGCAAGAGGGCTGTGACAGTATTGTGCTCAGTTGACCTTGTATGTGCAATTTAATTAGTTTTGTGACCTTCAGAATGTGATCAAGGTCACCACTCTTTAAGACCATCATCATGCGCATGCATATATAAATAAATAAATAAATATATATATATATATATATATATATATATATATATATATATATATATATATATATATATATATATATATATATATATATATATATATATATATATATATATATATATATAATATATATATATATGTATATACATGTATATGTATATATATATATATACTGTAAATTGCTTTATTTTCACGTGTTTAAATTTTCACGTTTTTTTTTTAATTTTTGACATTTCAATGTAGTTTTAATTTCACTATTTTGGACATAATTTCTATTCAAACAATGTTAAGGTACTATTTCACTGTGTTTTCATTTTCACGGTTTTATTCCATCAGCGAAATAAGCGAAAATAAGAATACAGCGAAATTAAAGCAATTTACAGTATATATATATATATATACATATATATATATATATATATATATATATATATATATATATATATATATATATATATATATATATATATATTTATATATATATATATATATATATATATATATAGTTGTCAAGTGACCACTCAATAGTTCTAAAGTTATAACTTAAAATGCTAAATTTACCAGGCACGTGGCTTTGGAAACTCGGTGAGGATCGACCACATGCATCTCACTTTGCCCTTCAAACAGGAACATCACTTATCAGAATGTGCAACATTAAAGTTGCATGTGAGATAATTCCTGAATATCAAGAGTACAGTGAAAGCAACCGCAGTGTCCTGTGACTTTGAATATGCAAATCAATGCACACCTAATGAATTAAAAATAAAAGTAGTAGCTAGCACCATTAGACATTTTAAATCTTGAATAACTTCGAAGCTATGATAGATAGAGATACCATTCCAACTTCTACTCCTGTGTTATGGAATAGTTGTACATTGCCATACTAATATGCTTTGAAGACACACACACTGATTTGCTATGCAGCAAATCATCTTTCCTAGTATCCTATCTGAAATTGAAGAGTTAACTTACATTTCACGTGGCTCCATATCCCAGATATAATAGTGGAATGGAGACAGTGTTATTGTGGTTTGCACACAAAAACAGCATTCTAGCCTACATACAAGATGGCATGCAACTGTTTTACCAGCGTATCACACAGGAAAACGCAGCACTATGTACAAAAATGTAACTAAAGGGAATGCTTTTGTAAAAATATCAAAATCCAGTGGACTGCGTGAGATCACGGCTGAAAAAATGGTCCATGTCCTGTGATGCCTCCTGTGACTACTCTTTTTACAATATAATTAAACCATGGCACTGTCAAACTTGATAAATATCATAGTCTTTATTTCTCGTCATTCAATAATTTTTATTGATAAAATTGGCTAATGCTATTGTTTTTGGAGAAGCATGATGGTGATGGCTCTGAGCATGGACCATTTCACCGCAGACAGTACGTACCGATACATACTGTCCGAGTGCGTACCGTAACGCTGCCACAGTACATACCGATACACATTGCCCCCAGTACGTACCGATAGACACGAACCCATTCTGTCAATATGCTGTGCTGTTGTTGTTGTTCTGTATTGGTGAATATCTGGTCGGCTCTTAGGAGTAAAATTCGATGAATACCTTTCACGATCTTCTACTGGGGTGTGACTGGACTGTAAATGAATTAATGTGAATTGATAATAAGATTGGACTGTGAATACATGTAAGTTGTAAGGCTCATATATTGTGTGGCAGTCCCAGTGCAAACTTCGAGAACTGCTCACATGAGAGAGAGAGAGAGAGAGAGAGAGAGAGAGAGAGAGAGAAGGGGGGAGAGGGAGAGAGAGAGGGGGGAGGGAGGATTTTGGATTGGGGGTTCAAATGATATAAGCCAGGCATGCCGGGAAAATTTTGAGATTCCATGTGAAATATGGTGCATTTTAGGGGCTAAAATAAGTTTCTAAGTGCTTAATCCATCCACCAAGATTGAGGAAAAAGCTTTAACTAGGATAAATGGAAACTATAAAGCCTAAGATGGGAACAGCTGAGATTTCTTACTTTTAACCACCGATGCGTGTATCATTTTAATAATTTAAGTCTCTGAAGCTAGTTATGATCCCTTGATCTGATCATCAGATGTTGAAAATTAAAAGACCACTGGTTCCAGCAGTTTTAATTTGTGCTGTCTTGTCCGTTTGCTCCCTGTGTTACACATAGATTGAGGATGGAAGAGGAAAGTCCATTTTGAAACTATAACCATGTGATACTCTGTACTATCGGCACCATAAATGTGGTATTTCTTGTTTGTGATTTTAAGACACACACGTGCATGTTTTCTTAATTTGACCAATCGCACTTTTTTCTAAAAAGGAAAAAAAACCACAGGTCTGTTCGCAGGACCCCATATATGCCTCTTCGCTGCTCCCCACATATGTTTGTTTACCCACTATTGTGGTCACGTACCGTAGAACCACTCTCCACACATCCCAGACTGTGGGTTTGAGTTGAAGATTTAGTGGAAGTCGGTCCTAAACTGCGTATTTTGTGTTTTGCCTCGCTGCTAATTTGTACACTGCTGGGTTGACTTCTCTGAAACACAGTGGATAGGCATAGAACTTATATCAAATCAACAAAGTGCATCAAGGATATTACTAGAACTTTTATAAAATTAACAAAGTGCATCAAGGATATTACTAGAACTTGTATCAAATCAACAAAGTGCATCAAGGATATTACTAGAACTTATATAAAATCAACAAAGTGCATCAAGGATATTACTAGAACTTTTATAAAATCAACAAGTGCATCAAGGATATTACTAGAACTTTTATCAAAACAACAAAGTGCATCAAGGATATTACTAGAACTTTTATCAAATCAACAAAGTGCATCAAGGATATTACTAGAACTTGTATGAAATCAACAAAGTGCATCAAGGATATTACTAGAACTTTTATCAAATCAACAAAGTGCATCAAGGATATTACTAGAACTTTTATCAAATCAACAAAGTGCATCAAGGATATTACTAGAACTTTTATCAAATCAACAAAGTGCATCAAGGATATTACTAGAACTTTTATCAAATCAACAGAGTGCATCAAGGATATTACACTAAAATATCATTCTACAATTGTTTATGCAAAGTTTATACTTTTTAACCTTGATTAAAACGAGATATGCACATTAATAATTTCTCGTTACAACTGCATTGCTGGTTGTCTGTGTAGCCGTAGTCTCGCCTGGTGAGATACGGGCAGCTGCCTGTGCGGGTAAATGGTATATTACTGAGATCTTGGAAATGATGAACAATTAGTGGAGGCAGATGGAAGCTAGAACAGACTGATTTTCCAACAGAAAATCAAATGTCTCCCAGTGGAACACTTACATCTCTGAATAAGCTACAGGTTATAACAAATTACAAATGAACAAGTTTGCTTGAAAATTACGATCCTATTTTAGCTCTCACCTTTTTCATCAAGTTCTTCAACACTTATTGCAGAGAAACCAATTTTACATAAATGACCCTGTGACCTTGAAAATTAGGTCAAGGTCACCCAAATACAATCCCAACCTTGGTTTTACCTTGATACATAATCCTACCAAGTTTCATCAAATTCCATTCTGTTCTTCATGACTTATCGAACGGAAACCAATTTCACATAAGTGACCCTGTGACCTTGAAAATTAGGTCCTTGTCACCCAAATACAATCCCAACCTAGGTCTTGCCAAGATACATAATCCTGCCAAGTTTCATCAAATTCCATCCTGTTCTTCATGACTTATCGAATGGAAAACAATTTCACATAAGTGACCCTGTGACCTTGAAAATTCGCTCAAGGTCATCCAAATACAATTCCAACCTAGGTCTTGCCAAGATACATAATCCTACTAAGTTTCATCAAATTCCATCTTGTTCTTCATGACTTATCGAACGGAAACCAATTTCACATAAGTGACCCTGTGACCTTGAAAATTAGGTCCTTGTCACCCAAATACAATCCCAACCTAGGTCTTGCATAGATACATAATCCTACCAAGTTTCATCAAATTCTGTCAAGTCCTTCAAGACTTATCGCACGGAAACCAAGTGTTGAAGAACCTGAACAACAACAAGATTAAGAAGAAGCGGAAGAAACGGGCACTAAAACAATATGTCCCCCGGTTTTAACCGGGAGACATAATTACTTCTTATATCCAGTTTAGGAAGCACTAAATAAATAAGACTTTCGCGTTTGTAAACTTAAATTTCTCTAAAAGACAGTAACTTTGTGATATCAATGCACTATGTTGATAGACTTGACTTCCTCAATCCTTATTCTGTGGTAATAAAAATGCGTATAAACCATCTTATGTACAATTTGACCGTCTTTGCATTTGTGCTGACTGAATAATAATTCATCGCATAACATTGAGGGAATATACATCACATCGTGCATTTTTTTCTTGTGAAACAGTGACGAAAAAAAAATGGGGGGGGGGGTAGCGATGATAAACGCATCTTCCATTTACGCTGCTATTTTCTTTTAAACTAACTATGCACACATTTTAATACGTGGTTTTGTTAAAAACCATAAAAATTACAGGTTGAAGCCGTAAATTTGTCTTTTTTGAAACAATGTAAGCCACCTTTTATATGATTAAGCCAGAACTCACAAAGATGAATCTGATAGAAAGTTATATATTTCATAAATTTTGGTAAAATATTGTTTGAAACCAAAACACATAATGGTGACATTTTCACGATGAAGTAGCATATAGTATGTGACAAGAAAATTCAGAATCAGTCAGCCATATTTACTTTAATAGAGCTATTATTATTTAAAAAAAACAAAAACAAAAAAACAATGGAGCAACTTTCTCCATACTGCTTTATATAAAATGATTTGACATACTGTGGGAATCCGGAATAAGAATGTGTATGGAATTTTTCAGCTATGTTTGAAGGTGTGTCAGCCCGTAATTTAGGAATGTGGTGTCGTACGCACTTTTCGGATGAGGAATGTTGAGGGGTTGTGTAGCGGGGTATGTCACAGTGTCTGGTGATATATGGGTGAGTAATGGACAAGAATGCAAACATGTTGTCCAAGTAGTCTGGCAATTCATTTTAAATCAATCGGTAGCAAAATTTTAAGGCTCTGACAAATAGGGGACTTCAAAAACCTTGAGCTGTTATGTGCAAAGAAATGTGCACAAAAAATCAAGCGGATAGCAAATTTTTGCAATTTAATGATTCTATCACTGGAATAACCCCAAGCAAGCAAAAGGGAATTGTAATTTAGGAATAGGGTTGTGTCGTCGGCATAGATTATTGAATCAAAATTGGGAGCAGCTAGATAAAGGTCGTTTACATATATTATAAAAAGAAGTGGTCCAAGGATGGGTCCTCGGGGCACACCACTTGTGATCGGTAATGGCTGGGAACAAACCTAATCAAGTTGAACATTATAGGTTCTATTAGGAAGGTAGTTTTTGAACCATTTTAAGGGTATCGTTAAAACACCGTGATATTTTAACTTATGTAAAAAAATTTCATGATTTAAGATATCAAAAGCTTTTGACAATTCTAAAAGTATTGTTAGGAGTGTTTCACCTGAGTCAAGAATCTTAAATATTCTATCAACAAATTCTAACGCGGTAGTTTCTGTACTATGAATTTTTTGAAGACATGTTGACTAGTATAAAGGTTACTGGTTTGGACAAAATAAATATAAAGTTGCATATACACAACCTTTTCCAAAACTTTATATAAGGTGGGTAGCAAAGAAATGAGCTTATTGCTGTTTAGGACTTTCTCACGTCTTTTTTATAGGTTGGCATCACTTTGACTTTTTTTTTAAATTTATCAGGAAACATGCGAGTGTGAAAAGGGTGACTGATTATAAAACGTAAAGGAATTACCATAGAAGACTTGACATTTTTATGAGTCTCACTGAAATTTTATCATGTCCAGAACTTATATTTAAAATCATTTATCATTGCATCTCATCAGGTGAAATATCGTTGAAAGTGAAATTAATTTATCATTGATGGTTTAGATATGTGCTAAAGGGAGGAAAATTAACTTTGCCTATTTTGTCAGCCAATTTAGGGCCAATGTTTGGTAAAAAAAAAAAAATGAGTTGAATCTTTCTGTTGTATCACTTCCACGGCATTCTTCTTTGTTTTCAATAACGAAAAAATGGGGAAAATCTTTTTTTTCTATTTATTTAGATTTAAAATATTTCTTATAACATCCTGGGGGGGGGAGCTTTTTGGGTCATTTTTGAGCTGTAACCTTGTTACTTCTTGATAAATTACAAAATGCACTGTGAATCAAGTTGCATTTCTTTGAGAAGATTGGGTAGGTAATGTAATTTTTGGTAAGAAATCGTTATTCATGATTTCAAAACGTCGATGTTAAAATCACCCAAAAAGAGTTTTTTAGATTGTTCCCAAGATAAAGTTGATAATAGTGGTGACAAGTAATAGATAAAAGATTCAATGTCGTCGTTCCTATTGCGAGGAGGTCTATAAATGTTACAGATTGTAATTTTCACATAAAGTGGTTTCCAGATGTGTCATTAAACTGATCTTCTCCATTAACGTATTTGGAGTACAGAAATCTCGAACCCCATATTGGTAGTTTTCATATATATATATATATATATATATATATATATATATATATATATATATATATATATATATATATATATATATATATATATACATATATTGTATTTGTGTCTTTTTGTCCAAAACCACTTCCTAGTAGTCATTACCCTATTCCGCAGTCCGAACTCTTTACTCTCCATAAGCTAACCTGTCCCTGTCTACCTTATATACATAGAAGTTCTATTGTCCATATTGCACACGTTCCTCTGTAAAATTTTGACATAGGTTGTATTAGCCCAAATAAATTAAAGGGTCTTCAGCGGGTAACTACTCAACATGTTTCGGAGCCTTTTACCCGTACATGTCTCTATGAGTAGCGGCTCCTTGTCTAAGCTAAATATTCAGCAAAGACAATCCACATAATAATTAATAAATATGAACGTGGCAATTGATAAATTAGCTAAATATGTGAAGTTTTGCTTATAAATGCAGAGCTTCATATCAAAGAAGAATACCTGTCAACAAACTATAATTACCAAATTTACATAGAACAGGTTCAGATAAGAACAATTTGACTTACCCCTGAACCAAAATGTACCCTTTCTAGCTGGACAGCTTATCCTAGTTAAACCATCTGCCAATGTTTAACTGAAGTGGAAACAAGCTGGGGCCTTATAATCAGTCCCAGTGATTGTAAAATAAACAGTTGCAGCTAGACGACCTGTATAATTTACCAAGGGAAATCCCAACAAGGAATGCAACAATGTACTTCCTGCACCAGAGACATAAAACAAACTCCATGATGACACCTACTCCTCAAACAATTAAGCTCTATTTAACTGCCAACCCTGAGTCAATGTGTACACTTAATGTGTCAGGTTTGTGACACTTAAGAAAATACTGCCAATTTTGAGTTGTTTTATTTATTTTTTTTTCACTATTGAGTAAATGTGCATTTAGGCACATCAGAAAATAATGAAAGTCATTAGCATTTATGCCAAAAACATGCTATCAAAACAATTTTTCTTAACAGGATTTTAAGTACAATTAGGCAAACATGCAACTGTCGTAGGCCGCTTCTTGCTACCTGTAGCCCCTGGGGGTTTACCTGACAGAAAACATGTAAGCCTATAATATATATATATATATATATATATATATATATTAGTCGACCATGTGATCTACAGGTGGCGCCACGAGGAAAGGGAACATCATGCAGACAAGTGTGAGCATCAGTACCTTCTAACCAAGTTTCGTGCAGACATATGGCACTGAATTTTTCAATGGATGGAAAATTTTGTGAAAAGGGTTTCATGTTATCCGCAAGATTTTTTGTCAGCATATGGTGACTTGATGCTATTGAGATTGCATGTTCAAGTTCACCAGGGTTGTCGAATTAAGTGTGTAAACTATTAAATTAATTATGTCATTCTTCTTGTACTTATCAATTTTCACATCCATTTAATATTTTGACATTTAGGTGTATTAATTTAATGTATACTAAGATTTTCTTTTGCATCTTCAAGTTTCTGTACCTTCATAAAATGTTTTCGTCAATTTTGATAAAGCCAAGACTGTTATGTCTTTCAATAATAAATGCAAGACTTTACCTGTGTGTCACCACATCGAGAAAAACGTTTGCCAAATAGCCAATGCCACAGCCGATATGGTTGATCCCAGCGCATTGCCTTGTGCCGACTCCTTTTGTTGATACCCGTCTGGGTTACTTTGAAGCGCCTAGAGTTTGTAAATGTATACCATTAAAGTATGATCGAGATTCTAAGCTGGTTACTCGGTCAGTGTAGTTTTCGTATCGTACACTATTGTAGTCATTGAACTAATGTGCTCAGTTGGTGCTTCTCGGGACCTAATAACCACCGACGACCTACGCGAAATACTATGGTAATTATTGCTGATCTCAGATCCGCAGTAACACCAATCGACCAAACCCAGACATTCTGTTTTGCCAACAATTCTTGCTTGCTTTCTTTTTTTCTTTACGACCAAATTTGTCCAGAGTTTTTCTGGGCCACTGTTATTCCGAAAAGCACCAGACTTGCCATGGTGACTGACCTACCATGGTGAGTAACCTACCCATCGTTTGGAATAGTCACGATGTTTAAAATTATGCAAATTAGGGGGCAAATAAATATTTAAAAGCTTTATATTTTCAAAAATATTACAGATTGTCATAAAGTTCTAACTTACACATGTAGGTTTGAGACATCTGGCAAATCCAATAGCATGCAAAAACAAGTTGGGGAATTTTGATGTATGCTTTATTCACTGGATTTCTGCGCAATCCACATCCAGGCACTCTACTGCTTGTTGCAAGCTGTATGGAACTCCATGGTACTAGGCAACCATTTTGCATTTATAATAAATTTGCTTGAACCGGTCTCATAGGCAGCTTTCTATCGATGCATGCTAGGTGTATGGTTTGGAAGGTTTGGGTCTTACAGCAAATGGGGGGGGGGGGGGGGGAACAACTTTGTAATGAGGCTCTCAATAAATACAGAGAATCTCTTTCTGTTCATGCAAGGCAGATCTGCTCCATGCTGCTATAGGCAGATCTGCTCCATGCTGCTATATGCACCAGGTAGGTTAATAGTTACCACTATTGCTGGACAGAGCTGCCAGCATATTGTGACTGAGACTGGTGTCCTGGCTGGTCTGTTTTTGCCTGAGGCTATCATCAGACTACTGTGCTTATCATTGCAAGGGAGCACAGGCACTTCACTGGACTTCTGGGCAGAATAAGCCTGCTAAGTGTATCCTTTACTAAAAATAGACTACATACATTGCTTAGTTGTCTAGACCTATTATAGTATGGTTTTCCAGTCCTCAGTGACTGTTTTCACCACTTTGTAAATTTTGAAACAGTGTGTGGATTTGTGTCATCTCAGTGGACACTTTCCTGTCTTTGTTTTCTTGTGACCAGTGAGATGAAGCCTGTTCTTCATACCCAAGACAAGGAATACTGAGACAGTATACAGTGCTTGTCTCAGTTCACAGGTACAGGTGCATGTAGTTGCATGACAACAGCTGTTAAAATTGGTTTATGTAATAATGGAACAAAGACAGGTTTGTATTGCCTGTACATGTATGAATAATGTACATTTACATATACATGTACATGCACACATACTCATCCATACTGCCCAGAAGGGCTGACCCTCTCAGGAGTGGGCACTTTTCTCTGGTCCCAAAGGTCCCACAGTAGAGACGGTTCACTGTATAAATAAACACTGGAATGGTGTGTCTGAGTAATTGTCTGGTTGCAAACCCAGACATTTTGTTTTTCCAAGGATTCTTTTTTTTCTTCTTTATGACCAAATTTGTCCAGAACTTTTCTCTGACACTTTTGTTTCAAAAGCCACCAAACTTGCCATGGTGATTGACCTACTGGTGAAATGGTGCATCTGCTTTGGAACAGTCATGATGTTTAAAATTATGCAAATTAGGGGCAATTAAAGTTTGTAAAGCTCCATATCTTACAATTGCAGATAGACACAAAATTTCAGTGTGCATATATATATAGGTTTGTAATATCTGTCAATATAATGGACAGTCTCTAAAACTAGTATATACAGGGATGCCATTCCAACCCCAATGGATAGGTTTGTGGCAAAGCTGCACCCATTGAACCATGAACTTAAGTTGTAGGATTTTAATTTTTGCAAATTAGGCGAATACTCAAATGGCTACTCTATAATAGTTTTGGAGATATTCAACTTTTAAATTTTTCAATGCCTCTAATCAGCATAATTTGAAATACCACAACTTTCATTTACTGTCCATTGTATTGGCAGGTGTCACAAACCTAAACATGAACATTAAAATTTTGTGTCTATCTGCAACAGTTTAGAAGATATGGAGCTTTTAAAATTTTAATTGTACCTCATTTGCATAATTTTTAACACCATAGCTATTCCAAACAAGGTGCAAAATTTCATTGGTAGGTCAATCACCATAGCAAGTTTGGTGATTGTCGGAATAATAGTGTCCGAGAAAAACTCCAAACAAACTCAAACTCAAAACTCATTTATTTTAGCCAATCAATAACATGACGATTTCAATATTGAGATATATGTACATAATGATAAAAAAATTGATGTGGCTAGGGGGACTACTATTAAGACAAATACATGTCGCTCTCAAATCGGGTCAGAAAGAAAGAAAGAAAGAAAGAAAGAAAGAAAGAAAGAAAGAAAGAAAGAAAGAAAGAAAGAAAGAAAGAAAGAAAGAAAGAAAGAAAGAAAGAAAGAAAGAAAGAAAGAATTCTTGGAAAAAGAAAATGTCTGGGTTTGGGTAAAAAGAAAGCGCGGTCAATAATCCCGTGCACTTACATCTGAACTTTCAAAAGGAGGCTTTATCGAACACACCTAGCCTGTAACTCTGGCAACATATTATTTTTAACGCTGTTTTCGACCGGGAAAAAGACTGAGCAAGGCATAGAAACTGTACAGTTTTAAACGCGAGAAAGGTAAAAATATTGTGTATTTCCATGGGAACAAGAATGCAAAATAACTATTTAAAACTTGAGAGAGAGACAGAGAGAGAGAGAGAGAGAGAGAGAGAGAGAGAGAGAGAGAGAGAGAGAGAGAGACTTGCCTTTTACTCCGGTATGTTTCTTTGCGGCCAACCATAGGATTTCTTCCAAGTGCTTTTTTCAATAAAGTATCTCTAAACTAACCATAAGATTTGTGCCTGTTCCAGACATGCACACGTACACAGGAATGATGAATATATGGCCGTAGTTTCGATAATTTTCCTTGGAAAACTGGATCAACCAGCTTGGCACACCATTGTCCTCATCACTGCAGTTGTGGGTGAAACCGAGGGACAGAAATGTCTCAGAGTAACATATTCATGTTTAACCAGGTGTTTACTCACCTGCATTTAAACAAATTTCAAATGTGTACAAGTAGAGGTAAGTCTCATATAAATGATAACTACAAGTCCATGGCGACCAATCTAGGCATTATGCATATACTTCTAGTTCTCCAGTTAACATTCGCCACGCAAACTACCATTTTGCGTGAGTGCCTTGACCGTGACAATCATAAAACCACAGCGCAGCGTGGTTATGCCTCGCAGGAATCCCCATGCTTTCTACCTTTACTTTTACTTGCTTTTTCCAGTGCCGAGAGTATATGATGTACCACTGCATAACATTCATGGTCTGGTGTCAGTGATAAAATTGTGAAAGCAACGATTTCCCAGAAAGGACCTCAATTTAACTCATCAGCGACATTTTCTGGATTGTCAATATTATTGTAGCTGTGACCGTGTAGGCCCACACAGCCTTTATCTTACTCAGATATGAGTAGTTTCGTTATTTCACTATAGCGAATTATTTTGAAAATACTTGTTTGACTCGGTTCCTGTGCAAGAAGAAAATAGTAAGTTTGCACTTCTTCACGTTACTGAAGCAAATATGTCTTAATTGGCGTTGGTAATGCCTTTTAGTGGTATTCCGTATTAAGCTGGTTTACCCATCATTCATATATATAAACCTTATGAAGGAATGTGATAAAAAGAATATTTGTGCTTTTCGAAAATTCTTGTGTCAACGTGAACTTGGGGAACGAGGTGGTGATCACGGTTCACTTGTAATTCCAAGATTCCAAGGCGCGTATCACGGATTAGCTTTAGGTTTTTATTAACTTCTAGCACAACTACCTACATGTAGGCCCCTATGTAATTGCATTCATCATCATCATCTGAATCATCATCTAAATCACATTTATTGACTAAACACTGATCTAAATTACAGAAACAGGGTCAAATAATGTGTCAGAAATTTTATATGGATCTGATCACGGGTAACAGGAGAATGTCTAAAGTAAAGTTCACGCGTATTTTCTTTGCTTCAATCACAACTAACGAGTACGTAAATTGGGTCAATCAGAGATAACGAAACCGGTATCCTCCGCGCCTTTGCTTCTGTGCTTGCTTGTACTGACTTGGCAAGAATTTATCCGGCAAAACATGAGACCGCGATTCTCCATGCCATATCATTGATTTGGCTGGATTTTGTCTCTTCGTGGAAAGAGCTTACTTCATGTGAATGACTATGAATGAATGACCTTTATTGCAACTTTGCCATTTCATACATATCCATGGTATTTTGTTGATGGGTATAATAATAATAATAATAATAATAATAATAATAATAATAATAATAAAAAAATAATAATAAATTATTATTATTATTATTATTATTATTATTATTATTATTATTATTATTATTATTATTATTAACAGTACAAGCACAATCTACATCATATAGATCCCCCATCAGCAAACCTGTTGAATGTGTATTCTCGGTATGATCGAGGCCTGGTCCGACTCCTCCAATGTTATGATTTCTAGGCCGAGTCCACAGCTTTGCTCTATGCACTTAACGTGCAATGAGACCAAAGTGCGCCCAGGAAAGCTGTTGACTTGGGCCAAAGCTGTTGACCTGGACCATTTACAGTTCTCCATCTGAAGCTGCCAAATTCAAACAAGGGATACTGGTGCTCAAACGAGAGGCCTTTGCATGGGGATTTTGACGACATACTGGTTCAAGTACTTCAAGTCAGAGTATAGGCCTATTATAGCTACCAACCAGTTTAATGACTTCAATGTCGGAATATGTACTACTGGAACAGCCCCGCTCTCTGTTCTGGGACCCTCAAGGTGTCCTGCTTCTGCCTGCCCCCCAGTACTTGGCTTTGCCTGATACTTTGTGTAGTCCACCACTTCTACAGCCAGAATACTGGCCTCAGAGACTGAAGTATTGGGCCCTGTGTTGTTTCGTCTATCCCGTGAAATCTTTTCTCTGCAAGAGGGGTGATATAGGGCGCTGCCCCTCTCCCTGATTCTTTTCAACGGAATGAAATATGCTTAAACAAGTCAGAGTGACTTCCGTCTGAACTGGCACTCAAGGGTTTAATTTGATAACGAAGCCTTGGCAGTAACCTGTTAAAGAGTGACTTTAGTCGTTACTAGCGTCACAGGAGCAATCAGCAGAATGGTTGTCATCATATTCTGTCTGGTCAATACGAAACCATTTATACTGACCGGCAAAGTCACTGTCCACTGAAAAATACTGATTAGGGTTAGCCTAATCAGTATTTTCGGTGGACAGTGACTTTGGCGGTCTGTATGAATAGGCTCGTATTGGCCACAATATGATGACAACCATTCTGCTGATTAACCCTAATCAGTATTTTCGGTGGACAGTGACTTTGCCGGTTATTATCAATGGGTTCGTATTGACCACAATATGATGACAACCATTCTGCTGGTCGTCCCTGTGCATTCAAAGGGTTATTAAACCTTGTCATACCTGTACAAAAGTGACGTTTCTCGTAACTAACACTCAAGAGGTTGACAAGCCTTGTTCACGACCTGTGTATATTTTGAGAAAGGAGTGAACTTTCCGAGACCAACTTACGGAAGTGTCGCGTCAATGAAACTTGACCTCAGTGTTCAGAAAATGAGAAAACGAAAGTTGGGAATTCCAGAAAACGTTCAACTGTTCGCATTGTCATGCTTTCTGTAAGTGCTGGCACTTTAGATGCTACTTTCACTATTTGCACAGCTGTCAAGGCTGAGTTTAACATATCTATAGACTGCCGGCCAGTCTGGCACAAGGCAGGCGAGAAACATCGGGTATAGAGGGACTGCAGATAAAACAGGTGAGAATGAGTCGGAATGATGACGCTCAAACGTACAAGAAAAGAGTTTTGTCCATAAGTGCTTCTATCACCTAAACGCGTTTGACCATAGATTATTCATTTTGTGAAATCCTACAATGATGATGATGATCATCATCATCATCATCATCATCATCATCATCATTGGGCCTTTGGGCGAAATTGTAAATTGACGTCAGAGAATTTTAATTAATCTAAAGTGTATTTATGAATGAAATATACTGCAGTCAGTTTTAAATACTCTGCACACAGTTTGTAATTGTCTGCAGAGAGTTTTAAATTATCTGCAGATATTTTAAATACACTTCAGAATTTTGTCAAGTATATTAAAAACAGCCTGCAATGTAATTAAATAGTCTGCAGCGTACTTAAATATACTGCAGTGAATTTAAAAACGTTCTGTGGAGAATGAAAAAAAAACTCTGGGGAATATTTCCACGTTTGACTTGCCATTTTGCTTGGCTATGCTGAGCCATGTCAGTCAGTAGGTGTTTTGTTCTCCTCAAACATTCAGCCCCGGAAAATTGCCACAATTTGCTGACATTGCCCTGTGTGACAGAACCGTCTGGCTGAAACCGGGTTCCCCAGTATATAGGTCTCATCATCATCATCATCATCATCATCATCATCATCATCATCATCATCATCATCATCATTTGTAAAGGGTAATGAGGAAATTATTCCCAGTATGCTGATGCAAGAAATGGAGAAGGTTGTGTCATTTCTGACAAGTCTAATTTGATCAACTGTCAACGTGTTGTGCACCAATATCATGTGGACACTTACATTGGAAGCAACAACTTATTGGAGAGAGAGAGAGAGAGAGAGAGAGAGAGAGAGAGAGAGAGAGAGAGAGAGAGAGAGAGAGAGAGAGAGAGAGAGAGAGAGAGACAGAGAGAGAGAGAGAGACAGACAGACAGACAGACAGACAGAGAAAAGAAAGAAAAAAGAAAGAAGAAAAGAGAGAGAGAGAGAGAAAGAAAGAAAGAAAGAAAGAAAGAAAGAAAGAAAGAAAGAAGCGGTGAAACAGTATCTGTAGTTTTAATATTTACACATTATTCTTTTTTTATATATGTATTTAACTTCGAATTTTGCATATAACATAATCATAAATAACACATTTAGTTTCAATTCCAATTGGCGTTAAACGTGTCCATGTTGTAAATGTCACGGTCTTATTCAGAATGGCAGGGCGACCGGAGGACGACCTGGAGTGTTCCATCTGCTATGACTTACTGTCTGAGCCCCTTGTTCTCCCATGTGGACACAAGTACTGCAAGGACTGTATAACCAGATACATGAACAGTAAGTCGGTGTGACGTCATCAAATTCATAGCCGTCATACGATTTAGCAACCAGATTACATTCAAGATGGGTGCATATGGCTGCAGAACACTGGGCTATTTAGAACAACATTGAATGGTAAAATTAAAACAGCTTCTGTGACGTCACATATTTCAGACAGAAATGTAGTATGAACGCAACACCAACAATAATGACGACTGCTGCATGCAAGTTAAGGGATGGTTCAACATTTTCATCATTTTTGAATTAGTACTTACAGTACGCAAGGGGGGAGGGGGTTAAATGGGTCTGTACACTTTCACAGGATATGGAAAATGATGGTCAATTTTTGGCCTGTTTTGTGCAATTTTGTTATGATTTGGGGGGAAAATCATCATTTTTAAAGTACTAATTTGGGGGGAGGGAGGAGGGTCATGAAATTTAGTACCCAAAATACTAATTCAAAAATGATGATAATGTTGAACTATCCCTAAAAGTTATTTGTTTTCTGCCACAATAAACAATAGTAAACCGCAGCTTTTCGCATAAATATAGGGTCAAGTGCACTTTGGAAACTAGGATCATTTCCTTTCCTTAAAAACTAACAATCAATATTGTTAAAACTATCCTCAAACAATCTGGGTTTTTATTTAAGAAACAAACAAAACACCAAGATCTAGATACGTTTAATCCATTCAGCTAGACTGTTAAAAATCAAATAATACTGAGAATGGTAAACGCAACACTTTGCGAAGAAACACGTTTAAAATTCACCAACACATCAGTGTAAATGGAGGGGAGTGCGTTATTTTAACGTTACTTCAGCGTAAACTTTCACTTTACAAAAGGGGTTAAAAAATTGGCAACCTTGTTCCCCGATTGTTTAATAAATACGTTGAAACCAACTGTCACTTTTTAAAACTGTATAACTAAGTTTGGGAAACTTTAAACAGCGGGCTAAGATTATTATTATTATTATCATCATCATCATCATCATCATTATGTGTAAATACATATATTGAGCATTAACTGCTGAATCCTTAAAATCGCAAAAAAAGCTACGTCGTTGTATTAAAACTTTGTTTGTAACAGACTGTGTAGTATGGCAATCTGTTTTGACATGTAGTCCTGCATGTTTGACGATATCACTAAATTTAGCGATACTTCCAAACCATTTCTTGATGTCTCTGAATATATGATATCGACTAACTTGGCAAAAATGGTTGTTTCTGTGGCAGTAGCAAATATTTCACTTTTTACATGATCACATGCCGAATATCAAATCGTATTCATTTTTAATAGTTCAAGAGACGGCGCGATGTCCATGCTGTCGGTCAGGTACACCGTTGCGTCAGTCGGTTCCATATCTGAGACCAGATGCCAATCTGATGGCCCGAGTAGCTGCATTCCGATCTCAGCCCCAGGACGGCACGCCGTACTGCCAGGAGCACCCGATCAAGCGAGTCATCCTGTCCTGTAGAACCTGCAACAATATTAAGATTTGTGACAACTGTGTTATCCCCGGCATTGGCAATCACTATGGACACACCTACGGAGAAATGCAGGAAGGATCAAACCAAAGACAACCTGTACGTTTCTGTTTGTGATTTCCAGGTTACCCAGTGATTTTAGGCAGCATATTTGGCCCTCCACCGTAGATCAGAACAGAAATTGAATTTCCTGGTGATCTTGCAGCTGCTTGCCTCCAAAGCATCCCCCTGACCTGCTATTGCGTTAACTGATGTGGGCGCTCATCAGAAACATAAAGCGAGGGGGGGGGGGAGGGTCCGTGGAGACAAAGCAGCTGCCCGTGCAACTTGATTTTGTCGCAATCAAATTCATACTTTCTAGAGTTGACGAAGTATGTTTTCGGATAAGCAGGTCACAGCTTGAAATGTAGGTCAAGGACATCTACTGAATGTTATGCTCCACTTCATTACGGTATTATAATAATGATAATAATAGTGATGATGATGAATAAATGGCAGCTTTGGAGGACCAAGGATTTTTTCACATCCTGTTTCCACATTTAAAAAAAAAAAAAAAACTAGAAAAGAAGATTTGCTTCAAAGCAAATCAGTCTGTGTGCCTTCAAAAGTTGTAAATATTAAATAGGGCCTACTACAACTTTTGTTCTTTGGCACTTCGAATTCCATTCAGCTTATGGCTGGATGGAAATTTCAAAGTCCAAATGACTTTGACCTTTGACCTTTAGACAAAACAAAACAAAAAACAAAACCAAAAAAAAAAAAAAAAAAAAACCCACAAAAAACAAAACAAACAAAAAACAAACAAACAAACAAGAAAATCCAACAGGGCCTGAAATCGCAAATGAAAGTGTGCAAATGCAAGAACCCGCATGTAACTGCGTGTAACCGCGCCAACGAGATGCCCAGCTCGATCCGTGTTTATTTATCCCGCCAAAAAATAACGCATCAACACGTGCAAATACGCTTTAAAAAACGCACCAAAACTCATTAGACCACACAAGACCGCATGCAAACCGCACCTCGAAATACGCAATACTGCGCCAAAATTAAAGTGTGCAGCAGGCTTTAGATATTACCTCAACAAAACTCCAGATTGTAACAGGAAACTATGCAAATAACATGTCTCTGAAAGAATTTATTTTTAAATACTATGGGGGGGGGGGGGGGAAGAAGTTGTGTTAACGGCTGTGCAGTTAGCATCACGTGGATTTTTACTGACAAGTATGCTCATAAAATTAGCATGCGACAAACACAAATAAAATTCCAAAGGAATATTGTCTTGTCGGTTGCTATGTAAATGTTATGAACTAGAGGAGAGGTCACAATTACCAATTATCTGTGTATTCTGCTGAATACACAATCCAATACACAGAATTCTTCAGGGCTAGAGATGTGCATTCCCATTAGATTGCATGTTAAATTAACCTCAAATTAAAAGACTACTTTTAAAGCTGCAAGAGTAAAATTTATGTGAACATTTCAGCCATGCACATAATTTTAACACACAAATTTTGGTGTTTCTGCAATGAGTGGTTTAAAGTTATTAAGTTGTAAATTACAATGAAAAGTAATTGGAATATATAACTCTAGCCCTGAATGACTAAAATGCCCTCTACAGGAGAGCAGTAGAAGCTTCTGTTCTTGTTCTCCCCTATTTAAGGAACATGAATGTATACTGGTAGCTTGACAGAAAATTCTTATTTTACAGGGTCAAGTGCAAATTACTGTGAAAACAGAAGCCGGGAGACCAAAGGCTGTACTAGTGTTCCCATCAGACACTGTAGAAAGCCTGAAGAGGAAAATCCATGAATTGACTGGCACGCCCTCTGCAGAACAGCGCTTTATTGGTGGCGGCAAAGAGTTCCGTGATGGACACCGACTGTCTGAATACAATGTTCGTGAGGGTATGATACTGCAGATGGTGGTTAGAGGTATAGGAGGCTTCCGGTTCCGTTGACATTTGGGCATAGAGGGTGTCCTTCAGATAGAGTACCGGCTACATCTTGACTTTTAGATATGCCATCTCAAGCGAGTCAAACTATAAACAAGACATATGGCTTCTTAAAAAAATTGAAAGACATGCCAAAAAGGCAGCGTAACTATTGGATTGCTGTTGTATTGATACGTGGACTGTTTGCCAAGGAAATAGCCTGGTGTTAACGAGAATGCAGAATTTGCTGTTTTGCTGTTGGTCAAGATGATAATTATCCCTTAGTACTGTTAAAATGGTGTCTGAATGATAGCATTGTCACCCTTGTTTTTCAATTCTCATGAACAGCAGAGGTATACGTTATAATCTTTAACTCGATGATAATCTTGATAAAGGTATACGTAAGTAAATATTTATTGTTTGATCAATACATTTATTATCCAGCATAAACAATGTTGAAAGACTTGCGGCAACATTACCTCATGAGTACACGTGCAGGCACTTTTATTTTTTTGTAAATTCGTTAATAAGTATCGCCAAGGATCGACGAGTTCAACAGCAGGTCCTTGGAAACGCAAATGTGTGATTGAACCTGACACCTTTCGATGTTGCAAATGACAAAGTGACAGAGCCCATTTATGTGTATGTTGAGAGATATGCGTTATTTAGTGATTCCAAGGAGGAAAAAGGAAAGTTAAAGGTGCTCCTTTCTGTCTAACTTTTGTCATTGTACTTCTCCAGATATGGATTAAATGTAAATCAAATTACTTTTGGTGCTATCTCGGATTTGTGGAACGATCACTGCGTGCAAAAAGAAAGGTGCTTCTTTTTGTCTATTTTTTTGTTATTACGTCATTGTATTTTCCTACATATAGATTAATGTGATTAGTTTTGGTGCTCTCTCGGATTTATTAAACGATCACTGCGAAGAAAGAAAGAAAAAGAAAGTGAAAGGTGCCTCTTTGTATTTTTGACTATTATGCCATTGTACTTTCCCAGATGTCTATTTATAACTCATTTATTTGTACAACAGGCAGCGCACTGTGTCGCGCTCGTGGACACGCCTCCGCTACAACCCCGGCGGACGGCGCCCCCGATGTAAATGGGGTCAATCCTTGCATGAATAAATAATGATAATAGATTAAATGTGATTACTATTGGTGTTCTCTCGGATTTGTTGACAGATCACTGCCATTTACACCATACTGTTTAATTTCGTTGGGAATAAAAGATCACAACGTATCGGTGACTTTTTCAATCTATCAACGGTGTAGCAAAGAATTAAAGAAACGAAATATTAACACTCAAGGTGCTGGTGAACCTGTTCTGTTCTCCCTTTCACCGATTTGTTTTTATTCTAAACCATATGCACTCGACAGTTTTAGGCAAAGTGACTGCTGTTCCGGGCAAACGTCTATCTGGCGTATGTAGCTAATAACCAAAAACCAAAATGGAATATGAGGGAACTCGGAGGGTAGCATGACCGCACTGATTTGGGTTATTGATACTAAGATATAGGTAGAAATGGAAGTGACTATGCAATAAACTTTGGGATATAAATACACAAATGATTCTCCGAAAGTTTTAAAAGGAGTGCCATCACGACAGATTAACAGTGCGTATCGGCATTGCAAAGAGGTCACGTACTGTGTTTCTACTGTCACTTTCGTTTTTTCCACCATACACTAAAAGACATAACAGGTCAACATCATTATAGTATTCACGGTTGTCTTTTTTCCCAGAAATATACTCATGTATATTGTCTCAAATAAACGAACACAAAGCATTTCTTTAAAAAAATTAAAAACAAATATAAAAAAAAAAAAGAAAGAAAACAGAAAGAAAAGAAAAAGAAAAAATGACGAAACTTTCATGTCTGTGTGCAACACATTCTTTTTCCTCAAAATTCTTGTTGGTTTAAACGGATTTTATTCCATGACTAATCAATTACACACGGCCAAGTGGTTTTCAAAGCAGTCTGTCATGGAAGGCAATTGGGGAGGAGGGCTCAGCCCTATATTAACCCCTCTTGCTGGGAATTGACAAAGAGACAGGACAGACAAGACACCACACAGCCCGGCGCATTCCTCCACGACGTAATCCTGTCTTGACTGCAGCGGAGTATTGCACCGAACCAACAAATTTAAGGAAGACACTACAGCGTGACAAGACAGACAGAAGGGCTGGCTGTATAAAACTATACCGCTGATCATCCAGAGTCATGGTGGGACTCCGCCCACACAGCGATGGACGGTAGCAATGGTTGTAACTAAAAATCATACAAATATATAGTCGCTGTGGTACTTTCCTTGTGTACACAATTCATGTTATGGCATCTCGCTGAAAACGTTTGGTTTTCACAATATATTCTCGAACTGAGAGAAAAATAATTTTGTTGTCCTCAAAGGGATAATTTGGTGACCCCAATAAAATCGTTTCTAGAGTAAATGGAGCAAAATCTGAAATAAATGTATGTAAGCTGTCTCTTTGGATTGTATAGAATGGACAAACAAAAAAATAATGCCAAGTATCTTCTGTACCTTGCCCACAGCGACAATTCTTGTTCTTTTTCTTTCTTTCTTTCTTTCTTTCTTTCTTTCTTTCTTTCTTTCTTTCTTTCTTTCTTTCTTTCATTCTTTCTTTCTTTCTTTCTTTCCTTCCTTTCTGCCTACCTACCTACCTTTCTTTTGTTTCCTTTTGTTTTCTCTCTTTCTTCACGGTTGTCGTTTTGTTACAGAAATATACTGGTGTATATTGTCTCAAATAACCAAACACAAAGCATTACTTTGATCCCGAGTGTGACAAAAAAATCTGACATAGCTACCATTATGTCTGTGTGCAAACTCGTTCTTTTTCCTCAAAAT
The DNA here is from genome assembly GCA_964020975.1 of Hermodice carunculata. Taxonomy (NCBI): domain Eukaryota; kingdom Metazoa; phylum Annelida; class Polychaeta; order Eunicida; family Amphinomidae; genus Hermodice; species Hermodice carunculata. The sequence continues at coordinate 96,402,853 of OZ026624.1, read as the reverse complement.
TCTTTCTTTTCTTTAACTTTCCTTTTGTTCTTGCTTTCTTCCTTTCAGCTACTGTGTCTTGCCCGCAGCTTTTCTCGCAGACGGCCAAAGCCTGAAATCCAAAATGTTGAATGGCCGGAGCCCCCATTGAAATTTGTTCAGTGATTTAGAATAATTTAACGTGTTCAAAATTGTGCAAATGAGAATCAATTTAAATTTTAATACAAATCTTCCGTATCTTCAAAACTATTCTAGATAGAGGTGCCATTCCCAGTTACATATATGGGTTTGTGTCATGGGCAACTCCTACAGCATGCAAACAAAAACTTGTGGAATTTCGATTTACCCTAAATTCACCGAATGCTTTGCAAATTCTCCACAATACATACCCCCCCACACACACACACACACAATATTTTACATGATAGTTACTGTTATCTACCTCCATACAGTTATGTAACCCTTTCGCACGCATAACTTGCAGTCAGAACCTGTCTCCAAGCCAACTTACAATCCATAGAAACGAGAACGAGGCTGTGGGGGACACCAATTCAAGTCCCCATTCACTTGCATGTTGAATTTGCTTTAATACTTTGCTAGCTCATATCTATTATTAAAAATACTTTTATGTTATCTCATTTGGAAGAATACAGTCAGAGGAATTATCATTGGTTAGTTTTAACCCCTAAAAAGTGTACCTTGGTGTTAATCTGGCTTCATTTGTGAGGTATGACCAAAGTAGCAATTCCAATAATTTCATACTTGTTTTAGTGGTCTACAATATGCTATTTTGCGTGAGACGAACAAAAAAATATATTGGTCATGTTTTTTAAATGTTTTAGTGATTGAAGTTATTAAATGGAATATAGAAAATCATTCTGAAGGAAATTTATAGGGTATTGATCTAAATGTGGGTACTTTGCCATCAAAATACCCCCCACCCCTTATTTTCTCCTTTTATGCCATTTCCAGCATTTTTCACTTTTTTGAGTTCAGCAATGAACTATATTGCAAAATATTATTTTGTAATGGAATTAAATTGCATAGGTCATAATTATAAAACATAAACACTTCAATAAACCTATCTTATCATAAGAAACCTAATCTGGGAGTGTTTTTTGCTTCAAAATGAAGTACCCCAAAATTTTAGTTTTCAGGTATTTCACATCTGCTCTCATCAAAGAGGGCTCAACCACCCATCCAGCTTCGATTGTGCTGAACTGCTGCAAACACACAGTTATTATACTTTATGTCAAAATTTATTGCAACATTGACTATGATTGTAGGCCTACAGTTAAAGAATATTTTCGTACCCCTACCCCCTAATTTTCAACAATCACATTTTGTATATTTTCATCAACATTTTACAAGATTTTTGCTTATGCTTAATATGTGGTGCTGTATGATCACAGAATTAAGCATACAATGGACTATAGTTGTGAATTCTCACATTTTGAAAACCATACACAAGTTTCATGCATTTTTTGTTTAACATTTTAAATTAATCTTGGACCAGAGGTGGCCACATCCATCCAAAAACTGGGTCCCTGGCTCCTGCACTACCTGCACATCTTCTCTGTTAACAAGAAACGTGGCGTACGAATTATTTACTTGTTGTTTTATATAAAAGCAGCAGAATCTGGCTGCTGTTTTTAGTTTTCAATGGCGCCCAGGTGCTACTGGGCCGGAGGTTGCGTATTCGACCATGAACGAATTATAAATGCGTTTGATTTGACTAGTAGCAAATGTCTTAACGATGCTCTGGGTCGTCGAGTCGCTCATTTGCCTCCTAAATCGTTATTGATAGTACCTCCTTTGTTTTAAACAGTTGACTTGTATAGGCATTTTAGTTCCAGACAATTAATTTCATTGTAAACAGATTCCACTGGATGCACTACTGCTACTGTCCCGACAATAAGTGCTCCTGTTGTAAAGGGAGCAATTTCAGTGAAGATAAAATAAAAACCAATAATATAAAATAAAATAAGGTTAGTAAGTAACGGTACCCATGTTTGCATACTGGTACTTATCAGTAGCGATCATAATGACGCCGTGCCGAAGGTTGCGATCATAACCGTATATTTGTATGGTTGACAATAAAATGAACCCCAAAGTGCAACAACATCTGACATAACCACGTGAATCACTGTGGTTTTTCCTTTACCCAGGGACTTTCTATTGGGATTTCCCGAAATATCCATCGAAACAGAAAATGATTGTGGTTTAAAAAAAAAAAAAGTGTGGTTATTGGTTATACAAAAGAGTGCGTTTGTAGCTGGGTCTATGATCGGCACGGGCACAACCCTGTGTTTTCAGAAACTTGAAGAAAGAAGGACAGACAGTAAGATTCCCAGCTTTACAGGTATGATTTACAAGATTTATTCAAGCATTTTCCTCACTGTTCCCACAGTATAAAAGCTTTTTTAATGAAAACATCGTTCATATTGCGTTTGATGGGGTAAAGTGAAGAGGGTTGTTGACCTGCAGCATTCTTTTCCGTGGAACTACTGGCAAGCTGATGATTGAAATGCCGCATCTTGATGAGGAAGAACTTGAATCTAGACCCTCCCTGTCAATATTTTTCAGATAAGCGCGACTTTTGACTTTTGTCACGTGCTCATGCGTCGACGACTTTTTGTCGTGATTGGCACAGAAAGAGGTAAGAATCAAGGAAGAATCTCGGGAAATCGGGGCAAGACTAACCACGTAAGGGCCTTCCTTAAATTTTACCCCTTTATAGACGTCATAGAGAGAATGCACCAGACAGGTATAAAAATTTGATGCCTAAAAATATGAGACTTTGCTGCAAGTTGCTGGAATGAAACTGTGTTGTGGTTCATCTTGGACAAGGACAAATATTTGTCCAAGATGGAGCAGTACGTGTGGAGGGGAGGGGGCAGGGACCAGTTAAATTATTTAGGTAAATGGCTATACATTCTCATTCCTTAACATCACACTTTTCTTATTTGCCTTCTTGTATAAATTGTGGATATCTGGCAATGATTACGCCAGTAAAAGCACTCGTTTAATGTGCACAATAATTATACAACTCATGCAAACGTTCATGTCAAATCAAGAGTCATAATATTCTGATTTTGTGCAAGAGAGGCGAGTGTTCTATTTAAACCGCGTGTATGGATCGCTCCCTCCCCCCCCCCCCCCCCCGCATATGGAAGTGGACCGGGGTGTAGCTTCTGTACAGCTATTTCTTTCTCTTTCTACATCGATGGGTATGGGTGATCTATACAATTAAAATGGCCTACCCTTCCCCCCAGTCCGAACTCGCATTCCACATTTTTACCTTTCTTCTTGTCAGTAAGCTGAGGTAAAAGGATGGATGGTGAGCGGTCGTCCGTCCGTCTGTCCACAGTTCGCTTTTTCTTCTCCAGCAGTATTAAAATGAAATTCTTTGAAACAAGTACTGTAAACGTCAGTATATATTACATTTTGATACAAGCAGCAGATTGCTATGTTCAAGATCTGTGACAACCATTAGATGTGTGGCCAGCTGCACATTGCTATACAACATTTACAAAGATTTTTTTTTTTTTTTTTTGCACACTGGCAGATTTGTTTGCAAATATAACCTTGCTAGTTTATTCTTTTCCTTTTCTAAAAGACTAAGACTGTCCATGTGACTTCTGTACAGTTTATTGACATACGTCAGTGAAATGCCCCCCCCCCGCCCCAAATTATATTTTTTTTAAATTCGGTTTTTGGCGTTGGATGTCATCGCCAGCTCATCGGGCATCGGCTTGGCCGGCTCGCTAATCGTGTTTCGTTATTTTTATAAATTATTGTTGCGAACGAGACAGCAGCCAGTCTACTTGGTGCCTTGGTACATTTTGTTGCGGTAAAATGTTGGGTCACAGTTACAGGTCAATACATATAGAACATTGCATTTGAAGAAATATTCGTGTTTTTACTTTTTTTATAATGTTCTACCCACGAATCCCCCCCCCCCCCCACTTGATTTGTTACCTTGATCTGTATGTTCAAGGTAATGAACTTTTCCTTTTTCATTATTAAAATGTTTAAAAGGTCATCACGCTGACATGCTAATGACCTGTGAAACATTATAAGATATGTTTGTAGCCCATTTAACTAATACCTCTATCCTGTATTCAATTTGTGACCTTGACCTAATTTTCCGGGTGCCTGACGAACTGACGGAGAGCATGTTTTGTAACTCAAAAAGTTATAAATGATTTTGACGATGTCGAGTTTCTTGCATAACCCAACTCCAGGTAAAACTATGCACATTTATATATGACCTCTACAAGTCAAACATGAAGGTCATCTTTCACAGCGTATCCTGTCACGTTTTGTTTAACGTAGCTATTGAATTTATTACCCGAACCGGTCAAACAGACTATCTATGGAAAGCTTGCTTCCCTCATGAGTATAATGTAGGGTCAGAATTGAAGGTCAAAATCATATGGCCGTTTGAAAAAAAAAAGTGTTTTGTGACTTTTAAATGCATAAAATCTCAGAAATTGGAAAGACCGCTAAAATGTCCAAGCATCACACAGGCGTGCTGACGTCTTTCACCTATACTATTTGACCTGTGATCTTGACCTTCTCTCCGATCGAAACGCCATGTGGAAAAAAATAATTTTTTTCCCATTGCCTAAAACAATAAATAAAATAATACTTTTAATAAAAAATGATAAAAAATTTAAACCGATTAAAATGATGTTGATCTCCGCGGATAGCTGGAATCCGACCACACGAAACATACATAACTTGCTCTGTCAGTCAGGAAGGTCAACGCCATAATGACTGTTTGAAAAAGATGTTCGCCCCCCCCCCCCCCCAAATTGTATGCACGAAATATCATTGACGACTGGGGCCTGTCTTGTTATATTCCAGTGGTATACTGAAATTTTGCACGTGAAACTTGATTTGTAAACCTGACCAACATTTTAAAGCGCAACTCAAAGCCAAACTAGGCATATTTACATTGGATCTCTGAAAGTGAAAGGTCAAAATCATTTGGCCATCTAAATTTTTTCAAACAGTTGTAATTGGGGTCAATTTCCCTTCTATTTTCATCATATTCGGCTCAAAATGTAGGACTTGTAGCAATGCACATTTGAGAAATTTACATTTGATCTGCAAGTCAAAAGTCAAGTTCATTCTGCCCTATGATAATATTCGTCTGAGCATAAATCGGTCAATTTTTGTCCGATTTGAATCACGTTGGAAAAATGTAGAGATTGTCCGAATGCATATTTCTTTAATTTATGTTTGACCTCTAGAGATCAAAACTGAAAGCCAAAGGTCGAGGTCATTTGGTCATTTTAAGGCTTTTATTTGGCCACAATTCCGGCGGTTTTCCTTCAATTTTACTCAAAAAATGTGCATTGTAACAATGCACATTTTTCAGTTTTGAACTTATGCTAATTAGCAGCATTGGAAAAATTAAATATCTTTAAAACTATTATAGATAGAGATGTATTTTTAACTTCTACTAGGGTTTTTTTGACCATTGCGCATGTAATGAATCTAAAGCCAAACTTGTAGTCATTTAAATTATGCTAATTAGCAGCATTTTAAATTTTAAAACTTGAATATCTTCAAAACTTTTGTAGATAGAGATGTCATTCCAACTTCTACTTGGGGGTTATTGACCAATGGGAAACTCATGAATTTAAAACAAAAGTTGTAGCAATTTAAATTATGCTAATTTGCAGTATTCGAAATTTTCAATCTTGAACACCTTCAAAGCTATAATAGATAGAGATGCCATTCCAATTTCTACTCCTGTGTTATGGAATAGTTGTACATTGCCATACCAATATGCTTTGAAGACACACACACTGATTTGCTTTGCAGCAAATCATCTTTGCTAGTTCGATTTTGTTTTTGTAATTACCAATAATTTGCCACCACTCAATGGCTTTCCTTGGTGAATTCTGGGTTCGGTGTGCTGTGGAAAGTTATTGACAGAGTCTCCAGAGCATTGGAGTAATAGGCTCGAAGGCCCCTCCCTGCTTTGCAGCAAACTGATCGATTCGTTTCAAGGGGTCAACAACTTTCCTTGGCTCATTTCAATGAGTAATATCACTTCAACTGTGCCTGTTCACAGTAAAGAAATAGAGTTGTACAGTTCCCTGTAAGGTGCAGATTCCATAGATTTTAAATGGAGCTCCTATATTGTATATAAGTTTTATCTATCTTGAAGTGTACTGTAATTTTATACATTGTAAATATGACGATGATAAACATTTATTTTCTACATTGTAAACCAAAAGTGCACGATGTACTTGTCCTTACGCTTTCTAGAGTTTTCTCCCAATGAGTGGTTTATCTCTAGTTTTAGCGCGGGGGACAAAAATTATGATATTGATGATTGTTTACACCGGTTGAAAGCAAACTTTAAATGGGTAAGATACTTGGACGCATCATGGAATAAACCCTGTTCCATCGATGCCCCCGTTGTAAAGGGGTAGTTTTCCTAATAAAATTATTTATTTATTCATTTATTATTTACAAACCATTGGCATTGGGTGCGGAATTCGCGATTTGGTATTTTGAAGAGGTAGCATCCAAACTGTATGTGTGATTAGTGTTAAGGGAAGGTTAATTTGTCAAAAGAATGTAATGGACAATATATATATATATATATATATATATATATATATATATATATACATGGAGCTATGAGAAGCCTATTGATGGTTGCATGCGCATGTAAAAAGTAAATTTCAGATGGTAAATGGATGCTGTTCCACGTACGGCTCAATGCTGAACGTAGATACAGCACTACCACACACAAATCTTTACTTTGTAATATAGACGGCTTTTTGTAATATACTTGGATGCATCATGGAATAAACCCCGTTCCATTGATGCCCCCGCTGTAAAGGGGTAGTTTTCCGAATAAAATTATTATTATTATTATTATTATTATTATTATTATTATTATTATTATTATTATTATTATTATTATTATTATTATTATTATTATTATTATTATTATTATTATTATTATTATTATTTCACTTTCGCAAATATCACTATTCTAAATGCTGTTACTCAAAGTTTTAAAATAGATGCTTTCTTTTGAATAACCGGAAATTCGATTTGACGAAAATGTAACATGGTTCGTTTTGATGTGTATTAGAGGAAGAATGATTTCTTTCTACCATGAGATAAATTATTGCCTGCTAAACAGACTATTGTTCGGCGTGTCTGACTGAGCTCCACGGATAAGTGGAGCGCCCACACAGTAACGATAGCGTAACTTAGTCTGTCTTAGCAGGCAAGATAAATTATATTTACAGTTTTATTTTATCACGTACAATGTCACAGGATGGCGGGCCGGCCAGAGGACGACTTTGAGTGTGCGATCTGTCAAGATATAATGAGGGCACCCGTCGTCTTGCCCTGTAGTCACCGCCACGCATTCTGCAAGGAGTGTCTCACCAGATGGATGGCTGGTCAGTATACATTTATTAAAGTGAGTGTGTCAACACACACTTTTCTGTTTTTCCTAAAATTCTTTCTTTCTTTCTTTCTTTCTTTCTTTCTTTCTTTCTTTCTTTCTTTCTTTCTTTCTTTCTTTCTTTCTTTCTTTTCTTTCTGTCTTTCTTCTTTACCAGCAAATTTGTCCGACACTTTTCTCTGACACTATTATACATAAAAACTCCAAACTTGGCATGATTGTGCCTCCGCACAAGGAGTTGGACCTTTTTATGGATGGGCGTTGGTGCTGCACATAAAAAATGAATTGTCTGGGACAGCTAAAAAAAACAATTGTTGAATTTTTTTAATCTGAAGGGTAGCAAAATTCATGTTGCGCACGATTTTACCGGAGATGACTTGTTAGTCAGCTGAGGTTATAATATTGTTCTGCATGTGTCGTTGTCCATCGGACGTGATCAAAAGTTAACATTTTCGACTTTTAAAATACCGTTAGCCATATTCACTTTAAACTTGGTGGAATGTATGTTGAGTTGGGTCTTTACCAAGTTTCTTCAAATGGTGAAGCTGCAGTGATTTTTTTTATTTTTTAATGATTTTTTGGGGTTCATTTTTTGGAAAAGTCTTAAAAAAATTCTTCCCCCAAACCGCCTAGCCAATTGTTTTGAAATTGCATGGCGACTCTTTTTTGGGGGCACCCTAGACCTTAACTTGTTCAAGGGGTGTTGCTGAAGTTTTTTGTCTAATGTTTTATGAATGTTAGTGTGTTTGCCTATTTTTGAGTTTTTCTCTGGAACGCATTAATAGAATTTTCTCCGGAACGCATTAGCAGTTATTCTTGTATTAAAAGCTCTCACAATTTGCGACAACATGGGTGAGATATCTTTGATACTTTTGAAATTAAGTGACATTGAAATAAGAAGTAAAAATATCACTTTTCCTCTGCCTGCCCCTGTCTCCTTCCCTACCCCCTCCCGCTTTCATGGACCAGATTGTTTGTGTACTTTTGCGTCCGCGCTGAGACATCGAGTATGAACATCTTTGATCAAAACGGATGCCAGAATCCGTGAGAATGAGAAATTAAAAACAGCTCTTGGACTGATCGCTGTATGAAAGGTATATGCCTCAACTGCGGTTTTATGGCTCCGATATCGTATATTGTGAATATGTCTGCCGTTTCCGCAATATTCAGGAGATTTTGTTTGGCATGAGTGTGACCAAACAGCTGACCTGATTTCAATTTTCAGCACATGAGCTACATTAACATCGTCAAATCGCTGGCCATCAAACAATAGCTGGAAACGTATCTTTGATAGTTTGATTCCTGGCCTCTGTTTAATTTGTTCAGGACACGTGTTGTGTTGTGGCAGTAGAAACTGTTTTGTTCACAGCGGACTCATGATGGAATGTTGACCCCCACTGTCAGACAGACGACATGTGTGTGCGAGTGTTGTGCAAGGTGTAGCTGGGGGCGTGCTCTTCAGACGCCCCTTGTGTGGCCCACGATCAAATTTGTCATGAAATTTGTAGCTTCGACAGTACGGTACCAATTCAATAACGGGCTAATGTACTATTATGTCTGTGTGGCAACACAAACATTCACCTGTTTTTCCTGGAATTCTTTATTTATTTCTTCCTTCTTTCTTACTTACTTCACCAGCAATTTGCCTAACATTTCATTTGGATACTATAACACATAGAAACTCTATACTTGGCATGATTATATGTCCGTTTATAAGGTTTTGCCTTTTTATTAAGAAGGGTGAACATTTTGAACATTATGCAAATTAGGGCCATTTGAAAAGTGAAAATCTCGAATATTGTAGGTGGTCACAAAACAGAAACGCAGAGATGCTCTTCCAACGTCACTTTATAGGGTTGTGCTGTTTCCGCATCCAATGAACCACAAACAAAAGTTGTAACATTTAATTTATGCTTATTAGGGGCACTTGAAAAGGTTAAATGTTGAATATCTTCAAAGATATCATAGGTGGAGGTGCGATTCCAAATTTAATTCATAGGTTTGTCGCGAACGCGCATTCAACAAAGCACAGACAAACAGTTGAAGCTTTCAAATTGACGCAAGTTTTGCAGGCACACAGAACAATTTGCTTGGCAGCAAACCTTTCCTAAAGGCTAACTCAGAATTTTTTTTTTACTTTCGTGCGAAAAGCCTTGTACTTTAATACGCGTTTTGGAAAAGGATTTTCGCCCCGTGTGTCTGCTTAACGATCCCATGTTCCAGCTCATTTTTGCACATTCTTGCCAAAACATTGTGCCAATTGCTACTTTTAATGGAACAAAAGTTTTCAGATGAGAAATTGCACACAGACAGGTCTGCGTAAATCCCCCAATGCCCTTTTAAATGTTGAATCCATACACATAACCTGACTTGAAATAACGAGTTAATTTTGCATGAGGACCGAAGTTGTATTGATACTTTATCTGCAATGATTTTGAAGATATTCAACATTTAAATGGATTAGTATAAATTGAAATGGCACACCTATTTTTTTTTCATTGTTTCATGGATATACTTTGGAATGTTTGCTCTAGCTATAATAATTTTAAGGATATTCAACATTTAAATTGCTAAAGTGTCCCTAATTGACGTAAATTAATATTTCAAACTTATGAACTTGAAATTGCACCTTTACATATATTATACTTTGAGGACATTTAACATTCGAACATTTCGAATGCCCCTAATAAGCATAATTATTATTAAAAATTATTAAATTATACAACTTTTGCTTTTGGTTTACTAGATGCGTCTATATGTATAGCACAAACATATAAATTGAGAGAGAGAGAGAGAGAGAGAGAGAGAGAGAGAGAGAGAGAGAGAGAGAGAGAGAGAGAGAGAGAGAGACGTATTCTAATTGTGACAACATTTAGCGTTTCCCTTCATGTAAAGCAGAAATATACAACAGCATGAGCGAATACATAACTTATGCCCAAGGTAAATGTTGTTTTCCTTTTTAGTCGAGATCAATGCAAAGTGTCCTTGCTGTCGACAAGGAGCGTCACTGCGAGAAATTGTCCCTCACCTGCAGGTGAATCAAGACCTTCAGAATCGCATCACCGCCTTTCAAAGACGGCCAGCGGATAACACCGCCTATTGCCAAGAACATCCCGTCAGACGAGTCATTCTGTTCTGCAGGACATGCAATATCCGTATATGTCAGCAATGTGTTGTTCCAGGCATTGGACATCACGTTGGCCACACGTATGGGGAAATGCAAGCAGGAGAAAATTCCAGGCAACCGGTGAGTATGTGTGTGCATATAATACAAGGCAAAAGATCTGCATACACACACACACAAATATATACACACAAACACACACACACGCACACACACATACATATATATATATATATATGAACATGTATGAGTTTATGAAAAATGGGAAATTATCAGAATATTTTTCAAAAAGCTCTCAAGCGCTGCTCACAAATAGACAAATGCAAGTCATCGGATTACAGGTATAGTTTTCCCGTGTGTCAGTCAGTTTGACATAAGAAGAAAAGTATTGATGTATTAATTAATAACCTGAACTGGCAAATTGGTCATACTTAGAGTGATTTTACTTTCACAAAGAAGGGTTACCTTGTACTCTCATTGATCTGTGTGCAATAAAAGAAATAATGGCAGAGCAGCCTAGTGGACAGACTTGGCAAATATCATGCCAAGGTACATTTCTGCTAATTTCAAGAGAATCTAGCATTTAAGTATTACACACTCACACTATATGCAAACATACATACATGCATACATGCATACATACATACATACATACATACATTCATACATACATACATACATACGTACATACATACATACATACATACGTCGCTAAATTTCATTAAAAAATAGAGAAGCACGATGCCACATACCAAATTAAGATCTGTGGGATCCCTAGAAGTATTTATATATAATTTTGAATGGAAACTCTCCCCAAAAACAGTTTTTTAACCAAGAAATCACTAAAGGGTGATCCATTGAACAATCTTGGTACAGACGCACGCATGATACATTGTCTCCAAGTTTAGAGAGGATCTGGTTAACGGTCTTGGACAAAAGTACATGCACATGCAGTTTCACTATTCACTAATATCCCTGCAGTAACCATGGTAGCATGTACCCTTATTGATCATAATATAATTTCAAAATTTTGTTTTGAATGAGTTATTGACAGCAACACTTATTACAATGAACAAACTTTTCTGAGAACAAGTCATGATACACTTCTTTCAAATTTGAAGATAATCCAGCCGGTGGTTTCAGAAAAGTATCAATTTACAAATTATATATATATATATATATATATATATATATATATATATATATATATATATATATATATATATATATATATAAAATTTTGTAAATTGATACTTTTATATATATATGTATATATATAACACATGATAGCACAAACTAATTAACAAGCTAACGTTATGGGTACAAAAACCTCTTGCTACATGCCTTTGAAGCAATATGTGAAGGAATCTCACAGAAAAAATAATTCTGAGATTTTTTCTGTCTTTGTGCAACAAATGATTCTTAGTTTAAATTGTACAACAAAGAAAATCTGCAAGGAATAGGTTTGCAAACAAATTTACATATGTACAGCGAAAAATTCTTAGTTTGACATGTATAACAATTTACAACTTTCATCACTGCGCGCACTATTATTGATTGTCACAAATCTTGAACATAGCAGTCTGGTACCTGTAATTAGAAAGCAGTATCTGTTGTTTCATGTCGATTGGGGAAAACAGCCGCACATCCCCACCAAAAATTTGGGGAAGTACACCGACCCACCCACCCGCCTTGGACTGGACACACCACGGGTACATGCAAATTACCATAGTAACCATAGGAGACAATGTGCATCTTTCTGGATATAGTTGACACATGGTCTTCAAATATAGGCCTATGCATACCATGATAGCCAGTTTCGCCGCATGAAAAGCAGGCCGTCTGTGATTGTGACAACTGTCTCCATGTTCACATGAGCCCACAACATATATAGGCATCTCTCTATGTATACAGATATATTAATGTAAGCATCTCAGAGTCGACTATCTTCTGCTATTCATGGCTACCTCATGGTTAGATTTGAAGATATGGAAGCGGCGAAATTCTGTTTATTACCCAATATACACGACTTAAAATGCCCGGGGTTAAAAAGCCACGAATTTAGGGTCACGTGATCATTGGATGTGCCCGAAGCACAAACTATAAATTGAAGTGGAAGCGGCACTTCCATCCATAATGGTTGGCATCTCAGTCTGTAGTTTGGGCGATATTCAAAATTTAAATTTGGTATTTTTACCTAATTTACATAAATGTAAATTTATAACTTCACATGGTTCACAATTTATCAGATGCAGCTATAAGCAACCCTATAAATTGAATTTGGATGGGCACCTTTATCAATAATATGTGTGACGATATTCAAGATTGACATTTTGTGTTCGGCTAAGTTGCATAAATAAAAACGCTAAACCTTTGGTTACAGATACATTCGATGCAGCCATGGTATAAACGTATAAATTTAAGTTGGAATTTACAATAGTTTTGAAGATATTCAAGTTTTAAATTATATGTATTCATCATTTTACATAAATTTAAATGTTACGACATTGTTTCATTGGATGAGCGTGTCAGTTGAAGTTGAATTGCCTGTATTTATACTAATTTTGTCAGAATTATAATTTTTCAAGTGCCCTTATTCAGCACAATTTAAAATACTAGAACTTCCTGTAGTCCACTGGATTGGTACGTGTCACAAAACTATTTGCACGAAATTACCAAAGATACTGACGACCAACGATGTATGTCTACCCATGGACCTACTATCTGACAGTATGTATGTCTACCCATGGACCTACTATCTGACAGTAGGTCCATGGTCTACCAAGAATACTGACGACAGCGGCACATAATGACCACCAAAGATACTGTCCACAAAGAACACTGACCAACAAAGACAATCTTCACAAGAATACTAACCAACGAGGCATGCAGATACTGACCACTAAAGATTTACCGACCAACGAGAAGTGGCCAATAGTCTTGATTGACATGAAGGGGCCTATATTTTTGTTCTCACAGTTTTGTTCATTTTTCTTCATGCAGGGTCAAGTGCAAATCACAGTCAAGACCGAGGCTGGAAGACCCAAGGCCGTGTTGGTATTCCCAACGGACTCCGTTGAAAGTCTAAAACAGAAAATTGAACAACTGACCGGCACTCCATGTCGAGAACAACGCTTTATTGGAGGAGGCAAAGAATTCCGTGACGGGCATCGCCTGTCCGATTATAACGTCCGCGAAGGCATGATCTTACAGATGGTGGTCAGAGGGGTGGGGGGTCATGTGGACCCTTGTGCTTAATGCATGAGGTAAAAACGATGCATAAACGCAATAAAACAAGCAAAAGAAAATAAATAAATAAAAACTAAATTATATATATATAGTGTGTGACGGGGGGAAATTTGTTTATGGCATATAACTGAGAGCTAAAGAGATGCAGACATAGCCCAAATGGAAGTAAACTGACTGAATGGCATCTTAAACAACACGTTTTATTGCTGATGGGAATTTAACTTCTAAGCTCACCCCGAATAACAATTTAGAAATCGTTCGAGGACCCAAATTACTTTTATTTCATGGATACAACCGGCTCCAGAGAAGCTAGGATAGCTGTCTGTGGCACACCTCTAGACTTTGTGTTCATAACAGGTACTCAATGTGTCTAAGCCTTTAGTGTTCATCAAACCTTGTCTTCATGTGCGTCAGGAACTTCCATGTATTTGCTGAACGAACGAGCTTCCAGAAAAGGCATCGTGAACAGTTCCATGGAGGCCGTCAATGCTGTCGGCGACTGGCATTATCTTCTTACACATTTTCAGGTAGCCGAACATTGCCCAGGAGAACAGTTGGTCCCAGTGCAGCTCAGCGCGATTACTTTTGATTGGTCAACATTTATTTTTTGCAGTATTAATCTATTTTGTCAATTTTTTTTCTGCAAGTTTATTGAAAGTAGACGACCAAGTCGTCTGTATGTGAAGGTATTGATTTCTTTAATATTGCCAATTGCAACGTTTGGCGAACTTGGATTAATCAAAGGATAACGGATAACAATATTTGAACGAGGACGCCCACGGTGCACGACGTGGTTCATCCCGCAGTAAGGCGTTATCATCATCCCGCAGTACGACGTTATCATCATCTACATAAGGTGCTAAATAAGGCACCTTTTTTTTTTTTTTTTTTTAATTTCTTCATTTTGAATAAATTATGTTTTCATGGTCTAAACTGTGTGTTTGTTATTTATCATAGCCTGTAGAATCCATTGATGTGTCCCAGTACACTTAAGTAAAGGTGTAAGGTATGTTTGTTGTTCATAAATGTTAATGTAAACCAGCATATCTTTAATGAAGTAAGCCGTCATTCTTTAATATATCCGGTAGTTAAGAATGTAAAAACATGCCGTAAGTTTGCGGTCAACTTTTCCGCGAGCTTTTTGGCCTCTTATGATGACATTTCTTATTGACTGTGCTCTGACGTCCAGAGGCATTTGGCCTGTACTGTCGTCGTGATAGCCTGCGATGAGATTGTAAAATTGTAATTTTCCTCATTCTTCGAAAGACGCTCCTTCTAGAACAATTTCCAAATGCAAACTATACTCCGTTGACTCATCGGGGCCCCACATTAATGGCACCTAATTGCAATATCGTCACACGAGAGCTTCTTGACACCATTCCATCATATCAAGTCTAAATAAAACCTTTAAAGGTAAATTTAAAATTAGAAAAAAAGATACTTTGTTTGTATCGATTTATTGCACACAAATGCAATTAATCTCAATTTTCAAGAAAATATTTTTAATACTGCGTAGGTATCTGTCAGTGATAAATGTTAGTCCCCGACGCGAGTTGATATCTCCTTTAGTCGGCCCCAGGGCTGCTTATGGTATCATTATGTCTGTGTGCCAACACAGACATACTGTTTTTCTAGGAATTCTTTCTTTCTTTCTTTCTTTACGGGCAAATTTGTCCGACATTTCATTTGAAAAGTATTACACGTAGAAACTCCAAACTTGGCACAATTATACTTCTATGGATGAAGTCTGGCCTTTTTATAATGAGATGTCATGCTTTTCAAAATTATGCAAATGAGGGCTAATTAAAGTTTTAAATCTTCAATATCTTATATACTATTGTAGAGGTGGTTCCGAGTGTATAGGAGTTCGATCATAGCAAGGTAAAGGTCATCCCAAATGTCAAGGTCATGTCAAGGTTAAAGGTCATCTCAAGGTCAAAGGTCAATTTTTGGCTAAAATGTCATTTTTGAGGTCAAGGTTCACTTCAGGTAGAGGTCATCTCAAGGTCAAAGGCCACGTTCGATGGTGGCTTTCTTATTGCCATAACTTTTTATTCAATTTTGATCATGTTGGGCTCAAATTGTAGCTATTGTAAAACCGCACATTTTGAAACATACATGTGACCTCTAAAGTTCAAAGGTCAAGGGTCTTGGACCTTTGAAAGTTTCATCCAGTCACAATTCGGCTAATTTCCAACCAATTCTAATCATGTTTGACTCAAATTGTATGTATTGCAACACTGCACATTTTTATAAGAACATGTAACCTCAAAAGGGCAAAGGTAAATGTCATTTGGCCCTTTGAAAGTTTCATCTTGCCATAACTTGGTCAATTTTCATCCAATTTAGTTCATGTCGGGCTTAAATTGTGGGTCTTGTAACACTGCAATTTGCATGTGACCTGTAAAGATCAAAGGTCAAGGTCATTTGGACTTTTTAATTTGCATTAAGCCATAAGCTTAATATAATGTGAAGTACCATAGGATAAAATTTGTAGCATTTAATATTTACAACTTTTGAAGGCACACAGACAGATTTGCTTTGAAGCAAATCTTCTTTTCTAGTTTGGCTCTGTGTTTTTGCCAAGTGGACAAGAGATTAAATCATGTGACTATGCCAATATTTCTATTGTGAAACTCTTCCACTCCTGGAGCACGCAAAATGGCAAATATACGCCACAAATCTGGACAAAATGCTCCGTTCCTGTTTCCTTTCGGTAGAATCGTACAGTTTCCTTTATTGTTAGGAAGTACTGATGATCAATTATAGACAATAGGCCTAAGTACTGTAACAGAAAAAGACTTGCTCGCCGATGAATTAAACCAATAATTAATTTGCACATTTAGAGGTGTTCTATAGATCTTCTGAACGAAACAAAATCTAAAGGCCCACCCACATCGTTTAGGATCGTCCGAAAAGCCTTGTACTTTAATGCGCTTTTCGGAAAATGATTTTCGCCCCTTGCGTCTGCTTAACGACCCCCCATGTCCCAGCTCACTCGCGCAAATTATCGCAAACACACTGATTCACAACTGTACACAACCTGTTCTGAACAGACCGCGAAAACTGGCACAGTGTGGTTTCTGGACCGTTGAAAGCAGCGGGGACCATATCCACAACGGCCAAAACGGTTTCTGAGTACACTGTCGGGTAGTCACTAACACATGATGACAAATTTAGACTACAGTGAAACCTGTTTTGAGAGACCACTGTAATGAAAGACCACCTGTCATTTCGGACCATATTTCCAAAGTCCCTTTTGCTATCTTTCCCATGTTACTGCACCTTCATTGAGAAACCACCTGCCTCATGTGACCACTTTTTGGCCTGCCCTTGGGGTGGTCTCTCAAAACAGGTTTCACTATATTTCATTATAACCTGTGCATGCCGGCCGTTGTGGATATGGTCCCCGCTGCTTTCAAGGTCCAGAAACCACACTGTGCCAGTTTTCGCGGTCTCTCCAGAACAGTTTGTGCACAAATGTGAATCAGGAAAGTTTTGTTCGATTAAAAGTAGTAACTGGCCCAATGTGTTTGCAATAGTTTGCGTAAAACCCATTTCTAACAATTTCCAAACCATTTCCTAACTTAACATCATCAAAAACAATCCATATAATAATGAATAAATATGAAGGTGTCAAATGATGATTCAGCTAAATAAATGAACCTTTGCTTATTAATGCAGAGCTTCAATTTGAATAAAGAATACCTGCTATTTCTTCTTAATGCATTAAAACTCTTTTCAACACTTTTAAACCTTTCTCGGATGGTTAACAACCATTTCACAGACTTTCTCAACCTTATTACTGATTAAAATGTTGAGATGGTTTGAAATGGTTTGCAACTGTTTCAACCATTTGTGAAACCCTTTCATAACCTTTTGCAAACCTTTTACAACCTTTAAAAACCCAAGTACAACACTTTGCAACACAAAAAATGCTTTTGGCAGGTAAGTTTTAGACGGGCTTAACTGTATATGCAAATTTGCAAAATCCTTTATAAGCATACTAGCTGTTAACATTTGCACAAATCCATACATAAAATGGACATGTGGCTCAAATTTGTCACTTGCCTATATAGGTCATAACTTATGTAATTGAAGGTCAACTTCTGCCAAATAGAGCAATCCATTTTTGGCACCACTCAGGGAAGCATATGGAAATGCTTAGTTCCCATGTACTGTTAGGGGACCATATTCAAAAGTTAAAATATCCATTTCAATTAATTTGTTTTATCTAACAATTGGCATTATACACTGTTAGGGACCATATCCAAAAGTTGAAATATCCATTTCAATTAATTTGTTTTATCTAACAATTGGCATTATACACTGTTAGGGACCATATCCAAAAGTTAAAATATCCATTTCAATTAATTTGTTTTATCTAACAATTGGCATTATACACTGTTAGGGACCATATCCAAAAGTTGAAATATCCATTTCAATTAATTTGTTTTATCTAACAATTGGCATTATACACTGTTAGGGACCATATCCAAAAGTTAAAATATCCATTTCAATTAATTTGTTTGATCTTACAATTGGCATTATACACTGTTAGGGACCATATCCAAAAGGTAAAATATTTATTTCAATTAATTTGTTTTGTCTTGCAATAGGCATTTATAAACAATATGCAACTATAATTGTTCTTGACATTTTTAATATACATTTTTGCTTCATTACAAGGCACAAGATATAAGCATGTGCATACATCTCTTTACCAATACACATATTTATAAAGAGAAAAGTCTAAATTTAGATCATTTATATGTTCAAAATTGTCAGGGTGTATAATCTTGACTTATGTAACACACATAGTTTCACACGATCAAATTCTGTATCTTTTACAAAGGTTTTGAAACCTGTAGTTGAAAAAACAATACAACACTTTGCTTAAAACTTTCCCTTTGTTATAATGGTACTTCAAATTACCCTTATACTTTGCTATATCATATTCTATCACCATAATATCTTGTATGCTATTTTTTTTTCAAAATCTGGCCATCCTTTTTCATGACATAGGTACAAAACATGACAAGTTTGTAAAACATAGACTGACCAAACGACATGAGCAAAGCTATATGTCTCGTCTTCTTTGAAGGGGGGCATAATACATGGCAAATAAAAAGCTAAACATCAAAACTACATACCTTCAAGTTCAGGACCTATCAAATTTTCTGCTTTAAAAAAAGGTTACTTTTTATAGTATTATATCTCTAGTCCAGTCTAATACTCTGTCCCTTAATTCCTGTACGACTAAACAAACTATTAATACACCATTGTTTCTTCCTCCTCATTACATAAGTCACATATATTACAGCATTTATGTAATCTATGATTATTACAAGTTTGACATTACATTTAAAAATTCAATACAAATACTTTATATGGATTCCCCAATGAATGCATCATTATTATTCATCACAACTAATACTGTAATAATTTATACATTCTCTTCTCCAGTTTGGTTTGAAAATGGTTCTATTATCAATCCTTATCTGTGAACTTTTTCCACATATAATGAAAACAATGTGTTTTTGAGGTATAGACTCCAAAATATAAATAAACAAATAAAGGAAGAATAATAAACACACAATGTTTTTACAAGTTCTTATGGAATACATTGGTTACATTTAAAAAAAAAAAATCTAATCTTAATTTAAAATCTGACATCTCTAATACATGTATTGAGTTTACATTTCCACATATCATTAAAATGTGGTAACTTATAACACACAACATCTCTCAATCCTCCTGCACCATTTGCACATGACAACCTTTTAATCCAAATTCATATTGAAAATGTTTCTTCAAGACATCTGTTCAAAAAGCGCCTTAAATTTTTTGTTTTGGATCAACAATAACTGACATGTATTTGGATCAGTTTAAGAAACTTGTGTACTTCTCTTCATTCCAGTAATTATTGTATACTTTATATGTAATCAGTGCTGTCTCAGCATGGAGGGAATATGAGCCCCAAGGGGTTTCATTCCTCCAGCTGAAAATCTTGCTTTGGTTAAACCTGTCTTAGTTATGTAACACTCTTTTCCTTATTTCGATGTATGAGTCTTTTTCTGGTGCAATATGTATTCTCATGTATGTATGATTTTCAGCAAATAAAAATACAATACAATACAATACAATACAATACAACTTAACAGAAGGCATGGTTTTGCCACCTGATATAACCCATATTGAAACCAGCTTTTTCATTAGACCCTATACTGGTACTGATAACATGCTTTTTAAAAATCCTCATGAGGTCCATGAGGGACAAATCAGTGTATGCCATTCCAAGATACATTCTTCTTTTCTTAGTGCATGCGTGGAGTCAGATCAATTTGTTGTACCTTTCTGGGAGTTTAGATTTCAGGGCATTCTTTCTGTGCCTGAAACATTCTGCCGCCTGGTCTATAAAAAATTTCCCTCCCTGAGAAAGTACATACAGTAAAACCTCTCTAACCGAACACCTCCGTATACTGAACACCTCTCTATACTGAACACCATTTTTCGGTCCCAAATATATACTTTTAAAGCTATCAAACCTCCCTAAACCAAACACCTCACTATACTGAACACTTTTTTCTGGTCCCAAGGGTGTTCGGTACAGGGAGGTTTCACTGTATATGGAATCAATTCCTCAGGGTAAGTTCAAATTTGAATTTGGCTATTTTTGTATATTGTTGCATAGACTAGTTCATATAAATTCTCTAAGTCTTGCCATTATAAGCAAGTGCTTGTTATATACAGTATGCATTTGCTGATATTTCACGTTCATATATTCTTTAAATTCAAGTGGGGTGTCTTTACCAAATACAAGAGGCAAACAGCCATTGCCACACAAACAAGAGGCCCATGGGCCTAATGCAATGCTTACCTATGATCACAATCACCAACAAGATAAGTGTGTGAACAGCTAGCCCAACCTCAGCTAACCTTCACATTCAACCCATACTAAGTCACCACTCTGATCTAGGGAAAAAGGCCTATGGACAAGAAGTGAAAAATGTGGCTTTCAATTGCAATCCCCATTGATTTAGATGGTAATCAATCGGAATGCATACATTAACCAAGTGGTATCCAAAATGGAAAATTTGTTAAAAATCAGGGATCCAGATCAAGTGTTACCAGCTAGTGAACAGTTTTGTTGTGACCTTCCCACAAACTACAATTCCATTAAGTTTCAGAGCAATCTGAGTGACCGTTTTAGGACAGAAGCTGAAAAAAATAGCAAACGTAAAAAATTGTAAAATTTAAAAAAATAAAATAAATAAAATGCAGCACCACCTGTGAAACAAGTTAAGGTCTGGGGGTCCCCAGAAGTGTCCCTGTGCAATTTCAAAGCAGTTTGGCCGGTAGTGTTGGAAAAGATTTTTCACAATTTGGTCAAAAAATGAACCAAAAAATCATAAGAGTCTAAATTCACTGGAGCATGTCCATTTGAACAAGCTTGGTACACAGTGACCTAAGGTACATCCCCACCGAGTTTGAAAAAAAATTAGTTGACAGTTTTATGAAAAACCAAAAGTGTGAATTTTCACTGCAATCCCCACTGATTTACATCCCCCCCCCCCCCATCACCAGAGAATTGATAGCAAAGTTAAGCTATCACAATGGGAAACTAGAAAAGTGTCCAAAGGACACAGATGGAAAGAGTAGTATGTAATTGGATTAAGATTTCAAACATATTGTGAAATCTTCACATGGATAATGATTAAACACATATAACGTTTCAAATATTGATTGATATTCCTATCAAATTTCACAGCTATACCCAAAATACTTTATGAGCTACACATGGCGCAAGTTTGACAAGAACCGATACTCAATTTTCCTGGGACTTGTATTTTCACTAAGTTGTTTTATGATTATCAACACAGGATAATTAATCCACGACACAAACAAAGCACGAGGGGTACATCTTCACATTTTAATTAATGTTGCTATCATCTTTCATAGCTGTACCCCAAACACTTTGTGAAATACACATGATTCAAGCTTAACACGAGCTAACATTTTCACCGAATAGACATTTACACTAAGTTAATAAAAAATTTAACAGAGGTAAATTAACCCAAGAGATAAACAAAACCCCAGGTGCACATCTTCATATATTGATAAATGATTCTATTAGGTTTCATAACAGTATATAAAAACTTCGTGAGATATGCGCGACACAAATCTCAAAAGCCTAACGTTAAATAAACATTTTCACTTATTAATGATTAATTATCAGAGAATAATTAATCCAAAAGACAAACAAAACGCCAGGTGTCCATCTTCATACATCGAATAATGATCCCACCAAGTTTCATAGGTGTAACTCAAATACTTTGATCCATGCAACACAAATATGACAAGCCTAATGTTGAATCAACATTTTCTTAATTAATTTATGATTGGTTTAAACATATTTCATTAAAAAAAAAAAACAACAATTGAGGAGAAGGGCAAGGCCCTATATTGACCCCTTGAAGAAGATAATATCACAGGACAAACGAGATGTCAAGGATCCAGAGCAAAGCCCTAAACAGCTGGCAGTTAAAGGCCCTTTTACAAAACCCCTTTCTCCCGCGGGAGAATGACCTTGGCCTGGGACAGAGGTAAAAAAAAAAAAAAACACTCAAACTATGTCCTCAAGGTTTATACTGCCATTCCCTTCATCCTAAATCCAAGATCTGGCTACAATGTTCACTAGGAGAAGTATCAAAGTCCCAATTACTGCTATTCCCAGCCCCTTGACCCAGCCTGAATGTGGTGTGTGGATGGTTATGACCAGTAAAAGGTGTGAACAACCTCAGCCTCACCAGTCGACCACATAGTTTATTTAGCTCTTCAATGAAGGGCTGGTTCAGTGCACCTGTGTGTCCCTGTCCCAGGCCAAGGTCATTCTCCCGCGGGAGAAAGGGGTTTTGTAAAAGGGCCTTTAAGAGACACGGCCAGGAGGAAGAGCACTGTTCCAGATCAACAAAATAAAGGACACCACAAATCACAAGACAAATAGTGAGGCAATTTTAGAGAAGCAATAAAATTGCTATTTGAATCCATTCCATTGAAGAGTTATAATTATGTAATATATATTTTAATATAAATGCAGCTTTGATTGTAAATCAATTCATTATGTGACAACACTGGTTTGAAAATGTTTGGTTTTTAGAATGTAATCTTGGACTATCAGGACTATTTTATTAATTTCAAGAGTGCTTTCGGAAAAGCCATACAAAACGGCTTCAGGGCCGAAGGGTGCATGGTTTGTTACTATTCTATGAAGGCAATCACAAAGAACAGCATAATAAGAACAAACAAAGAGGAAATGCCAGATGTCTTCAAACCCTTGACTGCACCGACACTTTGGTGATTGAGCTACACCAATATCAGATAGATATGCATTCAGTTGGTGGCGGCCCAAACACAGCTTTGTATGAAAAACTGCGACAGTTCTGTTGCCGACATAGTACAATTCTGTTTGCTTGAGTGACTGTGGTACATTTGAGGATAGATATTTATTACAATTAATCTCTGTCATAATTCCACCATTTTTCCCTTGGGGTGGATGCATGGGGGACAAATTAGTGTACATCTCACCAAGATACATCTGTGTATGGTTAGACTTACATGTACAGCATTCAAAGAGCAAGACTAGCATCAAGCACAAACCCTGACAGCTTCACCCATATACCCGCTTTACCCTTTCACCCATATACCCACTTTACCCCAGTGCAATGTTCTGACCTCGGGTACAGGTCACATGTTCATTTGCACAAAAATGATCAGAAACGGCGATTATAGGAACTGGTTGTGCCATACCCATAACCATAGTAGCTATAATCATCCTGTGGTTCAGAAGTTGTTGGTAGCAGATCTTGTTCACTCAGTGTTTTATGTGGCTTTGCAATGGCTTTGGTTCTGTACAAGACCAAACACGCTCTGGTTGCCGAATGGGACAGTACTTCCGAGTCTGTCACTCTGCCCACATAGGTGTCATTGTAACATCGCCACGCTGAAAAGACAAGCAATATGCAGTCACAGCTGTGCATACCTTCACAGTCAGTGCTGAATCAGCAGAGATATGGTGTTTTTCTTGTTCACTGAAGTCATCCTCGTGGTGACCTGTCACCAGTGACCACCCAAATTTCCACCAAGCGCTCTGTTTCACCTGTGTGGATCATCAGATCTAATTTGTGTAAAAAATTTACTTTCAGCTAGACAATAACTCATGCTAATTTACCCCTGAAAAGATACTTAAAAACTGCAATCAGAGAAAGACCATTGACTCAAAACTAACATCTACATGTACATCAGTTCAAAAGGAAGAGTATGTGCAATACAGTACCATGTTTCCATAAACATGCAAAGAACAAATACAAAATTAGTGAAATTGAACTCATTCCACCCTAATGACGCTTTTCATGCTAGTATCTAAATGTCGTCTGCTAATTGTATTTTATAAATTTGATGATTATTTTTCGAAATTTTGGATGAAACTTCCATGGAAGATCATTCCAAATTATATGCCCATGGTCAACAGCTTTTCCTTGGTGTGCTCTGGGAGCATTGTGCCCAGAGCGCACCAAGGAAAGCTGTTGACTCGGTCTTCTATCCGGGTGGACTGAGTTAAAAAATTTTACAGAGTCTAGGAAAACCCCATTGTATTTATAGTCATTTGCAAATATGTAGTTTCACATATATATTTCACAGAGTATAATTTGTACAATCACTGTACATGGATAAGGGCTCTCCTCCTGAGTCACCCTCCACCTGAATGACTGCTCCTTCAAACCCCCCCCCCCCCCCAAAAAAAGAGCAAGGTGATCATGATGGCCCTGTGCTCTGCTGACTGGAATCTGCCGCTTCCACCATTGCAGACTTGACTTGACTTCACTGCTCTATACATGTACTGTATTAGTCCTTTATTTTACCAATATGTGACCAAAAGTTTAACATTATCAAGAAATAGGCCAATGTGTCATGTTGACCTTTGCAAGTTATTCAAAGTCAAAAATTACCCCCCCCCCCAAAAAAAAAGCCATAACTAGTGTCTTACTTATGTGTAATTGTAATTATGGGTCTGGGATCCACCATCACTAAGTCTAAGATATAAGCCAATATGTCAGTTTGGCCTTTCAAGATCACTCAAAAATCAAAATTAAAAACACCAAAAAAACAAAAAACAAAAAAAAAAAAACAAAAAAAAAAAACAAACAAAACAAACCCCAAAACCCTTTTAAGTACTTTTCTATTAACATTTAAAAGTGACCATGGATCTATGATCTACCATCGTATCCATTATGTAACAATGGTAAATATTTTCCTGTGACTGACTTATTTTCTGGTTCCATATATGAACAACAAAGGTACAATGAGATGGAATTTTGTACACCTGATTATTGGGAACTGGCCGTGGACTGTCACAAACGCTGGCACTTGGCTGAAAAAGATGAATGGCCAGTCACCCACTGGAGTTGGCAGCTGTGTATATGTGGCGTGAATGTGGTGGCTATCCAAACAAATGTTATCTTTTATGGGATTAAACATCACACAATATAGAGTAGTTATTGGACATACATGTACACATAACAGTGTCCAGCTAACTCAACCTGTTAAGACTGTTCAACCCTAGACCTGGGCATGGAACAAGATCGGTCCTTGTTTGTTCATGTTTTCCACCCATTTTTTCCATCAATTGAATCAAAATGGTTAAACACACTGAAGTTTTGTTACAATGTTACTTTGTAACAACATCATAGACCAGTGTTGTCACTGTGACATTTGATTGATAATTATTTTATGTTTGGAACGAGCGGGACTCGAACCTGCAACCTTTGGCACCAGTCGCCTAGCTGCAATGGGAAACACACATATCCACTCGATCAAATCCCCATTCTTAAAAAGAAGGGTTCAATGGAGGTAGTTATGTGCGAGTGCCATATCAACACGGTTATGCAGTATAAGTACTGAGTTGGCATTTATTTCCAGAATCGGGGACTAAAATCCACCAGCATTAAGGAAATGCCGAAAATATATATTTCATGTTCGGAACGAGCGGGACTGGAACCTGCAACCTTTGGCACCAGTCGCCTATCTGCAATGGGAAACGCACATATCCACTTGACCAAATCCCCATTCTTAAAAAGAATGGTTCAATGGAGGTAGTTATGTGGGAGTGCCGTATCAACACGGTTATGCAGTATATTTACTGAGTCGGCATTTATTTCCAGAATCGTGGACTTAAATCCACCAGCATTATCCACAGAGCTTATGAAATGTTTCTGTCAATCATCCATGTGTCAGTCTGCCTGTCTGTGATATGTGATACATTGTAACAGTCATAGAATTACTAGAGCTGTATTCTGCTGTTATGCAAGCTTTGAAATCAGAATCATACTGAAGAATAATTTGTAAATAATGTGAAAAAAAAAAATCATCATCTCTTTCACAAGCTTGGTAGAGAACACCTGGGAACAGCCATGTACAAAATCAAAACATTCCATACAATAGGTTTAGAGAAGGTGTCAAAAATATGAAAAGTCTACCAGACAGGCAGACTGACACATGGATGATTGACAGAAACATTTCATAAGCTCTGTGGACTGACAACAGAACTGAAAAACTACCTGGCTCTGTGTCAGATGTCTCTCCAAGACCAGGGCACCGTGCAAAGGCAGTGTAATGACCTCCATAAGCCCCGCCTTGATGGTTGATGACAGCAAAGAGGTCATACTTGGAGGTTGATTGCCCAGGTTGGAGAGGCCCAGAGAAATATTTCTGTACATCCAGGTCTCTGCAAAGTACCACAATTCCATTTAGGTGCACTACAGAAAATCAGTCTTCATTAAGTTCCTTGAATCTTTAAATCATCTTTACTAAAGAACAGGAAGTTTAAATTATAATTAAATTTTTCATATTCTGAGTATAAACAAAATAGCTCAACCACATTTCAAGATAAACATTTGGCTTTGATCAAAATAGACAGAGCATATTGCTATCTACAAAACATAATCTCAAATTTTTTATAAAGGGTTTACTTCAAATTTTAGAGCTTTTAAAAATTTTTTAGTTTCTTTAAAAATTCCAATGATCTACAAAAATGATCTTAGTCCTTTAAAAAAAAAATCAGAGACACCGTAATTTAGACACAGGTGGTTGCTTTAATATGATATTACAAGCTAACTTGTATGTTAATTTTTGAACATACTATTTTTTATTTTATATAAATTTTGCAAATTTTAATTAGAATTAAATAGAAATAATTGAAATGTTTAATCTGAAATTCAAAAGTCAATTTTTATTTAGACAAATGTTCTCTTTCAGAAAATATGTGCTTTTGATAGTCTTGTGTGAAAAAAGGATGAAATAGTTACACATTTCTACATGAAAGTCAGAGAGTGTACTAGCCATTTTCACTGGATTGTTCAATATAGTGCAAATAAACTTGACTAATCTGGGGATTCCCCGCACACGGAGACATGTAATTTAATATACAAGACACACAGGACAATACAAAAGAATATGGCTGAGTTTAAGTTAACCATTATACAGTTTGACCCTGAGAACTCTACACTTACAACTTAGACTGTAGCATTTATATGTACACACATAGTTACCATTAGCAAATCCTTACTGCACACATACGTACAGCAAGAACTTACTGTAATACATACTCTGTGCCAGTGCAACCCCATGGAAACCATGCAATGGCGACACAATGAATTGATAAAAAGACTGAGATCAGAGATGTGTAATTTCATTTGTAACATATTAATAGTATAACAGTATAATAGCTAAGCCTGTCACTTAATTGCTTCATGTATGACTAAATTTGGCAAACACCTGGGGTTAACAATGGGATATTGGTATACAGAAGCTTCCTTCCTTCTTGGGTGTATTTGAAACATGCCACCACAACCCTGGCCTTTAGCAGTGCCACCACAACCCTGGCCCCTTTAGCAGTGCCACCACAACCCTGGCCTTTAGCAGTGCCACCACAACCCTGGCCCCTTTAGCAGTGCCACCACAACCCTGGCCTTTAGCAGTGCCCCTACAACCCTGGCCTTTAGCAGTGCCACCACAACCCTGGCCTTTAGCAGTGCCACCACAACCCTGGCCCCTTTAGCAGTGCCACCACAACCCTGGCCCCTTTAGCAGTGCCACCACAACCCTGGCCTTTAGCAGACCCACCACAACCCTGGCCCCTTTAGTAGTGCCACCACAACCCTGGCCTTTAGCAGTGCCGCTACAACCCTGGCCTTTAGCAGTGCCACCACAACCCTGGCCTTTAGCAGTGCCACCACAACCCTGGCCCCTTTAGCAGTGCCACCACAACCCTGGCCTTTAGCAGTGCCACACAACCCTGGCCTTGAGCAGTGCCACCACAACCCTGGCCCCTTTAGCAGTGCCACCACAACCCTGGCCTTTAGCAGTGCCACCACAACCCTGGCCTTCAGCAGTGCCACCACAACCCTGGCCCCTTTAGCAGTGCCACCACAACCCTGGCCTTTAGCAGTGCCCCTACAACCCCGGGCATTCAGCAGTGCCACCACAACCCTGGCCTTTAGCAGTGCCACCACAACCCTGGCCTTTAGCAGTGCCACCACAACCCTGGCCCCTTTAGCAGTGCCACCACAACCCTGGCCTTTAGCAGTGCCACACAACCCTGGCCTTGAGCAGTGCCACCACAACCCTGGCCCCTTTAGCAGTGCCACCACAACCCTGGCCTTTAGCAGTGCCACCACAACCCTGGCCTTCAGCAGTGCCACCACAACCCTGGCCCCTTTAGCAGTGCCACCACAACCCTGGCCTTTAGCAGTGCCCCTACAACCCCGGGCATTCAGCAGTGCCACCACAACCCTGGCCTTTAGCAGTGCCACCATAACCCTGGCCTTTAGCAGTGCCCCTACAACCCTGGGCATTCAGCAGTGCCACCACAACCCTGGCCTTTAGCAATACAATACATATACATGTATATCCTTTACAATAAAGGATCATTTCATTTAGCTCCATATAAACATCATTCAATCATATCATTGATTTGTCATGTGTCATTTGTAGAAGCTGCTGAAATAATGAATGCTACCTATGAAAAACCAGCTACACAACCCGGAACAACAACCAGTGAATACATCTTTATTTGCCTTTATAAATTGTGCATAAAAGGTCAAAAATGCATTGAAGTAATGACAGAAACACTTTTAAAGTACTAAACTGAAGTACCATAAACATCTCCTCTATCTTTTGCGAATATTTGGAGTATTTTTGTTTTAGGAGTTGTAACCCTAAAAGGAAGTTTTACCCAGTGTCATAGCAAGGGTATCAGATTTAGCATTGTGAGTATATATATTTACATCAATCATGGGTAAGACTGACTTCCTGTGGCAATAAGACTATTACAGAATTGTATGTAAAATCTTAATTTATCCCATATTTTGATACCACAGTGTACATGGTAAAGTCACTCTTGAATACATAGAGTACTTACTCTCGTGGTGAAGTCACTCTTGAATATATGGGGTACTCACTTAAGTGGTGAAGTCATTCTTGAATACATGGAGTACTTACTTAAGTGGTGAAGTCACTCTTGAATACATGGAGTACTTACTTTTGTGGTGAAGTCACTCTTGAATGCATGGAGTACTCAATTAAGTGGTGAAATCATTCTTGAATACATGGAGTAGTTACTTTTGTGGTGATGTCACTCTTGAATACATGGAGTACTTACTTTCGTGGTGAAGTCACTCTTGAATACATGGAGTACTCACTTAAGTGGTGAAGTCACTCTTGAATACATGGAGTACTTACTTTTGTGGTGATGTCGCTCTTGAATACATGGAGTACTTACTTTAGTGGTGAAGTCGCTCTTGAATACATGGAGTACCCACTTAAGTGGTGAAGTCACTCTTAGATACATGGAGTACTTACTTTAGTGGTGAAGTCACTCTTGAATACATATATACATCAACATCAGAACTTACTTTCGTGATGAAGTAACTCTTGGATGCAAGGAGTACTTACTTTAGTGGTGAAGCCCATCTTGGATACATGGAGTGCACGTACTTACTTTAGTGGTAGCATGACAGCTTTGTTGTTTTTGTGTTTTCGCCATTGCTGCATGGTGAAGCGTTCCAGCTTAATAATGAGTACTGTGGGAAGTTGACTTATAGATGTCTGAAGTAAGGCCTTCTGGACGGAACAGCACCGCTGGCAGAACCTGGCGAAACACATTGTTGGAGGCCTTCTGTTACAGTGTTAGGAGTACGGACACTAAGAGTACATATACAAACACAAACAGCAACATGATAGCGACTCCATATTATATCTCTGAATACTGACATTAAGACGTTCAAATAAGGTTGAGTCAACCAGTTCGTCAACAGTTACACAAGGACCAGGCACCACTTGTACGTTGTGTGTCTCCGAAACGGACTCATGCCAATTCAGAAATTAACATCAGCCCATCAAGTACTGGTAAAGTCTTTCAGGAAAGAAGTCAAGATATATATAGATATATATATAAGTCATACATTAAGCAGAACTTACATGTTCCAAAAACTTTAATGGTCTGGATTAAAGTAATTGAAATGTGCCTCTATGTGTGTAAAAACATGAAAGTAAAATTTTTGATTGGATCTGATTAACATCTGTATTTATTTTCCAATTTTATTTCCACAAAAGTTTAAGTTTATTTGTGTTGGGGTCCTTTTGCCTACAATTTTCAGATGTAGGAATATTTAAGTATTGTGTTATTATGTAGCTGATTAACTGAGTTTTGATAATTGTGATGTACATGTATTTGCATCTATTTTTAAAGTTCCAACACATTCCTGTCTATGTAAAAAGTAAGTAAATCCATTCCATTTAGAAAATGGCACGCTATCACCAATACTTCCACTAAGATCAAATTTTTGTACAGATGTTTATGATAGTGTTGTAAGGGTCACGCTAGTAAATCTATATCTCTCAAACCATAAATGTATACTTCAATGTAATATAAACATAGAAAATTAACACATTAATTAGGCATTCACTGATAACAGTTAAGCTTGCTTCTCTGTAATGCTGTACACTATAGCCTTTCCAGGTTCTCGAGACAGACTTTGAATTCCCAATCTCTCTTTTGGGTGTGTTTTTGCTAATTATCACTGCATGCTTTTTAATTGATAATCATGTTATGTGCAATTGAACAGCAGGAATGAGGTACACTACTACTTTAGCCCTACCAGGAGTCTGCAGCCAGCAGAGTCTCGGGCTCATTGAAAAGTGCCAAACAGTCTTCCAGAGTGGTCTCTTCTGGCTCTTCTACAAAAAGGTAAAAAAAACTAATCATTCCACTCTGACAATGACAAACATGTCTTTACAACACACATGGAATCATACATGTACATTTCAAATATAAGGGCACGAATGACCTTATATTAAGGCCACAGACCACAGTTATAAATCCTTCTATTTTTCATATTAGCATTTTTCAGTCTAAAAAATCAGTATTTTGGTATTTTGAAATTCCGTGAACGGCATTTAACAGATAAAAATGTCAGAAAAATATGGACGGATTTTTGTCATACAATTCCCAGCTCGTTAATTTGTGATAATTGAAATACGAAACAACACCTGGATGTCAGCTTTATACAGGTGTATGAACTGTGCTCTTGCCAGGGTCACATCATTGTCCTTCCCCACCATAAAGTTCCCACCTGACCTGGAAGACAGTGCACCTATATGACCACCAATGAAGCAACTCTGCGATGCAGCAAACCTGACTCAGCTAACTTTATTTAAACAGAAGCTACAGCATGCTGAAAACTCAGTATTTTCACAATTACGGACTATCTTCGTTGGGATGCGCAACCAGCCAATCACAACTGTAGTCTGTAACCTTAAGACCCCCTCAGCCAGTATATCAAACAGTGTTATATACATCTGGCCTTATGATGATTTTGAATGTTGACCCCAGTGACCTTGAAAATTGGGTCGGGTCATCAGGGAGCTAACTCATCCCAGTTCTCCATTAGATGCTTCTGCTGTCAAAGTTGAAAGGATGCAGCTTTGGTTTTTTAAAAAAGCTAGACCATTTGCAACGATTTTCCTTATTTACCTTTGTGACCTTGAAAAATTGGTCAAGGTCACTCATTAGCAAATTCATCCAAGGTATTGCCCTACACTTCACCGATATAAGTTTAAAGGTCATATCTCAATTTGGTGACCAGTTTTGTCCAAATAAGTTGCACAGATGCACACAGACGAGAAGGACAACAATACCTCAAGTTTCACAGCCAACAGGGTACAAATCAAACTGAAACATGTACTGGGTTTGCCAAGAGACGGTATCGCTTGACCTGGCAATAACTATGCACAACTACGACTTACAGTGTCTGTGCCCTCTCAGCTCAAATAATCATCTCTCATGCTCTCCACCCCCCATCCCCCCACCATCACTACCTGTCTGCAATCATAATTCTGGTGAAACTGAGGATGAATTTCATTAGTTGTTAAACTGTGATGCAGTGCACACAGACTGCAGTGAGTTATATGCCTGTAAAGGCTTAACAATGTTCCTGATGTACAATAAAAGGGTATTTTATGTACCAGTCATTATTTACCGGGGGAGGGGGGGGGCCTTGAGATATTGGGATAGGGTATCATCATAGTTTTTCTGGCTCGCCTATAAAAACTGACAAGAATTTGCGCCCCCCCCCCTTCAGCAAGTCTGCAGAATTTTGTGACCCTCCATTGAGCCCCCCATCCCTATACTGGTTATTGTTGTATGACTATGTTATAAACCGATTCACAATTTGATGACACCTCCCCCCCCACCCCACCCCCACCCCACCAGGGTGGGGTGGTGGTGGGGGGCAATTTTTTGACCCCCCATTAGGAGCATGTGTAATTTTGTACCCCCCTCCCCCGACCACCCCCCTTATGTATAGTTATTTACATGTTACAAGCATCAATGTCTAGACTATACCTTGCATCTCTTGGTAAATGTCAATAAAGTTCCTATGTAAATATAAATCATACTTAAGATGATGACTACCAAAACAACTGTACAGTTGACCTCTCAGTGTGTCAACACTTTGGGGTCATCATTAGAGATGAATAGGCAAACGGACTATTGACATTTCAGATGATTGACCCTGAAGAGTTACTTAATGTCATGTGGATGGAATAAAGCATTGAACAAGCATAAGTTAATTAGCAAATGTTGAGAAAAGACATAAAAACCCCGATAGTCAGCTCTCTATTAATGAGTAGAAAAAGTGTTTTACCTGGCAGCATGGCGGCAGAGGCTTCCACCTCACAGTCCTGAAACCAAAATAATAACATGCAATCAGTTCTGTTTTCTGCTCGAATCATATAGGCATCATAATTATAGTATCTTCATCAAAAACTTTTAGTTGAATACATACATATACATATACATATATATATATATATATATATATATATATATATATATATATATATATATATATATATACATACATATATATATACATATATATACATATATATACATACATACATATATATATAAATATATATATATATATTTATATATATATATATATATATATATATTTATATATATATATATATATATATATATATATATATGTATATATATATACTTGATAGACACTTTTCTGTCAAATGTGTCACATTACAGTGGTACATGTACCTGCTGTTTGTAGCCACCCCTTCTGCCAAGAAAAAGTGGCCACATACAGCAGGTGACCTGTAACAACAGGTAAATTTTACAAAGAAATTGATTGCTATGTCTGAGCTTAGTGACCACAAAAAGCAATATGGCTGCTCACGGCAGTGGTTGCATACAGCAGGTACCACTGTAATTGATTTCTTCTTTTAGTTTGACTTTCCTCCTGGAGGTACATCAATAGAACTAGATTTCCTGTGCAGCAGGTACATGTATACATTAAAAATACATTTTTACCTTTAAAATGTTTTTGCTTTCAACTTGCAACCATAATACAATATCTTCATAATTTTACTGCCTTCACTCTGTTGGAAGTATTTCATTATAGAAATGGTCATGCCTGCACCTGAAGGCTCTCACAGGTATCATGATAGACAGGATCATACCTGGTGTTCTCACAAGTATCATGAGAGACAGGATCATGCCTGGATGGTACTCTTACTGATATGATGATGGACAGGATCATGCCTGGTGTTCTCACAGGTATCATTTTTCACTCACCAGTTGTCTTTTGGTATAGACAGTCATTTTTGGACCTTTTTCTTCACTTTCCCAATCTAGTCCAAGACATTTTATGTCAGACAGATCCAGAGGCTCAGCACCTGCAAAAGAAAATTAATTTTTTGTTTACATGCACATACCAGGCTGCATACAGATGGACTTCCTACATGATAGCAATCTTACACTAATGGAACAAATCAACTCTTGGTGTCAAAACATATACCTTAAGGGCATGGTACATGCTATGATTCTCACGTATGTATGGTTAATTTCTGTCAATGGTTACCATCTAATACCATAAACAGCATATATTTTCTAAAAGAAAATAAAACATCACATTCTGGTAGTAAATATAAAATTTCAGCATAGCCATTGATTCAATAAAAATTAATTAAAATTTTTAAATTTTGCATCAAATTTGAAATAGCATTTTTAAAAATAGCATTTTTTGAAAAATATAAATCAGATTTAGTTTACAGTGTTAAATGAAGGAGCACATAACAAACTCCAAATCATATTTTACATTTTTGAAAAAGGGCTTAGTTCTTATTTTATCAACATTGAAATTTTTCAAAAATTTAAAATTTTGATTTAAGCATCCTGTAAATTTGAACTAAATCCCTCATCCAAAATTTAAAAAGACCATTTTGCTGCGAGAAGTGTATTGTTTTATTTCCCAGAAGAATATAATGTTTCCCAATTATGGTGTTTGTGCTATTTTTGTTTTCTCTGGAAGAAGTGGTAAATTTAAAGTTTTCTTTTAATAAAGCAATTAAAATTCAATTTTTTAATACCTACAGATATTTTTTATTTTTAATAGCTGAATACAAATGTATACTTTTTGAAAATATATACATGTAATTTATATGATCTCAAATAAGAAGTCAAGTGTATTCAAGGACATGTCTTGATCAGTCGTGTTTTCTGTGTAAATTAAGAGCTGGAAAAGTGTACCACGCCCTCAAGCATGGAACTGTCCATCAGAATTCTAATTTGTTTTTTTTTTCTGTGGGATCGTGAAGTTAATCATACAGTACTACACGTAAAAACATGTAATGACATAACACAAAAATTTGCTACACTCAACTGGAAAAAATATGAAGGACACTTACTTTCCTGTAAAATAACAAAACCATATGAAGGTCACGTAAATAGCTTGAAAAATCTGAAGCTTTGTTCAACTTGTCGGCCATATTGTTCCACTATATATTAACCCTTTCACCCTTTAACCTGCCAAAGGTGACTGCTGTCAAAAGTCATCTGCTGCCATTGTTTTCAAATAATTTCATCAGGAATGAGAAACAATTTTAAAGAGAATTGTAGATGGGACCTATCAAAAGATAACCTGGCCAGTCTCAAGGGGGGTCTGTTGTTTGTTGAGACACACTTGGTACAGAGACAGGTCTTGCTCAAAGTATGGCATATATATATAACACCTAGGTCTTGTCAAAGTTGTAACTTAAAACTTGATTCTTCAGCATGTTGGCTTTTGACCTTTCCCCTTGTAAAGATATGACATTATACACATTATTTATGAAATTTTGTACAATTCTTTAATTATGTGCTAAGTTTACCTTTATCATGGAAGTCGATACGCTTTACTGTTCTGCCATCTTTATCGCAGGGTCTCAGTTGAAATAGCAGCTTCCCTTTCCCTGTCTGTGCAACTCTCTTCCCTGAGTCATCATTTTTCCCGTTTGACTGTTGCCCATCTACAATCACCGAGAGCCTGAAAAAACAAATCACCAGAACAAAAAATTGAAACTGATAAATTTATTTCTACTGCTGAAAAAGAAATAGATTAAAAATTCTCTTTTTAATGACTGTAGCCTAATCATTTTGTTCTTATGCATAATGAACTTTGAAATTATGTCTCTTGTTTATTTGTGTATCTCTCTCGTTTATTTTTTTCTGCTGCTTGTATCTCAGAGTTATTTTCAAGTTTGCTGTGGAGTGGTTTAGGCTGACGTACCTGGCCTTGGATTCTGCTATTCTGCACAACTGTGTGTAGGTTGCCTGTGATCGTGGTATGCTAATGATGAAAGGACAGCCAACCAGCCGAGGCATGCCACTGCAGTAAGGACACGCCGTCTGCTCCACAGTCCTTTTGCATTGCCTTATAAATGAATAAATTAATATTGAAATGGATTCAGTGCAGTCACATATACACCTTTTTTTAAAATTCATATTTACCTGTTCTGCTTGTTGAAAATTTGCTTATTTCCTTCTAATTTCACTTTCTGCCAAATGATATATTCTCCAATGTAAATACAAAGAAAACAACTACTGACATGAACATTGTTAAAAAATAAAATGCAATAAACCTAGGTATATGTGGGCTATTTTTTTGTCAAAAACAGAGAGCAGTTCTCCTCCATCCAGTATGCTAGCTAAATGTATGGGTAGAAGGTTATGGAATGTTCATGTACCTGTGGGACCTGTAATAATAATGTATGGGTAGAAGGTTATGGAATGTTCATGCACCTGTAGGACCTGTAATAATAATGTATGGGTAGAAGGTTCTGGAATGTTCATTCACCTGTAGGACCCCTAATAAGTACAGCTGCAAGACATCACTCAATCCTCAAAGTGCCAAGTTTTGGACTGAGTCGACCGAAGGCAGCTGGTGACTTGTTTAGTTGGTGGAGCACCAGATTTACACCTGGCCATGCATGTACTGGTAGTTCATTGAGCCAAGTACTAGTTGTCCATTGAGCCAAGTACTGGTAGTTCATTGAGCCAAGTACTGGTGGTTCTTTGAACCAAATACTGGTAGTTCATTAAGCCAAGTACTGGTAGTTCATTGATAGCTGGCTTTGAGTGTGAAATCTTCATAGCAATTCAAGTAAATGTGACTTGTCAAGATTGGCACTTAAGGAGTTAATGTGATTTGTCACCCCTGGCACTCAAGGGTGAATGTGACTTGGCACTCATTGGGTTAATGCAAATTGTCATGACTAGCACTCAAGGGGTTAATATGTTGACTCTGAGACTGTACTGTACTCACCTGCTGTTGCAGTGTGCGACTCGGCTACATCCAGGGCACTTGATAGCATTGTTACGACTAAACTGCTGGCAGACAAAACACTGGTCCAGACTCCATGTTGTATCTCTCTGCAGGATGATGCAAAAGTAAGCAGAATTTCTGACTTTGTATGACAAGATCACACATTCTTCCACGGAACAGTTTTTGTCTGTGAAGCAGGCACAGGGCCTGAGTGTGGCAGAAAGATACATGTACTTACAGGCATCTGTTTTAGTGAATGATAAACATATACTGTCATCTTGAGAATCACGTTTTTTCCTCAAACACAGTATCCCAATGCTGATCTTAAAGAGAACATATAATCCTACAAAATGTCATCAGGTTTCTTCAAATTCTTGAAAGGTTTCAGCAGAGAAACAAAATTCATATATGGGATCTTGTGACCTTTAGGACTAGGTCAAGGTCACCCAAATAAAATTCAAACCTAGCTAGGTCTCATAAAAAAGTAAATAATCCTACATTTTTTCTAATTTTCTCAAATTCTTGGAGAGGTATGACATGGAAATAAAATTTACTTTAACAGCACTGTGACCTTGAAAATTATGTCAAGGTCAATCAAACAATCAAACCTATATCTTACAAGCATACATAATTCCATGCAGTCAAATTCTTCACGACTTATTGCATGGAAACCAAAATTGTTGGAGGAGGAGGAGGAGGAGGAGGAGGAGGAAAAAAGCAGAAGTCAGCATAAAGACAATACTTGTATGTCTCCCAATTCCATGCGGACACATAGGTATAGTTCCTTCTGTCTTAAATCCATACCTCAATCACAAAAGAACCCTGAAAACTTAAATTTTACACATTTATTTTTGGTCATACAACAGGACATAACAAAGGAAAGTAAACAAAATAAGGAAACAAACTATCAAACAGCAACTAAAAAAAAAACAAATGTCCGCCTAGTCAAAATCATAAGCAAATCAACAATGAATACACATATGAAAATAAAACAACCAAACATGAAAATATAAATTGCATAAATTGTGTATCAATTCATTGAGTGAGCCATGATTTCATCATTATCATACATACTACATATGTATCAATCATCCACTACAAATGTACAAATAAATTAATCTAGTATATGTTAGGTGAGTAGATGGGAAGCAAAACATGATTGCTCGGGACAAAGAACAAAGTGAGAGTGAAATCCATGTATTTGCGGGAAAAAAAATGCCTTCCCAATACGCCCAGCGAACTTACATATATCTCATTTACATTTCAATATACACAGAGCGAGCTTAATTATCTCCTCACATTTCAAAGTACACCCAGCGAACTTGTCTCATTTACATTTCAAAAGTCAATAGTTGGAAATCACTTCAGTTAAATCTAAAAGAAGACCTTTTACCTGAAATATCCTAAATCCAACCTAATAACATTAAAATGCTGCTTACTTAAAGTATTTGATATTCCAAATCCAGAAAATATGATATAAACAGAAATAGTCAGAATCAATTAAGTATTTTGTGAAACAAAATCCCTCATTCATAACCACATTATTTCTCAGATACTGGACACTTGTGTCAGACAATGCCGACAGTTTCTGTCCACCATCCATTGTGGTTACCTTTCCTCTCATGCATTGTTGCCTCTTGATTCTTATTACTTAATCACTTAATTTGAATAGCAAACAAAATGGCGAAACTGCGACAGAGAAAATCACTCCAGTTGGTAGATTGCTTTCCAATTTATTTCAAAAATACATATGTGAGAAAGAAAACATAGCATTAATTGGATAGCATTTGCAGGCAATATTTGCAGCACTTGTACTTTTATACACTGTCTGACCCCGCACCAGACAGGGTCTCAACAGACCCATATCTAAGCAAACTTGGGCCACAGAGGTGAAAGGCGAGCATGTTACTGCTTCACCAACACGCATCCCAGGTTCTCAATGTCACCAAGGAGGCTACATGTGTAGCCTCCACGTCACATTTAATGTATATTCTGTGTCAACATTTGGTAATGATGACATAAAAGGCTTACATCTATTACATATCAGTCTTTAATAATAAGGATATCCATGTATTTTCACTTTTGATATTATATTTATGCTTATCTATGTA
This sequence comes from Hermodice carunculata, assembly GCA_964020975.1. Lineage (NCBI taxonomy): Eukaryota > Metazoa > Annelida > Polychaeta > Eunicida > Amphinomidae > Hermodice > Hermodice carunculata. The sequence continues at coordinate 96,363,721 of OZ026624.1, read as the reverse complement.
GTTGAACACTTAATGAATTTGAAGGTACCCACACATCCTGTGACATAAGATCTATATGATGACATTATATGAGGATATTCTCTTTTTGTTTTTGACTTTTAATATTGTATTTATGTTGATCTATAGTTGTAGCTGTTCATTCCAAAAACTTCAGGCTAAAGAAGCACCCTCATGTCTAACACGTTGGTTTAAACGTATTTTATTCCATGACTAATCAATTACACACAGCCAAGTGGTTTTCAAAGCAGTCTGTCATGGAAGGCAACACGTTATTAATGGGAACTGAATCCTACCAAACTGCTACAGGGATATACTTAGTGAGACACCTGCAACTATCACTTCAACAGAAGTCACGCGATGAGTGCAAAAAGTTTGAAATAATGCAATTAAAATGGAGTGAGTTTCCCAAAGTCAACCATGTTCCCATGAACAGGTCTTCTGGTTACTGAATGGTGACAAGGAATTTCCATCTATGTGTGCCAAACTACATGTAGTTTCGAGATATTTTTTATTTCAGCGTACCTGATAAATTGCCACGTCATACACTGGGTCCTCTCGTTTTCTAGACGGCAGCAACTCGTATCTGCAAAAAGGCATATAATAATACAACATTCTTGACAAGATTTTTGTCTGTCATGACGCCAACAGATCTGCTGTATCATTTGAAGCTTAATCTTGGAAACTGTCAGTTGTGAGGCTCCTTGAGATGATATAGAAGCTACTAGTGACACCTGCAGGCAAGAACAGTGTACAGTCATGGGCAGCCTTCCAGTAAAAAAAGGTAAGGTAACATTCAAACTGTCATTTTCACAACATGGAACCATCAATGAGGAGCAAAATAATACAAGGGTATCAAATTCCTTCAGAAAGAAGTCTGAGTGAGAGACAGAGGGACAGGCAAGCAGCATGTAGCCATATACTAGATGTATTACTATTGAGTGACATCATGTAGCCATATACTAAATGTATTACTATTGAGTGACATCATGTAGCCATATACTAGATGTATTACTATTGAGTGACATCATGTAGCCATATACTAGATGTATTACTATTGAGTGACATCATGTAGCCATACATTAGATGTATTACTATTGAGTGACATCATGTAGCCATATACTAGATGTATTACTATTGAGTGACATCTTGTAGCCATATACTAGATGTATTACTATTGAGTGACATCATGTAGCCATACATTAGATGTATTACTATTGAGTGACATCATGTAGCCATACATTAGATGTATTACTATTGAGTGACATCATGTAGCCATATATTAGATTTATTACTATTGAGTGACATCATGTAGCCATATATTAGATGTATTACTATTGAGTGATATCATGTAGCCATATATTAGATGTATTACTATTGAGTGATATCATGTAGCCATATATTAGATGTATTATTATTGAGTGACATCATGTAGCCATATACTAGATGTATTACTATTGAGTGACATCATGTAGCCATACATTAGATGTATTACTATTGAGTGACATCATGTAGCCATATACTAGATGTATTACTATTGAGTGACATCATGTAGCCATACATTAGATGTATTACTATTGAGTGACATCATGTAGCCATATACTAGATGTATTACTATTGAGTGACATCATGTAGCCATACATTAGATGTATTACTATTGAGTGATATCATGTAGCCATATATTAGATGTATTACTATTGAGTGACATCATGTAGCCATACATTAGATGTATTACTATTGAGTGATTTCATGTAGCCATATATTAGATGTATTACTATTGAGTGATATCATGTAGCCATATATTAGATGTATTACTATTGAGTGACATCATGTAGCCATACATTAGA
>OZ026624.1:96154377-96359377 GCA_964020975.1 Hermodice carunculata | reverse complement strand
AATATGTTGCCTTTTTTCACACTAGAAATTTGGACAAAATTAGTTGCCATGTCCATGTTTAGGTTTTTCTACCAGAAACTAAACTTGATGTGAAAAGACTTTGTATATGTTCAGAATATAAATGCTTTGTGTTATATTATTATATGCCACGAAGAAGGAGCAATCTGCAGTTCTGCAATGACACTTTGATCATAAATATAACGAGGAGTTTTTATGGTAAATGGGCTGTCTCTGGGTGGGTCAGCTTTTTTTTTTAATTCATGGATACTTCTTAATGTCTGTTTTTATTTTATAGAAATGCCTGTCCTTATTTTATAGAAAAGTCTTTCCTCAATAGAAAAGTCTGCCGTTAACTGATAAAATACCTGTGTTCTTCATCTTGCCACAGTTTTCATTTACGTGCAATTGGTCACAGATATTGGCAGGATGTGAGCCTACATGCAGTTTGACACATAATTACGAGCAAATTGATGGAATTGAAAGAGAACCCAATCATGATGACAGCTATGCTTGGTATTATCGGACACATCCGCAGAGATACTTTACAAGTGAATAAAATCCCAAGTGTCATGATATATTCAATTTCAAATTCCAAGAGAATAAAAATAATCATCATTAAAATGCCCTGGCTCCTTTATGCTCACATCATTGGGGTCCACAGCCGCCCACAGCGACAGCTCCCTCTTCAGCTCCCCGGCAGTGGCACCAGTCGACAGGCACAGCTGATACTGAAAAGGTTTCAACAACACCTGACTTGTCATGTGGTTATCTGATTGGTTAATCCAGTCCCAGAAGGAAACTCTGGAATACTCTCATGAATAGGTTTTACCAAAACTTGAGATCTCACCACAGAGAGAAAATCTTCATAAAAAATATTATTATAAACTGACTTTACTTCATTACAAGTTTATTTTTGTCTGTGTGTTCAAAAGATAACACAAAACTGAAAATAAGACATGGTAAAAAAAGTACTTTTATATAAAATTCAATTAGTCATGTAGAAAATAACAAAATCAGCTTATGTATATCCTTACAGTGTATATGTATACCCTTACAATGTGTGCATGTTATTCTTACAGTATACATGTATACCCATACAATGTGTATATGTATATCCTTACAGTGTATATGTATACCCTTACAATGTGTACATGTTATTCTTACAGTATACATGTATACCCATACAATGTATATATGTATATCCTTACAGTGTATATGTATACCCTTACAATGTGTACATGTTATTCTTACAGTATACATGTATACCCATACAATGTGTACATGTTATTCTTACAGTATACATGTATACCCATACAATGTGTACATGTTATTCTTACAGTATACATGACTGTATACCCTTACAATGTGTACATGTTATTCTTACAGTATACATGTATACCCTTACAATGTGTACATGTATACCCTGACTAATAATTCCTACTTTCAGTAATTCATAAAAAATCAGGAAATACCATCAGCACCATCTGATGATCAAAACTTGTGGAGATCAAGTCCAGGTACACTTCCACCAAGCTTGAAGAGAATCTAATATGTGGTTTGACTGAAGTCAAAACAGCAAAAGCACACAACAAGAGGGCTATGTGAACAGCCAGTGCTCAGCTGACCTGAGCTTGTTCACAAAATCAAAGTTGCAACTGGACAGACCTGTGTTGAGCTTTAGCTGCGTGCATATAACATTTCGAAATATTTCTAAGATTTGTAGAAAACTTCATTAAAAATATAAATTTCACTCGAGCATGAGCAATTGAAGAATATTTAAAGAGAACTTTAAAAGGAACATTGCTACCCGGTGGAGAAAATACATGATATTGAGCATTAGAATACCCATCGACTTACAAAGTAATCAATAGGAAAGTTGCATTTTAAAGTATCCAAATTGAAAAAAAAAAAAAAATTAAATCAGGGATCCACTGCAGTGCCACCTAGTAAACAAGCTTGTTTTACCCTTTCACAAGGAGCATATCCACAAAGCTTCAGCTTAATCTGAGTGACACTTCTGGAGAAGAAGTTGAAAACAGCAAAAACACACAAAAACTTTTAAAAAACAAAATTTAAAAATGCAGCACCACCTGGTGTACAAATTAACAACTAGGAGTGTTCCTGTGTATTATCAAAGCATTTGGGTGAGCGTTTTGGAGAAGATTTTTTAAGATTAAAAAAAAGAACCCCACCAAAAAAAAAAAAAAATAAATAAATAATAAAATAAAAACGCACTGGAGCATGACTATTTGAACAAACTTTGTAGAGTCCCATCCAAGGTAGATCCCCACCAAGTTTGAAGAGGATCTGGCTACTGGATTTGGAGAGGAAGTTGAAAATGTGAATTGTGCATGGATGACAGACAGATGATGGATGACTAAGCCTCCTAAAAGCCCAGCTGACTGACAAGTCAGCTGAGCTAAAAATTTATTTTAAATTTTTTTTAAAAAAAATGCAGCACCATTTATTGACCATTTCAATAAGGGCTCACAGTACCTAGAAACATCCCTTTGCAACTTTGAAGCAATTTACCAAGCACATTTTTCTGATTTTGTAGAAATGAAAAACTACAAGCATCACTGGAGCATGACTATTTGACAGAAACCCCTTCAAAGCAGATTAGGGTCAAGTTTGAACAGGATGCAGCAAATACTTTAAGGTCAAAGGTCAAAAATGCATTGTGGCAAGACAATAGACCTGTTCATACCGAGTTGTACCGAACTTTTCTAGACTTTAATTATTTATGCATCCCATTGTTGGCCTGATTGTCCAATCAGCAAGTGGCCGAGTCCGGCCCACGCCTTCATGTTTACAACCGATGCCACGGCTAACGCTAGTGATTACAGCATGGCTTGTGCAGAACAGTGCAAATCTTTCACCAAAAATGTCACATCATTGGTGAAACATGCATTTTTAGTTTGCTGACAGTTTGTTTTTCAATAAAATCCAACATACATCCTGTGTTTTACTATCTAATCCTTCCATGTGTCATCCGCCCAGCGTGGTCGAACACAAAATGTAAACAAAGCAGGGTGTGCTGCCCAAAGTGAACCGAATAAATCTGAGTCCTGTGAACTGGTCTATTGACATTGGATAGATGCAGATTGACAATCTCAACTGACTGACAACTCAGCTGAGCTAATAAAATTGCTCTTCCATTCTGTTGGCTTTATAATACTTATTGAACTGCACAAAAAGTTCTGCAAGTAAAGAGATAGGTCATTGGCAAACGTGATCACTGTAAGATCACATCATGATATCTTCGTGACATGTCCACAGTCGTCAACAAACATCGGCCTACATTTGCCCTTGACCTTTCTGGTACATTGTTACAGATTGCGCATGTAACCTTTACATGTCAGCCTCTGTTCACGGTCCTGGTACAGGAGCATGACTGGTGTTTAATAATGGGAGGTTTCTTCTCGTATAGAAATCTTACCTTTACAGGTCTTCTTCTAGGGTCTGGGTACATGTATATTACTTAATTGTGAATATTTGTGGCCGCACCTACCTGGCTGGCCACATTCATTTTATTTTGCTTTTGTCTTTTTTAACTCACTTGCCTGGTCTATTTTTTATGCACACAATTTATTCTGTGATATTTTTGAGTTCAACATCTATGTAAATGTTTTGTATCTGAGTGTCTGTGTGAATGACTAGACCTTTGTAATCAAGGTTTATGTCAAATAAAGCTATATACTACAAATACATGTATGACTGTTGTCAAGGGAACTTTCTTCTTATATGTAGATCTTACCTTAACAGGTTTATTGTTAATGTCCTGATACATTAGTATCGCTGTTGTCAGAGGAGGTTTCTTCTTTGGCTTGGGTATAGGCAGTTGCAGGAAGGTGAATGGATCAAAGTTCACAGTTGCCTTAAAGAGATAAAATAAGGAACTTAAAGTATCAATGCACAAGTTCAAACACGCTATACATGAATTCCTAGTTTGTCACTGGAGAACTAATTACGGAGCTATACTGCAAGAATCAGCAGCTATAGAACATCCATGCACAGTACCATGGTTGATTGATATTGTCCTCCATGAATGAAGAATGAAAACTTCATGTTTGTATTTGTGTTCTTTTAGTCCAGAACCACTTCCTGGTAGTCATTACCCAATTCCGCAGTCTGAACTAGCTCTTTACTCTCCATAAGCTAACCTGTCACTGTCTAACCTACATACATATGGAAGTACTTTTGTCCATATTGCACACTTTATTTTGTACAATTTTGACATTGGCTGTATCAAGTGGGTAATTACTCAGAACATGTTTCAGAGCTTGTACCCCAACATGTCTCTCTCAGTGGCGGCTCCTAGTCTTGGCTAAATATGCAACAAAGACTATGGAACTCATCAGGACAAGACATATGTCAAGTTACAAATGTACAGTTCTGCCACATGATGTCACCCAACAGCCTCTCGTGGCATGGGTTGAGTATTGAGTCAACAGTTTGTTGCAGCACCGCCAAATGAATGCGGCCGCAACCCAACAAGACCCTTTCTCCACTCAATCTTCGTTCCAGCTTGATACTATGATCATCCCATCATTTATTTTGATAATATTCATTAGATATTTTGTTTTATAACCAATTAACTCGGAAATGGTCTTAAGCAAGACTAGGGTGAAGGCAGGAAGAGTTAACTAGGGTTGAGGCAGGAAGGGTTAAGGCAGAAAGGGTTAAATAGGGTTGAGGCAGAAAGGGTTAACTAGGGTTGAGGCAGAAAGGGATAACTGGGGTTGAGCCAGAAAGGGATAACTAAGGTTGAGGCAGAAAGGGTTTACTAGGGTGAAGGCAGGAAGGGTTAACTGGGATGAAGGCAGGAAGGGTTAACTAGGGTGAAGGCAGAAAGGGTTAACAAGCATTGAAACAGAAAAGTGTTAACTAGATTTTAAGGCAGAAATGGGGTAAATAGGGTAAAGGCATAAAGGGTTAACTCACCTTTGAGCATTTTGTACATTTTGTAGATGACTTCAACTGTCCTTCAAAAAGCTGAGTCAGGATAGAATCATTCCTCATAAGGTGTTGCATCCACTCCTCACTTCCACGCTCCTGTCAAAATGCCATCTCATTTAAGAATCAAATATAAACAATAGTCATATCCTATGGCTTGCTGTGACTGGTAAAATCCTGATTTATGAACTATGCTAACTGATTGACAACGGAGGCTCGTGGACCCAAACAGCACTGCTCTTGGTACATACCATACAGGGTGTGTCTGGCAGAACAAGCTCAAAATTGACATTTTATGATTGTATTTGTGTCTTTTCATCCAGAACCCCTTCCTGGTAGCCATTACCAGATTCTGCAGTCCAAACTCTCTACACTCCATATGCTAACCTGTCACTGTCTAACCTATATATATGGAAGTACTATTGTCACGTTCCTCTGTAGAATTTTGACATAGGCTGTATTAGCCCAAATAAGTTAAAGGGTCTTCAGCAGGTAATGACTCAGAACATGTTTCAGAGCCTGTACCCATACATGTTTCTCTGTGTAGCAACTCCTTGTCTAAGCTAAATATTCAGTAAATTTTATAAATATATACATAATGATCTATCAACAAGATTGCTCTCTTTTCCATTGAATTATTCCTTCAAACAAAATGTACAACTAGGAAAGATGATTTGCTGCATAGCAAATCAGTGTGTGTGTCTTCAAAGCATATTGGTATGGCAATGTACAACTATTCCATAACAAAGGAGTAGAAGTTGAAATGGCATCTCTATCTATTATAGCTCTGAAGTTATTCAAGATTTAAAATTTCTAATGGTGCTATTTAGCATAATTTAAATTGCTACAACTTTTATTTTTAATTCATTAGGTGCGCAATGGTCAACATCCCCCTAGTAGAAGTTGGAATGACATCTCTATCTATTATAGTGTTGAAGATATTCAAGATAGAAAATTTTGAATACTACTACTTAGCATAATTTAAATAGCTACAACTTTTGCTTTAGATTCAATACATGCGCAATGGTCAACAACCCCCTAGTAGAAGTTGAAATGACAGCTCTATCTATAATAGTTTTGAAGATATTCAAATTTTAAAATTTCAAATGCTGCTAATTAGCATAATTTAAATGGCTACAACTTTTGCTTTAGATTCATTACATGCGCAATGGTCAATAACCCCCTCGTAGAAGTTAAAATGACGTCTCTATCTGCAACAGTTGTGAAGATATTCAAGTTTTAAAATTCCCAATGCTGCTAATTAGCATAATTTAAATTGCTGGAACTTTTGCTTTAAATTCATTAGATGCGCACTGGTCAATAACCCCAGAGTAGAGGTTGAAATGATATCTCTATCTATTATAGTTTTGAAGATATTCAAGATTTAAAATTTCAAATGCCCCTAATTTGCATAATTTTAAACATCTTCATTCCTTTGTATAAAACGGTCAAACTCCTTGTATAGAGGTACAATCATGCCAATTTTGGAGTTTCTATGTATAATAATGTTCGAGAAAAGTGTTGGACAAATTTGCTGGTAAAGAAAGAAAGAAAGAAAGAAAGAAAGAAAGAAAGAAAGAAAGAAAGAAAGAAAGAAAGAAAGAAAGAAAGAAAGAAAGAAAGAAAGAAAGAAAGAAAAAGAATTTCAGGAAAAAACAGAAAAGTGTGTGTTGACACACACATTTTAATTACAACACCACAGATAGTAATAAAATTTTTATTAATAGAGTCAACAGACTCTCTGCTCAACATAGTGTAATATTTGACATTCCAACCTTCGTAAATCAAACAGACAGCAATAGAATAGAAAAGATTCACACTCATAGTTTGTAAGGTTTTTCAATGTATATAAAAACCAAATTCTTGAATATTTATCAACATGGTTGTAATATAATTAACTGCTACATTTGTCAAAATAACCAGTAATCATGTTCATAACTGAGTACTACATTCACAAGGTGATTTTCCACCTGGACTGAATAACCATACGATTATATGTATCTGCTTATATTTTTTAGTCAGTGACATTAACATTTACCATGGTTATCCACTACATCAATTGCCATCAACATTGTTTATATTAATTGTTATACTGGGTGGCTTCCACAATAGCGACATGAATGTGTCTTAATTAGAGTCTCCCCAGCCATATCAATATTTACAATTTTGTATAGTTGTGATTTCTTTTTTATCAGACTGGCTGAATGAAGGTATTCTGAGCTATGAGTTCAGAAAAATGTCCGCACATATTGTAAATTTAAAGATAAATTTGATATTGAATCATACTTACGAAACTATCAGCCCCTTAAACTTAGGCAAAACCTGAGTAAATTAAGAATAAGCGCACATACTTTGGCTATTGAAACCGGCAGGTACACCAATCCAAAAACACCCATTGAAATGAGAAAATGTGTTTTATGCGACAATGGAGTAGTTGAAGATGAGTACCATGTGGTAATCGGTTGTAGTAAATACCAAAATGATAGAAGCAATCTGTATTCTGATTTGACAGGCTTAGATGCAAACTTTGTGGCCCTAAACAAAAATGACAAGTTCCCATATATTATGAAAATGGGCAACAGTCCTGAGGCCGGCTGGCCAATACTGAGGTATATTAACATTATTTTTTTTACACCAGAAAAAAGCATCTCAGCTTCTAATTGGTTTGTACATGTCAACAAAGAGGTTTGGTGTCAACATGAATAAAGTGCCAATCCTATACATCAGCTGTGATCACTGGGTGCACCTGTATTTTGTAAATATTCATGTTGCCTATAATTATCTGCCTGTGTACTTTTTTAATTCTGTTCTTTTTTTTCTTATTTTTTTTATTATTATTATTTTTTTTTTATTTATTAATCTTTTCCTTCCATTTTTTCCTGTAGATATTGTTGATATGCTAGTTTTGTGTTTGTATGTGTTTCGACTACGTCGTGTGATGTATATCGATTCATGCCAATAAAGTTATCATTGTCCGTGTGTGCTTTATGAACTTTGCTAATTAAGGAGACTATTTAGCCACAAAAATGTGCTAGTACCCATGTTCGTGGGGATCTTAATAGACCTGCGGCATAGAGGGCCCTTCGGGGGTCATACCCCAACCCGTGGTATAACAAGTTACAACCTATATTTTCTTATAGGTATATATGTCCTCTTCATGAAAAAATAGGTTGTGGAATCTGAAAAGCATTTTATCATATATATTTCTGCCCGTTTCCATAACAACGTATGCCATTTCTGAGACAACTAAAATTTGTCCTTAAAAATAATAACTTTGGTGATACTGCTGTTGGAAAGGCTAAATATACATCAAAATGTGCTCAATTGCTCTAATATAGTCACAAAATACAGAGTTTGTTCAAAGTGCCTAATTATCATATGTTAATTTATGCAAATATATGAAATTTACATCGACGGATAACATACTATATTTACTAAGATATAGTTTCGTTTATTTAAAAAAAGGCAAAATGATTAGGAACAGTACTCATACAAGTTTTATTTATCATGTTCATATGAGTATACCATATGCATATTAACAAATATGCTAATATGGCTATCATATGTCATCTTCGCTTAGGGAATCGTCATAACAAATGCCAATACAAGTGATAAAGTAAGATAGTACTTTGTACCATGTATTCACACGTACACGTAATTTACAGTGAACCATCCCATGGAGTCCTGCAACATAACTAATGTATCTCTGGCATCAAACTATAATTCAAGATGCCTTTTAGTAAAGGAAAACAGTATAAGTACATGTACACATTAAATACAGAAAGCTGATCAATGATGGTCACTGTTTGGAGATTCTACGTCAAGATTCAATCATCATCTTCCTCATCATCACTGTCTGTTTCAGTGTCAAAAGTGTCATTTGCACACTCATGTCCAAGGCATGCACATAATTCTGTACATTTAAGTCCTGTCTGGAGGCAATGGCACTTTCTTGCGACGGTACACTCAATATCGGTGCAATACATATGAGTCAGCTTGCGGACTTCCAGTGGGGCTAGCTCATTGGTACACATCAAAGGTTTAAGGTAGCCATCAATAGACACTTCCCAGCCGTTACCATTGGGATCCCACACTTTAGGGTTCGGAATGTGACTGTTGTATTGGTGTCTTTTTGTCCAAAACCACCTCCTAGTAGTCATTACCCTATTCCGCACTCCGAACTCTTTACTCTCCATAAGCTAACCTGTCCCTGTCTAACCTATATACATATAGAAGTACTATTGTCCAAATTGCACACGTTCCTCTGTAAAATTTTGACATAGGCTGTATTTGCCAAAATAAATTAAAGGGTTTCGGCGAGTAACTACTCAACATGTTTCGGAGCCTTTTACCCGCACATGTCTCCCTAAGTAGCGGCCCCTTGTCTAAGCTAAATATTCAGCAAAGACAACCCACATAATAATGAATAAATATGAACGAGGCAAATGATGTATTAGCTAAATACGTGAAGTTTTGCTTATAAATGCAGACCTTCATTATAAAAGAAGAATACCTATCAACGTAATGTGTTAGGTTTGTGATATTTGAAAAAATACTGTCACTTTTGAGTATTTTTTTAATATTGCATAAATGTGCATTTAGGCATGTCAGAAAAGAATGAAAGTCATTAGCATTTATGCCAAAAACATGTTAACAAAACAATTTTTCTTAACAGGATTTTAAGTACAATTAAGCAAACATGTAACTGTTGTAGGCCGCTGCTTGCTACCGATAGTCATTTGTATTTCAGTCAAGAGAATGCAATGAAAATATTAACCAGATATCAAGTACAATTAGGCAAGCTTGTAACTGTCGTAGGCCGCTACTCGCTACCGATAGCCCCTGGGGGTTTAACCTAAGAGAAAACAAGCTAGCCTAAAATGTCTGAAAGGTGAACATTAAAACAGAATGATGCCAAAAGATAAAATTAAGTCGAAAAAAGGGCAAGTCTAAAATCTCAAAAATTATTGAAGCCAAACTTTCTAACCATCTCCGGATATTAACAGCAAAATTTGTAGAAATATTTGACCAAAAGTACATCTTTGAATCCTCCTGACTCAAGTTTATTGTAAATAAAAATTTGGTTCTAGATGCAAAGTCCTGAAATTTAGAACAAATACGACCAAATCTCAAAGTCTGTGAAAAAACGTATTATATCCAATAGTATCCGAAATAATACTGTCTGGGAAAGGATAGTTAACTACTTCAAAGTTAAACTCATCTATTTTGTGATAGACTTTAATACAAAACCTTTCATTAGTGACCTGAATATCAAAGTCCAAAAACACATCTCTGAAACCATCTCAATTGTTACCCTCCAAAGGGATATCCAAAGGGATATCTTTTGGGTAAATTTCTTAAGCAATTTTACTGAAAGTTTGTACATTTACACAAGCAATGTCATCAATATATCTTGAGTTGTTTGATAATTTTGTAGCCATTTGAAATTCCTTTTTCATCAAATTATCCATATACTTTAATTCAACCAGGTTAAATATAAATCTGCCAGTAAAGAGGAGCAGTTGCTACCCATTGCAATGCCTTTTATTTGTTGAAAAACCAATGGTCCACATTGAACAAAAGCATTATCCAAAAGAAATTTTATAGCATCTATCAAAGTTTCAACAGTGTACGATTTAATGTTACTTTTTGAACATTTGTTGTGTTATGCTTTCTTTGTATATGAATGAATATTAATGTATGGTTTACCATTATGGTTAAACATTTTGCTTATTAATTCTGAAAGTGAACTTTTAACTTCATCAATGAGTAGATTTGTGTGCGGTGAAGAAAAATCAAAACATTTGATATTTTCTGCTTTAACATCTTTGATTTTAGATACAAACTCGGAAGAACTGCTAATACTCCAAAAACAATTTAATTCACTGTTTCTAGAAATTGCACTACAGTATTTACGAAAATGATTCCTAATTGCAGTCAAACACAATGTTCCTTCTTTTGATAATTGTTTTCTTGTACATTTTGCAGCACCGGCTATGAATCTAGATTTAAAAGAGTTTTATGTAATTTGATAATCCAGAATAAAAGTGGAATAGAGGAGTCCTCTTCAGAAATTTTGATATTAAATTCCTTTTCATCTCATCTTTATGTGTATCTATTAAATTATCAATGGATTGTTTGTGTAATTTATATACGTCATTTCCTCTTATGTCTGAAATATTGTTTATACCAAGTTGTTTTGAATGAAATATTGTTTATACCAAGTTCTTTTTTCAAAACATCCAGAAAGTATTTTTTGCAGATGATCCCAAGATTGTTCCCTGCCTTATCTATGTTAGTGACTACAAAACTTTCTCGTAGTTCTTTGACTGCTTTTGAAACTTCAGGTTGTTTTAGATTTACCGTATTGAAATTCGTAATGTGGGATTTGTAACAATAAATTCTTTTTCTAGAGACTTTTTTCAAGTTTGATAACCGTGCTTTAAATTTCTGAAATTCTATTTTTCTTTCTTTGCCCATTTCATACAGTAAGAATCAAATGCATCACATGTATCCTGAAAAATATTGTCAATGTTCAACTTGGGACATATCCGAAATTTTGTACCTTTTTTCAAAATTTGTTTTAAACTGGAATTTTGTATGATATCCAAATTACCTGTAAATACATGTTTGTGGTATGCATCAACAAAATGTGAATATTTACTGTTAGACATACAATCACAATTTTGATTCGCTGCGATATCTTTAAGAGTAATTGAAGCCAGAAATTGCTTGTAATTCATGATACCTTGTCTAATATTGTTGCCATATTTGTACAAAATGATGGGGGGGGGGTCTTTTATTTTGCACTCCTTGGGAATCATGTTACGAACAAATTTCAATTTGAAAAGGGACTGAATGTTTAGTGAATCAATAATTTTGTGTTTGAAAGGAATGCTGCAAAACATTTGATCTAATTTTTTCTTATTAGAATCTGGTTTCCCAATAGTTGTTGTATAAGCGTACACAATTTCACAAAAATTCTGCGGAAATGTGTGTTCTGAATCAGTAAGACCCAAATATTCATTAATTGCTGTTATGTCTCGAAATGATAGTGCTTTAAGAGCTGTATGTAATTAATCAATGCCATTGTGGCACCAGATGGCACATTGGTATCGTGCCCTTTTCACATGTTGCTCAAATACATCCTCAGTAGGCGGTAGTTGAGCAGCTGATCGGTCTGTGGTGGAGGCAAGCGTATATCGTAGCTTGTCCAAAGTAGTTTTTAAATCAGTCCCTTTTCCTGTGTTGAGAGCTTTGCTACATAAAACAGGTATTGGGATTTAGCTTGGCTGGGGGTGGCTTCTAGGTTCACGGTACAAAATTATCTAACCTGCAAATACATTAAAACGTTGGTGTTCTCACCAGGTCCAAGCTTCATTATAGAAAATAATCCAGTTCACCATGTTTATATTATCAATCATGCAACACATTTTGACAATATGCACAGTCATTCTCAATAACACTGATAATGAGACAATCACATAGCAGAGAAGCAGAATCCGACGTGGACTCTGGAAGTCAAAGAAATGTGCCCAGATTTATGCTTTCTGGTGCCTCTACAACACAACATTATAAAATCCTAATTTGAAGATGACCTCATTCGCATAGATTTAATGATAGGGTTTCTAAATTGTCTTCATTTCATTTTTTTTCCTTCGGTAATATGTTTGCTAAATTTGCTCAAATTCCAACAATGCGTTCTGAAGAAAGCACTTTTGCACAAGCTAGCCAGACCAGACAAGCCATAAACATAATGCCCCCCCCCCCCCCCCCCCCCCCCCCCCCCGTGGCGGACCCATAAAATTTCAGTAAAGCCGTGAACGCAAAATGTTGAAAAGACGATTGGGATTCTATGTTCTATATGCTTTGAAGCACTTTTCAAGAAATGTAACTTTTTGCATTGGTACAGCACATAATGTGTGATATACATCTCTAGAATGGCTTCAAAACCCCCAACATCTGAAGACTAATTTGCATACATGTAATGGTGTCCACTTCATATACTCTAGTAAATTTGGTATCAGTATATCCCTGGAAATATATTACCTTCATCATTTAACATTTACCCCCATTTTTTGGTAAATTGGCAACTGCAGCAAACAACATCAACAAATAGAGGTATTTATATTGCCAAATAGATGACAAAATTTTGAATATAATTATAATACTAATGATGTTAATCAAATATTTTTTTAAAAGCTTCACGTCTGTTGAAAAAGTAAGGTTAGTGTTACCATCTGATGAAATTTGGAGTGCTTATCTTCAAAATTAAGGCAGATATTAAAAAAATAATGAAAAGTAGTCATTTTCCACCAAAAATAGAGGTTGCCATAGAAACGGGCGTGTAAACATACCAAAAAACGCTTTTCGGACTCCACAACCTATTTTTCTGTGAAGAGGCGACGTGCGCACATTTTGATATAGGTTGTGTCTTGTTATACCTTTGGTTGGGGGTTGCACCTATTTTTAAGGCACTTTTGAAGCATTTGCCGCTAGTCTATAATTGGTGATATACTTTCTGAGGGAGTTCTAATGAATAGCCTGCAGGCCTTAGGCTGCTCAATGAGGGATGCAGATTAACAGACATGTAATGAAGAGAGATAAACAGCCGAATAAAACAATAAAATAGCACTCCTATTGACTGAGTCAACAGCTTTCCTTGGCATGGGTTGGGCACTAAGTGCTGTTGACCTGGGGCATGTGATCTTGATAAGTCTCATGTACATTTCTCAGTCAAATTGTTTTTCAAAACTGTTGAAATTAGTAGAATACACTGAAGCAGACGACATTTGACCACCAGCAGGTTTTGGACGGTTTGAGGGGGAAAGGGTTAACTGGATGATTTGAGTGGAAAAAGGTTGATTAATGGCCAAGTACATTTATTAAAAACCATCCCTACTAGCTGTAGGTAAGGTCTATCTGTCATAAGATTTAAGATCATTAAGTATCACAGTTCCTGTTCAGACAAAACCGTTGGAAGGACAGACAGTGATGATTACTATATCCCCACCTCCATTTCCCGGGCAGGCCATAGCAAAAGCATGCAGTCATTGCTTTCTATAACAAACCCACCTCATCAGTGGCACCATACATGTCAAGATGAACAGTGGGGGCTCCCCGCACTTGGTTCAGGTCCTGGTGAAGTTCCTCTAACAAGTACGACATAAACTCGTGAGCATCCTGCTGTGAGTACCCTGCAAACTGGTTTGCTCTGGTTGCTATAACTCTCTGCAGAGTAAAGAATGCAACTACACTGTCTCCAGTTGGAACATTATATGTGAACATTTAACCATTTCCCCTTGAACTAAGACTGAGTCAACAGCTTTCCTTGCCAAGGAAAGCTGTTGACCTGGGGCATGTGATCTTGATAGGTCTCATCTGCAAGTCTCTGTCAAATTGTTTTTCGTTACTGTTGAAATTAGTTGAAAACACCGAAGCAGACGACATTTGACCACCAGCCGGTTTTGGTTTAAAGGGGAAAAGGCTATTTTTCATCGTTGCACGACAGAAGGCCAAACATTAATCCCGCACATTAAACTTCCCCTGGCAAGTCATGCTGCAGCTGCCCTTGCGGCAGCTGCAGCATGACTTGCCAGGCAGTGCCAGAACCACTGACTTAAGACTATAGGCATGTTGGTACTTCAATGAAAGCTCTTTTCATGAAGAATTTAAACAAGCAATATTCTTCTTAAATCCAGGTAAATATATGGAAAAATTAGGGACCGGTATGGTATGAGTTAATACAAATTCCAGCTAAATAATCTACAATGAATGATTTCTGAAATGGAATTGCATTAGGAATTGTTGACGCAATGAAACAACACAGAACACAAACCTTCGTATCATAAGGGGCATAGGATCAATGAAACAGCACAGAACACAAACCTTCAGATCATAAGGGGCATAGGATCTGTGTTGTCCAGACCAGAGGTTTACCAACAGGTCTGCAAATATGTCTGCCAGACGACTGCTGGTTGTCCACTCTTTGTATTTGCCACCTGCAATACATGAGCAAGGACAATCATGTTAGTACACTTCTTATTTAGATAAAATGATACATGAGCATGGACAATAATGTTAGTACACTCACTACTTGGATAAAATGATACATGAGCATGAAAAATCATGTTAGTACACTTGTTACTTGAATAAAAAGGATCCATGACCGTGGACAATCATGTAAGTACACTTGATACTTGGATAAAAATAATCATCACAACAGAGTTCACTGTTGATAGAATTGCAATATATATTGTGTCTTGTTATGACATGAATGGTTATCATACTTTAATCCCTAAGTTATCATATGTAAGGCAAATCATATATGATCATTTGCATTTAATTCAATCACATAAAGAGCAAAGGAATTTGGAATCAAAAATTGATAATTTACAAACTCTTGTCAATATTCTGGTATTGATATTTGCCTGCTATATCCCAATCTACATGCATATTAACCCTTAAAGTGCTGATTTAAGAGTGAGTCAACAGCTTTCCTCGGGACACTTTGCACGCAATGCGCGCAAAGTGTCCCGAGGAAAGCTGTTGACTCAATCTTAAACTTAAGACTAAGACTACCTTTTGCTTCAGACAAGGCTTCCTGATATTTGAATGAAAGGTATCTTCATGAGGAATTTGACCCTTTTAACCATTATATGTTTAATGGTAATGAAAAAGCAGCTATAGCAGTGATTAACACTTTAAGGGTTAAAATGATGGTGATGATATACATGTAAAATTGTAGCCACAGATGACATATGACTCTGTTTCTAGTCTATAAATGAAGCATGGAGACTGGAGTTCACCTGCGAAGTGGTCCCTCACTTCATAGGTATGGGCCAGGACCTGTAGTACGCTGTTCATGAAACACGTATTTCCAACATTCTTCAACCCTGTCTGACCTGGTTCCACTCTTTTGTCTTTCTTTTTCTTCCCCTAAAATGAAAGAAAAAGTATTCACTGTTAAATTATGCATCTTACCAGATCCCCATAAGCTACAATATAATTTAATTCCCATTAGTGTTGTCCAATCAAGTGTCCAGAAATACCTTTTCAAACTTGTTCTGACATAAACATGGCATAAACATCAGTTCTTGACACGTCAGCCACACACCAGGTAAGCTGCCAGACAGACAACAACAGCTACCAGTACTTTGATACTTTAGAGCATTTAGAGATTGCAAGTTTTTGAACAAAAAAAAAAAAAAAAAAGAAAAAAAAAACTAATGAGATTAACAGTTAAAACAGACACTTATAACAGATCGAAGGCATAGTCATAATTAATTCCTGCTAGATGCATAGGTCAACATACATGTTCTCCGGCTAATGTGGCAAGGACAGTACCATGTTGTAACATACATGTTCTCTGGCTCATGTGGCAAGGACAGTACCATGTTGTAACATACATGTTCTCTGGCTCATGTGGCAAGGACAGTACCATGTTGTAACATACATGTTCTCTGGCTCCATGTGGCAAGGACAGTACCATGTTGTAACATACATGTTCTCTGGCTCATGTGGCAAGGACAGTACCATGTTGTAACATACATGTTCTCTGGCTCCATGTGGCAAGGACAGTACCATGTTGTAACATACATGTTCTCTGGCTCCATG
Source organism: Hermodice carunculata (assembly GCA_964020975.1). Taxonomy (NCBI): domain Eukaryota; kingdom Metazoa; phylum Annelida; class Polychaeta; order Eunicida; family Amphinomidae; genus Hermodice; species Hermodice carunculata. Next base: position 96,342,805 of record OZ026624.1, on the reverse strand, counting down.
TGGCAAGGACAGTACCATGTTGTAACATACATGTTCTCTGGCTCCATGTGGCAAGGACAGTACCATGTTGTAACATACATGTTCTCTGGCTCCATGTGGCAAGGACAGTACCATGTTGTACCATGCTTTTGGAGCACACTAAGGTCTATAAAGAAATTGTCAATGAATGCTAACATTTTTGTGCATACTATGCAGCTGTCCAGAATACTATCCTGGAGAAGTTATAAAATGCCTTGTGTAAAGTAAAGGTACACACGTATACGACTCGTATAAGACTCACCGAAATATAGTTTGTAACAGCCCTGACTGGGCTCGTTACCGTCTTCGCAGCCGCACAGACAGTATCCTTAGCCACCTAAAAATAGGACTGTATTTCAACCAAATGTGGCAGAACTTTGAAACTGAAATTAAGTTTAACATTTTGGGAGTGTTAGAAATTGCATGTGATGTGCAGCAATAGCGTTGCATTCATAATTTAACAAACATTATTGTCAAAATAAAATTCACAATATGTATTTAAACTGCTTAGGTTTAACATTCTTAATGTGTGTATATATTTATCACATGACTCACATAATAATGATAATGATAATGATAATAATAATAATAATAATAATAATAATAATAATAATAATAATAATAATAATAATAATAATAATAATAATGTACTCTCTAGGGTGTATCTGTGTGAACCAGAAACACTATAATGTCTAGTGCAGTCTTTCCACTTCGGTGGTATGTCATAGGAGATACAAGAATATTGGGGTACGTATACATGGTCATTTCATTTAGCAATCAAATGCAATGACATCTGGCAAACATAGAATACTGTTGTTGTTGTTGTAGTATTATTGTTATTATTATTATTATTGTTATTATTATTATTATTATTATTATTATTACTATCATTATTACTATTATTATTATTATTATTATTATTATTATTATTATTATTATTATTATTATTATTATTATTATTATTGAGTTTTAACAGCCTATAAATACAGCTGGTAATCGAAAGTGTATTAAAAGTTTTGGGAAAGTAATTTAATTTGTACTTCCCAAAGGAAGTAATGCAAATGAATAAAGTATACATGATTAATGGCACTTGTTTTGTATCAATGAATACAGCACGTGTGATTGATGGCACTTGTGGTGTATCAATGACTACAGCATGCATGATTGATTGATGGAACTCATGGTGTATCAATGAATACAGATGCATGATTGATTGATGGTACCCATGGTGTATCAATGACTACAACATGCATGATTGATTGATGTTACTTGTGGTGTATCAATGAATACAGCATGCATGATTGATTGATGGTACCCATGGTGTATCAATGAATACAGCATGCATGATTGATAGTACTTGTGCTGTATCAATGAATACAGCATGCATGATTGATTGATGTTACTTGTGGTGTATCAATGAATACAGCATGCATGATTGATAGTACTTGTGGTGTATCAATGAATACAGCATGTGTATTTGATGGCACTTATAGTGTGTCAATGAATACAGCATGCATGATTGATAGTACTTGTTGTGTATCAATGAATACAGCATGCATGATTGATGTTACTTGTGGTGTATCAATGAATACAGCATGCATGATTGATAGTACTTGTGGTGTATCAATGAATACAGCATGCATGATTGATAGTACTTGTGGTGTATCAATGAATACAGCATGTGTGATTGATGGCATTTATAGTGTGTCAATGAATACACTGGTGGTAGATGTGGTATATAGAATGTATTGTGAAGAATGAAATGGTTACTGACCTGCCATGTAGACTTTTCTTCAGAACCGTCAGCGCTGCCTGGGTTCTGACCCAATGTCTCAGCTGAAAAAAGGACAAAAAGTGATCACTTAATGTCCACAGTACAGGTATCTACTTCTTACATGGAAAATGCCAATTGCAAACAACCTTTTTTCTCTTAAACCACACTTTTTTTTCTTTCAACAAACTACACGAGAAAAATGGCCAGACATACATCTGCCAAGGTAATAAAATTTCCATTCAAAAAAAAAAAAAAAAAAAAAAAAACCACACAAAAAAAACAAGCAAACACAAAAAAAGTCAGACTGTTATGATTAATGTTCTTCTTTTTCATCCGATTGCAAAATTCATGGTATGTGATCTAACTACCGCACATGACTGTATCTGAATATACTGGCTATATCAATATATAGTCTTTGGATAAGACTGTATCTGAATATACTGGTTACAGGTGCGGATCCAGGATTTGTCAAGGGGGGGGGAGCTGAACATAGCAAGTAAGGCCGGGGGTCCGGGGGCCCCCCAGGCCCCCGGCGGGTCCAGGGCAGAGCCCTGGCAGGGGGGTCGGGGGGTTGGAGCCCCCCCAAGCTGCAGGGTTTTAATGCATTTAAAGGGGCATAGGCTCCCGGCGAGTCCAGGGCAGAGCCCTGGCAGGGGGTCAAGGGGGGCAGAGCCCCCCCAAAGCTCCAGGCTTTTAATGCATTTAAAGGGGCATAGGCCCCTGGCGGGTCCAGGGCAGAGCCCTGGCGGGGGGTTAAGGGGGCAGAGCCCCCCGAAGCTCCAGGGTTTTAATGCATTTAAAGGGGCATAGGCTCCCCAGCAGGGGTCCAGGGCAGAGCCCTGGCGGGGGGTCAAGGGGGGCGGAGCCCCCCGAAGCTCAAGGGTTTTAATGCATTTAAAGGGGCATAGGCCCCCAGTGGGTCCAGGGCTCTGGGGGGTAAAGGGGGGGCGGAGCCCCCCGAAGTTCCAGGGTTTTAATGCATTTAAAGGGGCATAGGCCCCCGGCAGGTCCAGGGCAGAGCCCTTGCGGGGGGTCAAGGGGGGCAGAGCCCCCCAAAGCTCCAGGGTTTTAATGCATTTAAAGGGGCATAGGCCCCCGGCGGGTCCAGGGCAGAGCCCTGGCGGGGGGTCAAGGGGGGTGGAGCCCCCGAAGCTCTAGGGTTTTAATGCATTTAAAGGGCATAGGCCCCCGGCGGGTCCAGGGCAGAGCCCTGGCAGGGGGTCAAGGGGGTGGAGCCCCCGAAGCTCCAGGGTTTCAATGCATTTAAAGGGGCATAGGCCCCTTGCGGGTCCAGGGCAGAGCCCTGGCGGGGGTAAAGGGGGGCAGAGCCCCACGAAGCTCCAGGGTTTTAATGCATTTAAAGGGGCATAAACTGCTTTATTCTGTCAATAAAATACAGTGGCTCCCCTCTTACAAGGCACCCAAAATACAGCCTAAAAGTGGCCTAGTAAGAGGGGTGGCCCCTTCTAGAGGGGGAATATATATAATAAAATGTTACACTTTCTGCATAAGAATGGTGACTTTTCAAGATGAGTGGCCTCTGGTGAGAGGGGCCTTATACAGGGTACCACTGTAAGAGATATGATGTCTGGTTTATCTTCATTTGGGATTTTGTATATCCATCGTGCAGTTCTGTTTGCTGCTTCATTTAGTTACTTATCTCCAAAAACACAGTCAAAACAGTCGTAAGAAATAATGTCTCTCCATCTATTTATTGGACGCACATGTAAATTCCCAAGTTTAAATGGCAAACTTTCCCGAACTTATGACGTCAAACCGGAAATTTACAATGCATGGCGGGAAGTAAAATAGCCTGGCTCCTTGCGATTCACTACTCTGGCTTATGCATTCACGTTGTGAACCAGTCTTCCTGCACCCGACGGAGGGCGCTGCAGTATTTGTTACTGTCTTTGTGCCTGTCAGCCTGAGGATCTTTGACACCACGTTGATTAATCGACTCTGTGTCTTAGAAATTCGGTGATTCGGAAAGCTCAGACCAAAGATGTAATGAGTAACCCCCCTATACTTTCTCGTGTGACCGGGGGGGGGGGGGGGGGGGGGGGGGGGGGGGGGGGGAGCGCGCGCTCCCGGCATTCCCCCCCAAAATCCACGCCTGGGTTATATGAATATAATTATAGTCTTCGGACATGACTGTATCTGAATATACTGGTTATATCAATATATAGTCTTTGGCTATGCTGTCAGTACTCAATACGGCCATGTAGGCTACATAAACAGACTTGCAATTATTTATGTGCTACAAATTTGAAGGAACTACTTACAGGCTGTCAAATGTTCAGTCTCTTTTTCTCCTGCGAGTGCATCTCCTTCTTTTGCAGCCTGAAATGTTTGCATCGATACAAAGTAACTATACATTGTGATTTACAAGTGTTCAGTTTATAAGTAATGTTATTCCTTTCAGCCAAATGAAGTATCACTCAAGCTACACCAATGTTAAAGAATATAGGCTTGTTAATGTAGAATATAGGCTTGTTAATGTAGCTGATGCTCAGTTTTAATATTTGTTAACACATGACTACAGGATAAATCAGTTCTCGCCACGCAAGGCACGTTCTGTAGAATTTCACCCTATTCCAGTTCTATTTCATTTGCCCATACATTGAAACTACTCATTAAAATATTGTGCTGTACCTAGGGTAACTATTTGAGTTGGCATTTGCCTTGATAGGATATTTAGCCTATAGATGTGACAAGGAAACCAGTCAACTTCCTGAGTGACACCTATTTAATAATGTGACTTCAAAACAATTAAGGTCACAGATTTCTATCCAAAGGTATAGTGGGGAGACTATGCATACAGCTCTACCTTAATTGTTAATCAAACAGTGTCTACCTACCAAATCTCCAGCCTGTTTCTGCTTCTCTAATGTTTTGCGTGATGGTTGACCTCGGTCCTGTATGTGTAGGTGTTTCAACCCAGTGGAGGATTCCTCCCCCGTGGATTCAGCTGACCGATCACCAACCACTGGCTTGCTGTGTGTTTCATCACTTTGACCTTGGTAGCCTGGATGAGTTTGGTGACTTGATTCAGGCGGTGTCTCCAAAGTTTTAGATTCATCAGAGCCACGGTGACAGAGCAGATCTGGAGAACTGTCCTGACCAGATAGTTGATCTTGGTGCATTGATCCAGTCGATGTCTCTAGTTTCCCAATTTTATATGATTGATCTTCCAATTTCATTCCTTTATATGGGTCACTCTGCCTTATCCCATGACGCTCATCTAGGGAGCTAATTTTGCGAGACACCTTTGAGTTTCCTTGTATTTCAGCAGATTTACCCTGAGATTTTGTTTCAGAAGACCCCTCTGCATCTTTCATTCCCTGAGAGGATCTTAAAGCAGTGTCCCTCATTGTGCCGCCAGTGTCCCTCATTGTGCCGCCAGTGTCCCTCATTGTGCTGTGAGTGCCCCTCATTGTGCTGCCAGTTTCACTCATTGTGCTGTCAGTCTCCCTCATATTGGTGTCAGTCTCCCTCATTGTGCTGCCAGTCTCCCTCGTTGTGTTGCCAGTCTCCCTCATTGTGCTGTGAGTGCCTGTCATTGTGCTGTCAGTGTCCCTCCCTATGTTGCTTGAACTGTTTTTCTGAGAAAGAAAAATCAAGTTTTTCCCTTAATAATACACTTGACCTAGGACATACACGTATCATCTGAAAGACTGCAATTCTACAAGACACTTTTATTTTCTAATTTTACAGTGGCAAGGGCAAAGACCTCTACTTCACAGACTGCTGTCTTTAACCAGTCCTACTGCCTTTAGTTTTATATTTCAACCCATAAAATTACACATTTTTGTTGGTATGGGCCTGTACATTAGAAATTCATCCAAAAGTGGGAAAATTGGACATTTTTAAACAGAAAATGGGCCTTTGGTGGGAGGGTCTAATTAGTAAATTTTCTGTATCTACTCGTTTTCTCTCAATGTAATCCCAGTTTAAAATAAATGAAACGCAGCAAATGCAACCCACCAATCTTAAAAAATCTCTGTCTAATTCCTGCATGCTTCTGCCAGATGACGGACCCCATTCTCCATTGTGTCCAGTTTCTTGTTTTAGATCTTGATGCCTAGTTGCTTGTGCCTGATCTTGATACACAGTTGTCTGATGTTTTGCTCCCTGGGAATTGTGTACATGTGGATATTCATTATTGGAAAAGGCTTCGTGACCTGTTCTAGAAGACCACTCATGGGCTGATCCAACAGACGATATATTTTGCACTCCTCTTTTGCCACGAGTCTTCAGGAGTTTTGCTTCTTCTGCTGGTAAATCCTGGAATCCTTTGCTCACTGATTTGTCATCAAAAGTTGATTCATGTGAGGCAGGGACTTTATCTAGGTTGTTCCTGTGGCCATAAACCCTGCTATTCAAGTTGTCAACTTGCGTTCGCTGTGAGAAACAAATTGATAGCTTTACTTTACTTTATTACTACAGTAAAGAGATTCTCTGGGAAAAGTTTAATTACCAAAAACTACAGGATCCAACCCTGCTTATTCTATGCTGAGCATCAAGTGGGTGGAAAGAAATCATTTATAATGGTTTCCTGTAAATACAGAGTAAAGTAACATGTAACACTAGGAAAGATGATTAGCTGCATAGCAAATCAGTGTGTGTGTCTTCAAAGTAATAGTTTTGAAGATATTCAAGTTTTAAAATTTCAAATGCTGCTAATTAGCATAATTTAAATTGCTACAACTTTTGTTTTAAATTCATTAAATTCGCAATGACATCTGTATCTATTATACTTTTGAAGATATTCAAGATTTAAAATTTCAAATGCCCCTAATTTGCATAATTTTAAACACCTTCATTCATCTGTATAAAAATGGTCAAACTCCTTATATGGAGGTACAATCATGCCAAGTTTAGAGTTTCTATGTATAATAGTGTCCGAGAAAAGTGTTGGACAAATTTGCTGGTAAAGAAGAAAGAAAGAAAGGAAGAAAAAATTTCAGGAAAAACAAAAAAGTGTGTGTTGACACACACACTTTAATTACAGAATTGTCAATGCCTATATTTTGATGTATGTGTTATTTATGTATGTACAATGACAAGTATAACTAGATCTGCATATGGGTCAGAATGCTACACAGGATGTTGATCAATCCAATGAAATTTGTGTCAAAGCTATCGGGGCTGTCAATTTGTACACATATGACCTACAACGTACACCCCACAGATGGATACAGTAAATTTATAGATTAAAGTTAGACCACATTCCTCTTTTTAATACCTCAGGCATTAATTAATCTAGTGTTCTGATTGGCTAAGTGGGCATGTAACAGTTTTGACTGTTAACGGCAAGAAAATTACTGTTGCCCGCATTGTTTGAGAAAATGTTCAAAGCAATTATCACAGACCAATGTGTACATGTATGTCTTGTTATGAGGCAGAAGGATCACCACAGGAAACATCAGTCACGTGCGTAGTGCGTGTCGGGCTTTGTGCATGCGCATGCGCGGCGGATTGGCCACCCGTGTGGCACGAGCGTCGGTTGACCATTGTGTGACCGTTGGGCAGTTGTACTTCAGCCGGCGTGCACCTCGGATCGATTTGTCGATTTCTCTAGATTTCCGATTTGTTTTCCAATTCTGGGTAGTTGAAATTTCAACAAATTGTCTTGCAACAGCTCTACAAATTTCCTACACGCTTTACTCTACAGCATTTCATCTACGTCCCGTACAACGGTTCAAGGCTGTCAGCATCACCCAGAAGTCTTCAAAGTGCCCTGCTCCATCCTTTGTATTCCTTGACGGTAAGTGCGTTTTCACTTGGAGAATAAGTTACAGGTGCAAATTACGGCCTGATCACCGTCGCAACAGTTCACATACATTTTATTTTCACCAATTTGTTACACCGTGGTTCAATTTCCAGTTTCAACGGAATCCCAGATATCTAGGTCTTAATGGCATCAGGAGCTCACAGCCGTACTCATGCTGTCGTCATCCTAGGCCATAGTTTTATCAACTGTTGGCAGGGGTTTATAGCAGATTCTTCTGACCGTGAGGTCGCTTCTAATTTCAGGCTGAATCACAAGTTTCAGGGTGGATTGAATGTCATTTTCATGGGCAGAGGAGCAGGACGCATCAGCCACATTCTTGCCATGGCCCCAAATGTAATTCGAACTTGCAGTGACCCAGTTTCAGTCGCCATGTTGCAGATAGGGGGAAACGATATCACGCCACAAACTCATCCAGACGCTTTGGCAAAGAGCATCGTTGCAGCAGCAGAGTACATCCATATTGGATTGAATGTACCACAGGTTGTAATCTCCCAGCTTTTTTTCAGAGATTCAGCGTGTCGACGTGACTACAACGACATCGTGCTCAAGGTAAACAAGGCCGTCAGCGACATCATGAAGAAACAATATAAAGGTACAGGGGTTGTGTTTTGGCGCCATCAGGGGTTCTGGGAACCGTTGGTTTGCTCAGAATTAATGTGTCACGACGGCGTACATTTTAACACCGATGGGAATGAGAAATACTACAAAAGTATCAAGAGCGCTTTGGTTCAAGCAGTCAAACGTGCTTTGTAGGCTGACCCGGATGTTGCGGGGCACGGGGTTAATCTATCCTTTGGTTTGCTTTGCAGCATTACATAGCTGAGCGGGATGTTCACGCGGCGTTCCCTTTGTTTTCAGCTTATGATGGGCCCACCTTATGTTTCAAGTTTTCCTCTCCCTGCGGATCAAGGCGTACTATGTTTTGTTGTAAATTTTCCTCGCCCGTGGGTTTGAGGCGTGCATGTTCTTCATTTAAAAGTTCATATATTTGCCTGCACCTAAAATGTCCCCTTATATCTATGTGGGTTACTTTTGAGAATATAACTTTGGCTAAGTTCCTATTGATAGAGGTTGCTGCACGTCATAATTCAAGATTTGATATGTTCCAAGATACCTCTCCTCCTGGATTGAGGCGTAAATTCATATTCGAGTCTTGTCTTCAACACAGTACAGATTAACCTTCCCCTCTGGATCCAGGTGGATTGCACGGTTTTTTATGCATGGAGGGAAGAGTTTCTTCCACAAGGGGAATTTGTTCAACAGGCCAGCATCAGTTAGTTTGTACCCATCAGGTCTCTACTGCTGGTTGGTGCCTTAGGTGCAGGGTTAGAGCACCCATGGTGTATCTTGTGTCACACCATGTGCCAATTGGCGGGCCTTATTATTATTTCCATTTAATTACAGATGTACGTTGAGCTGGCAAAAAAAAAAAAAAAAAAAAAAAATTTTGATGGTCTGCCCCAGTCATACTGTAGCTTGGTGGTAGGCCGACACATTACATTGAATGCATCAACTTTATTAAAGACATGTCTCGTCTCTATTCACCTTCAAGTATTACAGTGGGCCAGTCACAGTTTTTAGCAAACAATAAGATCTTGCATGCTGTAATTACCAATTGGAAGTAATGTGTTTCTCACCCATTGTGTAAGGACAAGGGTATCCTATTACAAAACAGTCACAAGCTGGTCAAAACAAGCAATATATCAGTTGAGACTGTGGCCCCTGCATTGGTTTACTCAACAATGGCTGGTACGTTTGATAGGTATCTGCCCCCCTCATGCTCATGCATTACTCGGTCAATTTGTCTGCTGTTGATTCAATTTGTTGCAGATGCCTCCTAAAACACGTGGTCGGCGTACTGCACTGCCTGTTGAGCTGCAGCCTGCCAGGAGGCAGAGGGCGCATACTCCCCCATCATAACCAAACTCAGCCATACCAGTCGACCAGGACGTGTTGACATTACTCCAAGCCCGCATCGCCAGTCTAGAAGCAAGGGTGCAGGAGCCAACGGCAACACAACTCCCCTCTCCCACACCAGTGCCTAGTACGTCAACAGGGCTGACCCATGCTGGCCCACCCCCTGTTGTATCCACCTCTCCGACGGAATCTAGTTCCGACTATGATTCCGACAACGGTGCTAGGGTGAAGGTCTCTAAAAAAGGTAAAGTTGGGTGCTCAAAAGCAAGGAAAAGTGCAATCAGGAAGGTTCCCAAAGGCAGGAAATCCCATAATCGCAAGAGCCACAGGTCGAAACGTAAGTGTGACTCTTCAGAGGAATCATCTGGGTCATGGGAGGGGAGACTGAGAGCTAAGTCTAAGAAAGCCAAGGTCAGTAGTGACTGAGATGTTGAGTCTCTGTCCTCTTTAACCTCGTCCTCCACCGATCGGAGCTCAACTTCTTCATCTGTCAGCTCAAAGTCAGGTGAGATGAAGTACAGTAAATTTAATAGCACAAAAATTAGGCTTGAGGATAGAATCCCCCAAAAGACAAAGAGGAAAATCTGGGCCCATGATTTCATTGAGTTCAATGATTTATTGGCAGCTTCCCGTAGACCTGGTTTTCTTTTCGAGTCGTCCAAGGCCAGGACAAAATCTCAAATGTCTGTCAATTCTATCTTAGACTGGCTGAATGCATTCCAGGTATTTGCTGCCGTCTACATGCCAAAATTTCCAAAAGACGCCCAGAGCCTTTTCCAATATATGCATACCATAATGGAACTGTCACGTTTGGGAGGTGACTGGAAGTCTTATGACCAGTACTTCCGGATGGCTCGGGCCTGCTCAGAGAGCATTGCCTGGGACGAACTTGATGCAGAGTTAAACATGCAATACCGGTACAGCTCGCGGCCAACACAATCGCCCTTTCCTGTCAAGAACCGACCAAGTCAAAACGACAGCCCAGTTCCGTGAGCGCGCGACCTCTTTCCCACAGGTACCTGCTGGCGATTTCACGCAGGCAAGCGTTGTAACGCTGCAACCTGCCAGTTCCCCCACACCTGCTTTGTGTGTAATGGCCAACACCCAGCCTTCAAATGCCGGCGGGGGTATCAATCCCAACCAAATGCGAGAAACCAAACCAGGTTTAACCAACATAGGGAGGGGCGCACAGATCCCTGGTACCCAAGGCAGAACCCCCCGAACCCTGCCAGCTACAACAGCCCTCAATCCATGGGACGTCTCGGGAATCCCGGTTATTCCAATAACAGGGAAGCAGTCAGACCTGCCCACGCCGGTCAAAGCTAAGATCCTTGCCTTATTACTGTGTGGTTATGATAGGGATGAATCAGCATTCATCATACAAGGATTTACCTTTGGCTTCTCATTGGGTTTTAACGGCCAGATTAGTGATACGCACGCTAAAAACTTGAAATCAGCTCTATCCCTTCCTCAGGTGGTTCAGGAGAAACTGCAATTTGAGAGTGAACTGGGGAGAGTAGCAGGCCCATTTTCGAATCCTCCTTTCACCCCCTTCCATATTTCGCCTCTGGGTTTAGTGGAAAAGAAGGAACCAGGGTCATACCGTTTAATACATCATCTCTCTTATCCAAAGGGTGGTTCTATTAATGATTTCGTTCCCAAAGAATTATCCACAGTTACCTATGCCACTATTCAGGACGCAATCCCGGCAATATTAGCATCGGGAACTCCATGCCACATGGCCAAAACGGACATTAAGTCTGCATTTAGACAGATCCCCATGGCAATATCTGAGTATCCTTTGTTAGGCTTAGTGTGGGAAAAACAATATTGGTATGATCGCTGTTTAACCATGGGGGCAGCAAGTTCATGTGCCATTTTTGAACGCGTGAGCTCCGGCCTGGCCTGGATCGCAGCCAAGCACTTGCCGGATATATTCATGGTCAAAGTTCTTGATGATTTTTGTTTTATCGGTAGCCTCCAGTGCAGTTGTCTCCAGAGCACTGGGCACCTTCCTGTGGATTTGTAAAGTGACTGATTTCCCAATAGCAAACGAGAAAACTATGGGGCCGTCCACAGTGTTGCCATTCTTAGGGATCACCTTGTAACATATGCTTTTCCTGTTCATGGTTACCGGGGAAACGTAACATTTTAGCAGATGCTCTCTCTCGGTTTCAGATGGAACACTTCCGGAAGCATGCACCATGGGCAGCTCTGGAAGCAACACCAGTTCCTATCGACTTCAGACCAGAAAATATGAGAGACATGCCAGGTACTTGCTAAAGTCTTCATTAGCCAAGTCTACTTGGCAGGCCTATGCCCGTGTTTGGCAGAATTATAGAAAATTCTCATCAGAGATCCTGGGGAAAAAGGGTCAATTGCCAATTTCCCATTCAGACCTGGTAATTTCTGTAGCTTATCTTCATAAACACGAGTCTAGTTCATCTTATATATGTTCTGCGATGTCGGCAATTAGCCACTATCATAAATTTTCAGGCAATTCCAGATCCCACCAAACATTTTCTGGTATCAAAGGTTATCACAGGGGCGAAGAAGGTATCCCCGTCTACGGATATCAGACTCCCAATAACTTCCAATGTCCTACAGGACTTGTTTCGTTCCCTCCCAAAAGTCATATTCTCGAAAAGGAAGGTCGTGATGCTAAAATGTATGCTCGCAACAGCTTTTGCTGCCTACTTACGCATTGGCGAAATGGCACCAACCACTAAGTCCCAGCAGAATAAAGTGTTGCAGTTGCGCGATGTATCCTGGCAGGCTCACCACTCTAAGGTGACCATTACCATCCGCAACTTCAAGTCCAGCGCTAAACAAGGTCCGCAGAATGTGGTTCTGTGCAAAGAATCGAATGAGCGGAGGGACATTTGTCCAGTTAGACTCCTGAAGAAGTTTTGTAAATTGCGAGGACAGGAACCTCTGGTCCCCTGTTTCAGTTGGATGGCGAAGTCTGTCTTAGGAGAAAGTTCGATGAGGCTCTAAAGAGCTCTGTAGAGTTTTGTGGCCTAAATTCACGATTTTTTAAGGGCCATAGCTTCAGAATAGGAGCTGCCACCGAAGCCGCGGCAAGAGGGTTTTCCGATGCTCATATCCGAAATATGGGTCGTTGGAGCTCGGATGCATTTCGTAGATATATACGAGTCAGCAGTAAACCCATAGGCTGAGGTAGCCAGGGTTCCACTACTGTAGTTCCAACGGGGGCTGATCAAAGACCCCACTTGTCCATTCAGGGTAGCAGAGGGCCGAGGACCCCTGCTCCGCATACGCTTGTTACCAACAATGCTCTATGCCTTTTTAGCTTGCAGAGGGCCGAGGACCCCTGCTTGAGGGACATTCACTGGATCATCATCCATGTGAATTCCAAAGCATACAGTATTAGATTTAGGTCCACAACTTTTGCTTGAGAGATCTTCACTTTACCACGGATGTCGTCACATAGGTCTTTGTAAGGGAATGGGGGGCCGAGGACCCCCGCCCACTTCTCAGGAATAGAGGGACAAGGACCCCTATTCCTCTCTACTTGTATTAATGTATAACTACTTTTAATTGTATGTTCCAGTACATCTCGTTGTATGATGTAGTCATGTAACATGATTTCATTGGATTTCAGCATTGTATATAGGACAGAATGGCTTAGGGGTTGTACATAGATATACTTGCCATAGAGAATTTAAACAATTGTGTAATGTTTTCAGGTAATTGGCTTCTGCATTACGAATAGAGGGACAAGGTCCCCTGTTCAATGAAAATGCAATCATAATTCAGTATTCACTGTGGCCCTGTTCTGGGTAGCTTATCCTTGTTTATACAACTAAAGACTTCTTGTACAGATAATATGTGTGGAATATGTGATTTGCGACGGCAGTGGTAAAGCATTGCAGTTCTCATAAGGTGATGTAAGCATGGTCATAAGGCTGTTCAGTTTAATCTCTTAATTTCCAGACACAACCCTGTGTTCCCCAAGGAACGGAGGGTCAAGGGTCCCCGTTCCCGGGGCGGAGCTGATTGTAATGCATCAGTTCTCTGTTGCCGAGGTTGTATATAGGACTTGATTGAATTATGCATTGTTTGAAAATACTGTCTTTGTAAACATTGTCTTTTTTTTTCCAGCTATAAGCCTAACTTTAGTCAGACATTTTGGTTATGCTTAATCGGTGAATGGAGGGGCAAGCACTGGTATCACCCGCATCACTTTACTTTCATAAGATGCCATTTTGGAGGCTACAGTTCCCCCTTTTTCTGCTTGACCTTCCTTCCTTATCTCGTTTTGTTAGTTCCTACTCGGCTCATTTGGGGGGTGCCACATTTTCCAATGTGGCTTATGGCCAGGTCGCCCCCCAAATTTTAGCATTTCGGCATAATTTAGGACATAGTCATGGAATTTTTGCCTAATTCAAGATGGATAACTTGTTGTCAGTAAATATTTTGGCTTAAGTAAGGATTTTGGTTTAAGTGAGTTTATTTGTTATTTAAAGAATAAAGATCATGTCACACTAGGGGTGACCATTTCGCCAAACTGAAAACACCGTCTTATGTTGTGGGATGTGTGTGTGTGCGTGCTCAAAACATCAGTCACATGCGTAGTGCATGTCGGGCTTTGTGCATGCGCATGCGCGGCGGATTGGCCACCTGTGTGGCACGAGCGTCGGTTGACCATTGTGTGACCGTTGGGCAGTTGTACTCCAGCCGGCATGCACCTCGGATCGATTTGTCGATTTCTCTAGATTTCCGATTTGTTTTCCAATTCTGGATAGTTGAAATTTCTACAAATTGTCTCACAACAGCTCTACAAATTCCCCCCCCCCCCCACCTGCCCCTTCACCACCTAACTTGCTTTTGTACCGCTTTACAAGGGAGGGGGTGACCTGTGCCTTATGGCCAGGTCGCCCCCCAAATTTTAGCATTTTGGCATAATTTAGGACATAGTCATGGAATTTTTGCCTAATTCAAGATGGATAACTTGTTGTCAGTAAATATTTTGGCTTAAGTAAGGATTTTGGTTTAAGTGAGTTTATTTGTTATTTAAAGAATAAAGATCATGTCACACTAGGGGTGACCATTTCGCCAAACTGAAAACACCGTCTTATGTTGTGGGATGTGTGTGTGTGTGTGTGTGTGCATGCACAAAAGTCTTTTTCATGTTTATGAAATCAGTAAAATGTCAGAAAAGCAACTGGGGTACTCATAACCTAGGCCTACCATCACTGGAGAGGATGTTCCCAAATTGGCTATGTCCGTCTCAGTTGGTGGAGATCGGTCATCATTTTTGCATGTCCTACCATGATTCCTTGTTCGAACTGCTTTTCCTTCATATCTTTTTCCCTCAGACTCATAGCTGTGAGGCATTTTGTGGGAATGGCCTTCAAGTCTGTTTGAATTGTGCCCAACATTATAACTCTCAGCCATATGTGAGCTCTGCTGACATCTGTTGTCATCCAAGTCAGTACTTATCCATGTTACAAACTCAGGCGTCACAGTTTCTTGAGTGTAGTTTGGGGATTTGGATGCCCCTGGGACACTGCTACGACTGAAGCAGTCCAACTGATTTGCCTATTTGGAAAGCCAGTATCATTTGCTCACTCCATGCTATATCTAAATCAGATTAGGTCAATTTGCAAGAAAAATGAGGTTTCAGTGACTTAGTTTTTCAGTACTTTTAAGCAAAAAATATAAAATATTCTGTGGTATGAATTCCATCTCCTCCATGTAATGTGGTTTCTGGGTAACAATTTTCTGTTTGCAACATGACTTTACAACCATTATTACACATGCTCTATAAGATTTCCATTTGTAATTCTGCTGCCTGATTTTTCAGCTTCACCAACAAGGGGCAGAGGGGACTAGTAGTTTAATTCAAACATCAAAGTTAATCCAGTTACACAAACTAACCTCTTTCAGTGCCAAATTCTGGACTGAATAACCAGCTTTTCTCGGTGCCCATTGGGTGCACTGCGCCCAATGCACGCCGAGAAAAGCTCTTGACCTGGGGTATCCTCTCTGGAACTATAGGCATGCTGGTACTTGAATGAAAGTTTTCTTACGAGGAATACGAATCTGGGATCCTAATGATAATGCAGACTACCTTTTTCTAAATAGATCAACTTAAGTCGTGCTAGGCACTGAAAGAGTTAATTCTGAAAGTGCTTTAACCTCCTCCTGGCCTAAATAAAAGCTATGTGTTAGCTGGAAAACAGGAGACCATATGATACATGCCACAATTTACATTAAAATTTGACAGACCGTACTGTAAGCCTACCATATTTTCATTTACTACTTCCTCGAAGTTTTTGCCAAATGCTCTGTCACTGGTGTTATGCCCCTCATAATTTCCACTTCTTTGAGATGAGTTTCCACTCCTGTGTCTTTCAGATGACTTCTCAGGCCACAGATTCCCAACGGACTGACTGTCACCACATGTGGATCCAATGGACTGTTCTGAATGCGGTGTTCCAGACAATGGACTTCCAAAGCTTTTTCCTTGATATTTATCTTGATATGTGCCATTACCAAGATCAGGTCTATGTGTAAGAGTTGTAGGGACTGTCTCTTGCCAGTAGTTTCTTTGGTCAGAGTGAGGCTGATGTCTGCTGGGACTTATGACGTCCATTCTGACTTCCTGACAGATTGAAACCAAAGACATTATCATCACTAGGTAGCTTGATTTCCAGCCTAGACATATTTCATTTACAGTGAAGCAGCTTAATTCTTTAAATGCCAAATTTTGGACTGAATCAATATCTTTTCTTGGCACACATTGAGTGCAATGTGCCCAATGCACGCCAAGAAAAGCTGTTGACTTGGGGGATATTATCTCTGGAACTTCAACATGCTGGTACTTGAATGAAAGGTCTTTTTACAAGGAATACGAATCTGACATCCTAATGATAATTCAGACTTGTCTGATTGACTTTAGATGTGATTGGCATTGAGAGAGATAGATTGTTATGTACAGTACATCAGGTTGTCCTACTTGCTCCACTTCACAAGAAACCTAAGGTTTAACAGAGGAGCATTATTGCTACAAATGGAAAACAACAATTAATTAATGCAATTGTCGAATGATTTATTCTTATTTAAGGTACGGAGGTAAAAGGTTCAATTTTTTTCTGTCTCAGCTGGAAGAAACAATAAGTGAATAAAGTCGGAATATAGTCTGGAAACTAACTGCCAGTAACAGGCCAACGTACAGATGAAAACCATCATAAACATCTCAAGTTTCAAGAGAATGAATTAAACTTTGAGAAAGAGAATTAAGATATCTCACAGTCATAACACCCGTGAGAAACCCAGATAATACCACATGTATCATGGCAAAATGAAACAATAGGGCTCTGATGAGCCCATGCTAAGCTGACCTATGATGAACAGAGAAAAGTGAAGTGAATCAACCTTGACTGGAAATGAGATTGGAACAATCACCATTGACTTACATGGTAATCAATAGGTATGCATGAATTAACTGAAAGGTACCAAAATTGAAAAAAAAATCATTGAAATGTGTAATCTATAGTCTCAGCACCTGAGGAACATGTCTGTTTGACCATTCCACAACCTACATATCCACCAAGTGTTATAACAATTTGAGTCACAGTTTTGAAAAAATCGAAAATAGTGAAAACAGACAAAAAGCAAGAGAACTGTGTGACAAGAAACGAAAACACACAAAAATTGATACAAAAATTACAGCACCACCTGGTGAACAAATTAAGAACTAGGAGTTCTAGGAGTATTCTAATGTAATATCAAAGCAATTGGGCAAGTGGTTGTGGAGAAGAGTTTGTAAGATTTGTCAATAAAAAAACGAAAAAAACTAATTAAAAATCAAAATCACTGGAGCGTGACCATTTCAACAAACTTTGTAAGGACTCATCCAGGGTACATCCTCTCCAAGTGTGAAGTGAATCTTGCCAGTGCTTTTGGAGAAAAAGTCAAAAATTTAAATTGTTGACGACCAACGACAACGTCTCTAGTATGATACACTTATGCAGAAAAACATGACCCATACTCATAAATATCAAACCCAACATTGACAGCAAAGAGATTCCAGAGTTACCAAAGCATCAACATTCATCTTCCAATACCAATGTGAAGAAACAAATTTCACTCCTGACTTGAGACAGACAGTCACCCACTAATAGCAACTGGTAGTTTTAAACCGGTCCTCTCAACCTTTGAAATATTCTTCATTAAATACAGATTATAGTGTTTCCTATATGTATAGGCCCAACCACTCAAAATCCAAATTTTATTACTTCTGCAAAAAATAAAATGAGAATTGGTAGGCCTATCACTATTTTGGTTCTTCTGACTAGTTCATCAGCTAAGTTTATAGCAAAGGTAGAAAGTAGGCCTATATCGGTTTTTTAGTGATATCTATGAATGTGGAAAATCATGTAATTAATTAGTTAAGTGATTGAATCACTGTTATAGAGTATCAAATGCAAGGAACAGACTTCCACAAGTCCCTCACTATACAATTGAAGTTCTACAGACGGACGTCTCTAGTATGATACACTTATGTAGAAAAACATGACCCATATTCATAAATGTCAAACCCAACAATGACAGCAAAGAGATTCCACAGTTACCAATGCATCAACATTCATCTTCGGATGGACAACGGACAGACCGACGGACGACAGACAGACAGACAATGGACGGAGGACCATGAGATAAGCTCAACTGACTGACAAGTCAGCTGAGTTAAAATGTGTTAAAAAAGAATGGAAAACAAGAGGCCCATGGGCCTAATGCTCTGCTGGCATTGTGTCTATATTGCAACTGTTCATTTTACAGCTGTGAGTCCTCAAGTGGCATCTGAACATATAAAGCGTAATGTAAAAATTGTCCACCAGATGGCACTTCACTTCACATGTAATCATAGCTTATTTGTGCAACACCTGTGATGAATATTGTTGCATGTGCCAAGACAACAATGAGTGAGTCCTTAACTTTATGTCCTCCGTGACCTTGGGACAGAAGATCAAGGACACCCAGATTATATAATACAAGAGGCCCATAGGCCTGCCAGATAGCTACATGTAGATAGATAGATAGACAGACAGACAGACAGACAGACAGACAGACAGACAGACAGACAGACAGATAGATAGATATATAGAATCTTACATGGCAGTGAGTGAGTTACGATTTTTCTCTCACGAGGGATCGTTGTTGGTGGGGAAAATCACGAGTGACCGCAGGTCACGAGTGTTTTTCCCCACCAACAACGATCCCGAGTGAGAGAAAAATCGTCACTCACTCACTGCCATGTAAGATTTTATTTATTCTATGTTTAATCGAGTATTTACCGCAAAAATTGTCGCTCTTGTTGCTTAGGTGTCGCCATTTTGAAGCGGAGACTTTTCACTTGGAAATGTCAAATCTGGTGTGCCGTGTTTGTTTACGTTCATCGCAGTTATTCAACGTTACCCGTGACGTATAATTAAGCATAGCTCGCGGACGTTTGATTTTGTCTAATGTCAATGCATTACGTCACTGACGCAGGCGCGTCACGATTCACTTGTAACAATGTTTAGGTCATGTGACCTACCGTGAGTTACTATTTCTGGATTTCACTCCAGAAAATGATAACTCACTGCCAAACATAGAATAAAGATAGATAGATAGATAGATAGATAGATAGATAGATAGATAGATAGATAGATAGATAGATAGATAGATAGATAGATAGATAGATAGATAGATAGATAGATAGATAGATAGATAGATAGATAGATAGATAGATAGATAGATAGATAGATAGATAGATAGATAGATAGATAGATAGATAGATAGATAGATAGATAGATAGATAGATAGATAGATAGATATTTATCCTGGGTAAAAACACAATCAGCAAAAAGCTTGTTTTCATTGTGACCCAACAGTCATGGGATGTGGAATACAGTCAGAGATGAATGAAGATGCAATGAAAGTCTTACAACAACAAATTGGTGCTGTGCTGACATTGCCATTGAAGTCCAAGCTACACCCTGCCATTAAAAAATCACCTCTTTCAAATTTACAGGCATGGTGACCTCACAAAAATAGGTCAAGGTCACTGATATTACATAACATTCTACCTTTGACCATGGTCTATATATTATATAAATTTGGCAAGTCTAATCCAATTACTTTTCCAAATATGGAATTTTACATCTTAAAACACATTTTGGCTCTTAATTTCTGTCAAATTATAGGTGGCACCACTGGTATCATAACCAACTTAGACTTTGACCTCCCCTATAATCCCACCAAATTTGGTGCAGATCCGCCAAAAATTAAAGATGCTAGAGTGTTCATAAGATTTTCACATTTTGACCCATATATGGCATAATGTTGTAGATGGCGCCACCAATATGGAAAAGAACCCAGATTTTTATACGCCCTATAAGTCCTGAAAGTTACATTGGGCTAACTTGAAAACTGTGGACGGTATCATACTAACGAGTAAAAGTTTACAGATGGACAGACAGACATGAGCAATCACATATGCTCTTGCGACCTATGGTCAGTAGAGCTAAAAAATGCAGTGCGATCTGGTGAACAAATTAGGAACTATGAGTCACTAGGAAGGTTCATGTGTGATATCAAAATTCTGTAAGTGGTTTTGGAGAAGAAGATTTTTTCAGATTTACCCAAAACAGAACCAAAAAATCATCATCACTGGAGCGCGACCATTTGAACAAGCTTGGAAGAGACCCACCCAAGGTGTATTGCCACCAAGTTTGAAGTGAAGCTGGCTGAAGGTTTTGGAGAAGAAGTCGAAAAAATGTAATTGTGAACAGACAGAAGCCAGGCTGATAACTCAGCTTCCTAAAAGATCAGCCTGACTAGCAAGTCAGCTGAGCTAATAAAAATAACTGGAGGGTGACCATTTGAACTTGGTTAGGATATACCTGAGGTATAGCCTTACCAAGCTTGAAGTGAATCTGTCAAGTGGTTTTGGGGCATAAGTGGAAAAATGAACTGTTTAAGTCAGATACCTATTTATAACATAAGGTCAGCTGAGCTAAAAAACCTGGGAGTTACAATAGTGGAGAATACTGACAGCCCCATTTCCAGCCAACCTGAAGGTGCTGCCTATACGCGAAGGAAGTACAATGTACAATGATAGCCAACTGCTTCATCTTCACCGTATTTGGTTTTTTGGTCTTTGAGCTTTCAAATCTGAAAATTAGGATTTTTTTTTACAATAAAATAATAGACTCATGAGTAGACCCCCTGAGTTCATCCCTCAAAATTAGTTATTTTTGCTTAAAAAATCCATGCTGTTTGAGAATTGTGAGTGTTTAGTCTAACTTATTACCAAACCACATTCTTTTCAGTAAAATCACAAATTTTACACTTTGTGAATTTTTCGAAACAAAAAAAACAAAAAAACAAAAGCAGTGTGCACATGCAAAAGTAAAGCAATTTACAAACAGAATAAATTCACATTCACCCAGAAAAAGTGTATGAGCATGAGACATGTATACACAGAGCAGGCTATTTGATGTACAAGGTCTCTGTGACCTTGTAGCTTTGTTGATGACGTGTAATAATACATGATTACAAAAGCGAATACTGACCCACTGTTTTTCAGAAATGACACCTGTCTGTCTGTCTTGAGGAGCAAGAGCAGCATTAACTGTGATGTCTTCAGCATGACCTGAGGCAAGGGTTCTTGTATGTTGATTTGTCGGCTCTCTTTTCTGCACATAAATTTAATAGCACATATTACTCAGGCCATGCTGTCTGTGCAGCTACGCAAAAAGAGCTATTTTAGGCCGCCTACAATGCTTAAGATCCCACAGTATGTGGAATACTTCAATCCCTGGCACCACCCAAAAGAGCACTGCCCTACCTCACCCACCAGGGCACTGCCCCTGGCACCACCCACCAGGGCACTGTCGCTGGACCGCTAGCCAGCCCCCAAACCCCTGGCCTCCATTTTAGCTGCCCTGAGGGTTCATGCTGGCTCTGAACCTGAGGCAATGTAACCTTGCATCCTTAGCTTATAAGATCACAACACAGATGTGCATTCGTACACATCCCTAGAATATAAAAGGACAACACATATGCACATGCCTATACACCCCCAGCTTATAGTGGAACAAAACAGCCATGCATCCTTATAAACCCCCAGCTTATAATAGAACACAACCATGCAGCCCTATACATCTTAAGCTTAGAACAGAGAACACAGTCATGCATCTGTATACATCCCCAGCTTATAATAGAACAAAACAGCCATGCATCCCTATACGACCCTTGCTTATAATAGAACAGTCATACATCTGTATACACCCTCAGCTTATAATAGAACACAGCCATGCATCCCTATACATCCCCAGCTGATAATAGAACAGTCATGCATCCCAATACATCCACAGCTTACAACAGAACACAGCCATGCATCCCTATACATCCCTAGCTTGTAAGAGGACAACAGCATCCCTAGCATATAATAGGTCAGCATAGCCTGTATCCCTATACATCTCGAGCTTACAGCAGGGTAACACAGCTGTACATCTCTGTGCATCACTATCTTATAAGAGGACAACAAAGTGATGCATCCTGATACATCCCTAGCTTGTAGAAGGACAACAAGCTGTGCATCCCTATATATCCCTAGCATATAAGAGGGCAACACATTCTTGCCCCACACATCTCTACCTACAGCTTTAAGATGACAATACAGCTTTAAGATGACAATACAGCTTTAAGATGACAATACAGCTTTAGAGTGACACACAGCCCTGTGTCAACAGATTCAGCTTACAAGAGGACACAGCAGCTTTACATCCTGGCATTTATTAGGGACCACAGCTTCATGTGAAGAATATATTTGTTATGTTTACGGCTTATGGCTCACTGTCAGTGGTATACACACATCAGTACAATGAACGCACAGAGTTCCTCAGTTGGTTTAGGTCTATACCACCAGTATGCTTGGTGTATGTGTACCTTTAAAGATGTGATTGCACTTACTGCCCAGACATTGAAAACGAGCCTCTTGCACAATAGATATTTAATGTATGTCTTCAACAACACACAAAACTATAAAGATGGCTCTGTTGAATAAGAGTCAAGAGACAGTATTTCCTAATGCTAGCCAAGTGTACATTTTAATGGGTTTTTTTATTTCCTAAATTGTTTATTTGGAATCAATTTTTGCTCAACGGTGAATAATGAATACAGAAAAAACATTATAACTGTGGCAAGTGCCTGAGTGGCAAATTTTTGCCCAAGTTTTCATTCTATGAACTTCCTTGCTAGTCTGATTTTTTATTGAAGACAATAGCAGAGAAGACCTCCCCATGCAGTATTCATTAAAGTCAACTGCTGCCTAAAGCAGGTTGAATGGTTAACTCTAAAATTTCTGCAATCAACAAGATTAAGTTAATGGCAAGAGTGCAGGAGGGAACACTTAAGACATAGATCTGTGCCATAGAATTGTATCACCTCACACCCCTCATCAACACAGTCATTTTTCAGTCAAGCAAAAAATTAATATATTTGACCAGATTCCAATGTTACCATCTGTTAACTTTGGGGGCCCTTCGGGTTGGAAGGATTGACAATAATTCATACTATTATCATGTTATTATATGTTTATTTGATACCAAATCTAGGTAAATACAGCAAACAAATCAGCAATTGGCATACAAGGACCTAATAATCGTCATTACATCAGGGACTGTTATACAGTGAGTTAATAATCACCATAATTCAGGGATTACTATATAATGAGTTAATAGTCATTATAAATCAGAGATTGGTATGCTGAGTTAATGATCATCATAAATCAGGGACTGGCATACAATGAGTAAATAATCATGAATCAGGGACTGGTGATATACAATGAGTTAATAATCATCATAAATCAGGGTCTGGTATACAATGAGTTAATAATCACCATAAATCACGGACTGGTATACAATGAGTTAATAATCACCATAAATCAGGGACTGGTATACAATGAGTTAATAATCATCATAAATCAAGGACTGGTATACAATGAGTTAATAATCATCATAAATCAGGGACTGGTATACAATGAGTTAATAATCATTATAAATCAGGTATTGATATACATATACATATACTCAAGGAAAGTGGGACTTCCCATGGTCTCAACTGAATGATTAACAGTAAAGAATAGAATGTAAGTAATTTGACATACCTGGTCTCTATGACCTGGAGTTGTGGCACTGGAACAGTGGTCATGGTGTCCATCGTATCTTGTTTTATTTTTGGTCGCCAGACTTGAAGTGTGGACTGAGGGAAGGTCAGGTCCAGGTCCTCTTGTCTTTGTTTTAGTTTCTGCCGGGTCTATGTCCATCTAAGGCATTGACATACAAATGTGCTACATTGTACACTAGCTTTCTAAAACATTGCTACATCCATCTGATTTTTATATATATATATACAAATATAACTATAACTAGAAAAGATGATTTGCTGCATAGCAAATCAGTGTGTGTGTCTTCAAAGCATATTGGTATGGCAATGTACAACTATTCCAGAACACAGGAGTAAAAGTTGGAATGGCATCGCTATCTATTACAGCTTTGAAGTTATTTAAAATTTCTAATGGTGCTATTTAGCATAATTCAAATTGCTACAACTTTTGTTTTAGATTCATTACATGCACAATGGTCAGGAACCCCCTATTAGAAGTTAACCTGACATGAACATGAACCAAATCGGATGAAAATTTACCAAGTTATGGCAAGATGAAACTTTCAAAGTGCCAAATGACCTTGACCTTTGCCCTTTCGAGGTCACATGTTCTTATAAAAATGTGCAGTGTTGCAATACCTACAATTTGAGTCTAACATGATTAGAATTGGATGGAAAATAGCCAAGTTTTGACTGGATGAAACTTTCAAAGGTTCAAATGACCTTGACCTTTGACCATTAGAAGTCACACATAAATTTTAAAATATGCAGGGTTACAATAGCTACAATATGAGCCCAACATGATCAAAATTAGATAAAAATTGACCAAGTTATGGCTAGAAGAAGGCCACCAAGGAAAGTGGCCTTTGACCTTGAAATGACCTTTGACCTTGAGATGACCTCTACCTGAAGTGAACCTTGACCTCAAAAATGACATTTTGGCTTAAAATTGACCTTTGACCTTGACATGACCTTTGACCTTGACATGACCTTGACATTTGAGATGACCTTTACCTTGCTATGATTGAACTCCTATACACTCGGGACCACATCTACTATAATATACAAGATATTGAAGATTTAAAACTTTAATTAGCCCTCATTTGCATAATTTTCAAAAGCATGACCTCTCATTCTAAAAAGGCCAGACTTTATCCATAGAAGTATAATTGTGCAAAGTTTGGAGTTTCTACATGTAATACTTTTCAAATGAAATGTCGGACAAATTTGCCGGTAAAGAAAGAAAGAAAGAAAGAAAGAAAGAAAGAAGAAAGAAGAAAGAAAGAAAGAAAGAAATAAAGAATTCCTAGAAAAACAGAAAAGTGTGCGTTGACACACACACTTTAATAAATGTATACTATATATGTACATGTTAGATAGATAGATATACTTTATTTCACCAGGGTTACAAAATTAGCGTGACGCTAGTTTACATTTTGGCCCTGAAATAAATATTCACAATATATACACACCCCATTTTGAGTATTGACATTTAGGAATGTTCAATACAAGCTTGTTTCGATAGAGCCATTCAGAGACCTTAGCCATATTTCGATTTAATTTCAAACAATGTCTTTGTCCGAACAGAGAATGCTTGTGTCATCTGCGTAAAGATGAGCTTGAGCATCCATAAGCGTATCTGGCAGGTCATTTATGTACGCATGTAATGTAACAAGAATACAAGTACATATATGCAACTAATACACATACACATGTGACCAGAATACAATTAAGTACCATGTAACTGTCATACATATACATATGTAACTGTAACACATGTACATGTTACTGTAATACATGCATGCATGTAACTGTCATCCGTGTACATATGGAACTGTAATACATGTACACATGTAACTGTCATACATGTACATATGTAACTGTAATACATGTACACATGTAACTGTCATACATGTACACATGTAACTGTAGTACATGTACATGTTGCTGTCATACATATACACATGTAACTGCCATACATGTACACATGTAACTGTAATACATGTACACATTTAACTGTAATACGTGCATATGTAACTGTAATACATGTACTTATGTAACTGTAATACATGTACACATGTAACTGTAATACGTGCATATGTAACTGTAGTACATGTACTTATGTAGCTGTAATACATGTACACATGTAACTGTAATACGTGCATATGTAACTGTAGTACATGTACTTATGTAACTGTAATACATGTACACATGTAACTGTAATACGTGTATATGTAACTGTAATACATGTACATATGTAACTGTCATACATGTACATATGTAACTGTCATACATGTACATGTAACTGAAGCAAAGTGACCTCCCAATAACATCCCAAAATAACACTATCTTAATTAAGATCTGAATACATTGATATCACCAAGCCACATGCCAACACAGTCACCTGTGATGACTGATACAACACAGTCCTTCTGTCCAGTAATGCTGAACATGCTGACCCATAATTGATGACGTCACAATACAATCTAACCTCTAGATGTTCCCTAGCAGCATTACACAGCCCTATATAAAAGCCATGCACACAATGTAGCATTCAGTTTTGATTGAATCACATAACTGTGGAGTTGAAAGATTTCAACTCTGCTCTACCGGGCATATGATTAGTTATGCTCAATCGTTACTCGTTAGCCTCTGTGAAGGATGAAATCTGTCAGGCTTATCGGGCACAACATGTATCTGTTCTTATCAATTGACACTTGCCTGGTCTTCTTACTGCTAAATATATATGATTTGGAGCGTACATCTTTCAGAAAATGTTTTAATATGGCCATACCACCATGTAAAAGAAATTTAAGAATTTTAGATCCATTCATTACTGATTGTGATTATAACTAGGATAAGCTGTCCAGCTAGAAAGGGTACATATTGGTTCAGGGGTAAGTCAAATTGTTCTTATCTGAACCTGTACTATGAAAATTTGGTAATTATGGTTTGTTTGACAGGTATTCTTCTTTCATAATGAAGCTCTGCATTTATAAGCAAAACTTCACATATTAAGCTAATTCATCAATTGCCACGTTCATATTTATTCATTATTATGTGGGTTGTCTTTGCTGAATATTTAGCTTAGACAAGGAGCCACTACTCAGAGAGACATGTACGGGTAAAAGGCTCCGAAACATGTTGAGTAGTTACCCGCTGAAGACCCTTTAATTTATTTGGGCTGATACAGCCTATGTCAAAATTTTACAGAGGAAAGTGTGCAATATGGACAATAGAGCTTCTATGTATATAAGTTAGACAGGGACAGGTTAGCTTATGGAGAGTAAAGAGTTCGGACTGCGGAATAGTGTAATGACTACTAAGAAGTGGTTTTGGACAAAAAGACAAAATACAAATATGACATTGAAAATTAAAAGTCCAAAGTGCACCAAGGAAAGTTGTTGACTCAGTCCAAATGTGGCACCAAAGGAGTTAAGGCCACATCTTTCAAAGTCCATGTGTTGTTGTCTCATAAACAGTTAAGGCCATGTCTCTCAAAGTCCATGTGTTGTTGTCTCATAAACAGTTAAGGCCATGTCTCTCAAAGTCCATGTGTTGTTGTCTCATCAACAGTTAAGGCCATGTCTTTCAAAGTCCATGTGTTGTTGTCTCATCAACAGTTAAGGCCATGTCTCTCAAAGTCCATGTGTTGTTGTCTCATAGTGAGTTAAGGCCACGTCTTTCAAAATCCCTCCTATTGTCTCATAATTGCTTGCATGCATCAACTTTGCATGCATGCTTGACTCTGGTATGGCTCCAGAATGTCTTATCCCAGTTGCATGTAACTAACTGATTTTGTATTGTGTCTTTGTATAGAGACAATTTTGTTATAACATAAAGTTTAATAATTGGTTAAAAATCAAACTTCCATGTATTTTATTTCAAAGTTTTTAGTTGTTTTTTTTTAAATTGCAGAGTATATACATAGATGACAGGGGTGACCGGTCTCAAAGACTGAGCAAATAATTTGTGGGCAGATTCCATAACCTATAACCAGTCTTGATTCTTTACATTAACCTATAACAGACACAATTGCAGGGCAATTCATGAACACCTGGCTAATAATGACTACATAGTCTCTAAATAACACTGCTTACTGGCTCGGGGCTGCATCCACATTCTCTCACATCATGTTTACCACTGGGTGCTGGCTTCTGATAATGGAAATGACCAGTAGTGCCCTGTAATATCAGTATGAAGAGTAAAATATAAATTGCATGTAGCTATTATGCCACAAGCACATGTACATGTGTATCATTTATATATTTTTTTATATATTCGGATTATTCTTCATTTCAAACCTTGTTGTCTTATTGTTTTCACGGGACACCTTCCGTGCCTAAAGGTCCAGGAACACCTTTCTGCAGTGCCTCTTCTTTTAATGTCACATCTCAATACAAATTTAAAATATTTTCAAACTCATGCAAGGTTAAGTGCTCTGTCACAATCAATATTTCAACACTTTTGACCTTTTTTTTTACAGCAGTGTACTCACCCCTATAGCAAGCTGTTTTGATATTTAGTACTATTTAGTGATATCACTTAACCATTTAGCGATTATCACTAAATCTTTTGGCAATGTTGCTAAATCATTTACTAAATACATCATATTCCGTGATATCTCTAAGTCATTCAGCAATACCGATCAGGTCCCCTTTTCCTGTTTATTTGGTATTTCTTGATATCAGGAAATCATTAAATTGATAATTTATCAAAAAGTCACATTTTGATATCAAGAAATGCTGAATACATAGCTAAACAGTGCCCCATAGATATCAATAGTTGATATCCTGTTATCAATAAATCTGGAATGAATAGTAAAAGAAATGTTGATACATGTATCGATAAATCGAATTATTGACATCAATAAATTGATTTATCAATATCCAGAAATTATTTCTTGATATCAACAAATACCTACCAAATAGTAGAAGGGCACCCCATAGACATCACTAAATATTTAAGGATATCAGTAAATAAGACAATTTAGTGATATCACTAAATGATTTGGGGCAAAGCTATGGCAGCCTCATACAATGCAGAATGACTTCATTTCAGATGAAGGACCTCCACACAATCATGTGGTCTTCCTATTTTAAATAATCAAGTAAGGGAATGGCTGTTATCTTGAAGTATGTAATTTACCAATTGATAAACACTTTCCTTTCCACAAACCAATATGATCTTGAAGGCTAGACTTGCACAAGTCCCTGGTGCATGTCCCTATTTTCCCATCCCGCGGTCCCACCCAGAAGTGCGATACATTTTCCCCTCCACAAAGTTAACTGAATAATATTATGCCAACTACACGGTGTTATTAAGTAGGTCCTACTATTATTTTTTTTTTTTTAACTGGTCGACACTGCCGCCGTGTCGGTTTCAACAGTAGCAGCTATTGAGTCCGGATCAGTTCTACTCCCATTATCATTGCGACTGGAAAGTGGCCTTCGATGAATGCATGGCTAGTCACTGGCCACTCAAGCGAGACAAAGCTGACCGTCTCCCTCCGGCTGCCGACACCAGGGACTTGTCAAACTTGCACAAGCCCACTCTGGACTACCATCAATTCGGTGGGAGTGACGTCACAACATCCGGGGTTTCGCGGGATCTTAGAAGTCAAATCAGTGCCACAACTTTTTTATTTTTGCATTAATGCAAAATGATCCACGTCATGATTTAAGTTTTGTTGAGTAAGACCTCTACATTTCTATGTGGCTGTTTTGTCAATTTAAACAAAAACTCTTGCCCTACACCCTACAATGGAAATATATCGATCTGAATCACGATTTGATCAAAGCGGTCAAACCTGTGTGAATACAATTGCATGGGTACCGGTCCGTGCATTTTTCTTGGTTAGCGTCACGAACGATGGTTCCTCTTTTATTTTTTTCTTAAGATCGGTTGTGTGTTATAATTGCCATTCAACTATAGTGGTAGAGCTTGTTGCTGCAGTAAATAGTCCATAAACACACTTTATCGCAGTTACTGACAAACTGTCACCATGATAAACACGCGGCAGCGGTATTTTCACCCGAGCCATGATTACCTGCGGCTGGCGCATTTTACTCTCTTTCCGTGAAAAAATTGGACCCTCTACTCTATTGTACGCAAAGACTGGTACAGTGGTAGTATATGTTATCATTCTCACCAATTTACAGCGTTAAATTTTGTTCCTTGCTTTAATAAATTGTCCGGAATCGTCACTTGTCACTCTGCCCTGTCACGTGCTTGACTGCTCATGAATAATTCATAGCAGCGACAAGCCGGCAAGTTTGACAAGTCTCACTGGACGCCCTTTGCCTGATGCGGTGCACTGCAATTAATACTTCATCACACAGTAGCTCAATTAACAGCTTCTGAAGAGGAGTGCGTTATGACCGCTCGCTTGTCTGTGTGATAAGAAACACAGTGCAGACCGCCCGGCGCTAATCATCTGGATGTTATCTGGTTATATACACGTTCCACGCCAATCAGCTAGGTAAAGCTACGACGTGTGTTTACTTAAAATTTAATTTGGCAATCAATTTGATTTTAAATAAAATACGGAAGACAGTCCAGTGAGACTTGAGCAAGTCTACTTGAAGGCAAGAAAACTTTCTGTTGAAAATATTTTACTTACAGATGTCATATCAGCCATTTCTACATCCTTGTCCATGTGAAGTGCCTGTTTTACATTAGAGGAGTCCTGCTGTGATCTTGTAGTTCTATTATGGTTTTTAGCAGTGAATGTGGATTGCCTCTCAGTCTACAAAGTAAATGGTCACACATTTTTTTTATAAAAAGCAGAAAGATAACTGTGTCGGGTAAAATAACAAGAATGTCAGTATTCCATACTCTGTGGTATTAGCAACAATATTTCTTCTGCTAGCTGTCACTGTCAATGATGAGATATCTGTGTCTTCTTCTTCTTGTGATACTGGCTAGAACCAGAAAACTTGTAAATAAAGCAATCAGATGAACAGTTCTTCAAAAAGGATCAAGTGCATCATGCTGCATTTTTTTTTTTTTTCGAGGGTGGGTGTTTTTGTTGGTTTTTGTCTTTCTCAGATTCTGTGATGAATCATCATCTCTTCCTTCACAATAACATTTATAATTTCCTCCTGTTGGCTTGCCTGATACAGAGACTCTACTTTTATTTTTCTGATTTGTCTATTATATTTATTATTTACTGGGTAAAGTCCCAGACCAGGGAGCAGCTGGTCTGCCTCACAAACAGCCTCTTGGCCAGATATTTGTCATATTTGATGGAGCTTGGATGGGTCTCTGCCAAAGGTGTTCAATATGTTGTGCTCTCTGCTCCAGTGATTTTTTTTCTCAAAATGTTCATTTGGGGGAAACTCAAAATGCTTCTCCTCCAAACCTGCTTTGCTAACTACAGTGAAAACTCATGATAACGACACTCAATTATCCGACATTCTCTTCATGACACCCCTTTTAAGGGACAAAAAAGTGCATTTTCTATGTTATGTGATTCATTTATCTGACACATTTTCAGCGAACAGATGGTGTCATTATAACAAGGTTTCACTGTGCTTCGAAATCTTAGAGGAACACTTCTGGATATCTGAGTAGATCAATTTTCTATTCAACAGGTGCTTTCTTTTTCTTTCTTTTTTCTTTGTTCACAACTTTATACATCTCAAAAAGTCCATGCTGAATTCTCTTGAAACTTATTGTGCATGTACCTGGACTTGATCTTTGTTAAATTTGTTCATTGGGTGATGCAGCTGTTATTTTGTGATTTTTTAATGAGTTTCTGACATTATATAACAAAATAATAAGAGCATTTCAGCTTTGTTAAAGTAAGGAGATCAGCACAATGCAAATATAACAGTGAAATATTGCTTATACATTACGGCCTTGCAGTTAACATTTCATATTCAGTGATATCCAGCATCAAGTCTGGATCAGGTGAACACAGGACTGTCTCAGTCATTTTGTCAATGTGCACTTTGTTTATCATGTACCTGTGTACCAACAATTCCAGGTGCCTTAAATAATCTATTGTGCCTAATGTACAAGTTTGCAACCGAGACGATAAACTTGGACAAGTGCCAAACTCCATAATAATACGGTCTATGCATAAGTTCACCAAACGGGGCAACCCCAGCGGAGATTCCGATGGCACGCACAGGTTTCTGGGTAATTTGCAGGCCACTCAGTCTTACCGCACAGGCTACAGCGCTACTGAATACAGCAAGTAATGAAGAGTGAAACACGGACCATGATTTCTTCCAAAAACAGAATCTGGGGAGGCTGAAAAAGAATTTGAAAGACAAAAAGGAATATCAATTGATGGAAGAGAAAAAGCGGCACTTTTATTTTTGATATTTTTTCAGTTTGACCAGGGAAGTGCTATTTAGAATAGCACGTCCCTAGTTTGACGTTTCTTCCTGGTATCAAAATTACAGCCCACTACACAACAGTCAGTGGTGGTTTACCATGATAATTCACCTTGTCACTCAACGTTGTAATTATAAATGTTTTCTGCACTCCGTCTGCCAAAGATCTACAATGGTAAACTTCAATACACCTCCTGTATTTGGTCCATTTCCTGCTTTTTCTGTTCATTTTGACATGAACAAGAGTATAGTGTCCGCCATCATGCATTATCGTGACCACTTTTGAGAAGGTGCACAGCGCACCATCTGGTAGCAAAAAATCAGCCCGCATGCCTCGCTTTCGTAATGGGACAACTGTCGGGGGTTTCCCTCTTGGTGAACTTATGCTTGTGTTGGGTAAGTGAGCCAATAAGAGGGTCACCAAGTAGAGTTTTATGTATAATCTGTTCAAGTGCAATTTTGATCTGGAGGCTCAATTCTCTTTGACACTGAAGTCCAAGCTACACTCTGCCATTACAGAATCACTTTTCAACTTTGCAGGCCTAGTTACCTACGAATAATAAATCAAGGTCGTTTATATTAGATGAAATTTAACAATAGACACGATCTATATATCCTTTAAATGTGGTATCTCTAATTCAATTATTTTTTTGGAGGTATAGAATTTTATATATTTCACAACATTTTAACTCATAATTTCCATCAAATTATAGATGGCACCATTAGTATCCTATGCAACTAAAATTTTGACCTCCTTAACAATTGCACTACAGGTTATGAAGATCCATAAGAAACTAAGGATGCTAGACTGGTCACAAGATGTGCACATTTTGACCCATATATTACAAAATACCATAGGTGGTGCCACCAATATCAAAGTTGATGTGCATTTACATACACTTTATATGTTATAAAAATTATATTGGCCTCCCTCAAAGACTGCGGGGTGCAGAGGATTCACAAAATTTTCATATTGTGGCCCCTATATTTCAAGTGGTCAATGACCTTCACCTTCAACTTTGATAAAAGATTGACTTTTCAAAATGTGCCAAAACTCCATAATAATTGTGTCATGGTGACCCAAAAGTAGGTCACCAAGTAGAGTTATATTTACGATGTAAGCATTTGCAATTTTGGTCTGGGGCTTTATTCTCAGTACCATTGTTGTCAAAGCTGCCATTACAATATCACCTCTTTATAATAGGAGATATGCATATTAAGTTCCCTCCCCAACTGCACACCTGATTGCCTAGTCTAACTTGGTGAGATATGGCAAGATACGGGTCGGTACCTTTGGGGACAAGCGGGATGTTATTAATATATTTGGAAATACAGAATACTTATTAAAGGCAGATGGAAATTTTTCCTATGTACTAGAGGAATACCAGTTTCACATTTATGAACTTAAATGTCTCAAAAAATTGCTAATTTTGTGAGAAATGAGCATATGGCCTGTCAGTGACAGTGATGCGACCTGCACGTCCTCGTGATCACCAGGCGTCAAATCCATCTTTCGTGGCGGCAAATTTATGCATACTGTGTATTTACAGGTCTGGTGACCCAACAAAATGGGTCAAGATCACTGATGTTATATAACATTAGCATTGACCACGATCTATATATCTTATAAATTGGACACATCTTATTTCAATTATTTTTTTGAGATATGGAATTTTACATCTTTCAGCACATTGTGCCTTATAATTTTCGTCGAAGTATAGAGGAAGCTTGCTGCTAGCATCATATGTAACAGAAATTTTGGCTTCCTTCAACATCCCACAAAATTTCATAAAGATACACAAAAAATATAGCTGCTAGAGGGGGTCACAAGGTTTTCATATTTTCGCCCATATACATTGTATTACATAATGCTGTAGGTGGTGCCACCAATATCAAACTCGACCTAGATATTCAAACACTTAATGCATCCCAAAAGTTATATCCAGCGAAATTGAAAACTGTGGACTGTATTGCATCCACACACACAAAATTTACTGAAGGATGGACAGACATGAATGATCTTATAATCTCTGTGACCTATGGTCAGCAAGCTAAAAAGCTATCACTCTTCATAACTAGCTTAGATACGATTTGTAAAGCATAAAAGATAAGAGAAGATTTACTTCCACATTAGCAGCCCATCGCTTGGTGGCACTTGAATATCCTGCTCCAGCTTGACTCAAATTCTGTAAAAAAACAAATGATTACAATGATGAATGCCACACAAATGATTAACTGTACCAGGTGGCACTATACAAGGTAACTTGATATATGCCACAATGATTAACGGTACCAGGTGGTACTATACAAGGTAACTTGATGAATGCCACACATATGATCAACTGTACCAGGTGGCACTATACAAGGTAACTTGATGAATGCCACACATAATTAACTGTACCAGGTTGCACTGTACAAGGTAACTTGATGAATGCCACATATATGATTAACTGTACCAGGTTGCACTTTACAAGGTAACTTCATGAATGCCACACATATGATTAACTGTACCAGGTGGCACTTTACAAGGTAACTTCATGAATGCCACACATATGATTAACTGTACCAGGTTGCACTTTACAAGGTAACTTCATGAATGCCACACATATGATTAACTGTACCAGATGGCACTATACAAGGTAACTTGATGAATGCCACACATATGATTAACTGTACCAGATGGCACTATACAAGGTAACATGATGAATGCCACACAAATGATTAATGCCACACACAGTTCCTGGACACATTAAAGCACACTGTGGAGTAAAAATGCCTGGGCCCTGTATCAATGACAATAATTTTGTAGACTTAAGCTCATAATTCACTTTAACAATATTGGTCATGGTACTGGTAGATATTATAAAGTTAAAAAAATTCAAATGGCCCACGTCATAGAGGGTACATACATGTATTTCTTGACTTCCAGCTTATCTGTATGTGAGATGGAATTAGCAATACCCATGAATGATAATGGATTGCATCGTTTCTATACAGGATGTAACAACTTTTAATTAGCAATACCCATGGATGATAGTGGATTGCATCATTTATAAACACAAATTTTCAATCTGAATTTTAAAGTAATCATGTGCTTGCAGGACAGGCTATATCATACTCACTGGGACTTCTGAAGATGTTTAAGCTTTGAACAGGACAGCCCGCAATTAGCAATTTCATGTTATTCAGCTAAATTATGAACAGCCCTTTACATACAATTCTTGCAGGCTAAAGTTGTCAAGTCTCATTGGATTCTATATTATCATAGCGTTAAATGAACTGGTTCCTTTTGACTGTAATACAAGACAATTTTTAGAATCATTTAAGCTATACACTGAGACTTACCATGGACAATCTGCCATCTGCATGCTCTGGTTTTTAGGTGGCTACAGTGTGTATGTTGCAAATAACAATGGAGAGTGATAAGAATATGACTCTGGCTTTCCTGATTGGAATGCTCCCTACAGGAACCACACAGCAAACTTGTATTTCCTTCTTTCCTCATGAATGCCGACATGATGAAATTTCAAGCTTTGATGTGGCCTTTGTCCCTATAGATCGAGCCTAGAGTTGATGTAAACTATACCCATAGTGTTGATGTGGGCTTTTGCCCTGAGTTATAGCTCTATGTCTACAGCCGATGTGGATTTTTGCCCTGAGTTATAGCTCTATGCCTACAGCCGATGTGGATTTTTGCCCTGAGTTATAGCTCTATGTCTACAGCTGATGTGGATTTTTGCCCTGAGCCGTAGCTCTATGTCTACAGCTGATGTGGATTTTTGCCCTGAGTTATAGCTCTATGCCTACAGCTGATGTGGACTATAACTGTGTTGATATGGCGCTCGCAGTAACTACCTCAATTTAACCATTCTTTTTTAAGAATGGGGATTTGGTCGAATGGATATGTGCATTTCCCATTTCAGCTAAGTGACTGGTGCCAAAGGTTGTAGGTTCGAGTCCTGCTCATTCCAAACATGAAATATATATTTTCGGCATTTCCTTAATGCTGGTGGATTTAAGTTCCCGATTCTGAAAATAACTGCCGACTCAGTACATATACTGCATAACCGTGTTGATATGGCGCTCGCATATAGCTACCTCCATTGAACCATTCTTTTTTAAGAATGAGGATTTGGTTGAGTGGATATGTGCATTTCCCAATTCAGCTAGGCAACTGGTGCCAAAGGTTGTAGGTTCCAGTCCCGCTCTTTCTGAACATGAAATATAGCTCTATGCCTAGACTTAATGTTAACTTCATCTCTGATCTACCGCTCTCTGCCCAGAGCTGATGTGTACTTTCCCCTGAGCCACGGCACTATGCCTAGAGTTGATGTGCATTTTGGTCCTTAGCTTAGCTCTATACCTACAGCTAATGTATACTTTGGCCCTGAGCTACAGTTCTTTGCCTAAAGGTGATGTGGACTTTGACCCTGACTGATAGCTCCATGCCTAGAGCTATTCTGGATTTTCATTTGGTCCCCAAAACAATTGTCTACCATCTTTGCAAATTTGTAAACTGCACTTCACCGTTTTGATAGTTGTTTTGGTCATGGAAATTACAGGGTGGTATACTTTAGGACTCTCGTGTACAAATATTTAATTTCTGTCTACAGTTACCATCTAATACCCTAAAAAGTATGTATTTTCTGAAAGAATTGATAATATCAAGTTTGATTCTGGTGCTGAATATAAAATTTTAGTATTGGTATTGATGTAATTAAGTTTTAATTAATTTTTTTTTTAATTTTGCACAAAATTTAAATTTACTAATTTCATTGCTGATTATTTTTTTTACAATTTTTTCACAATTTTAACCTTAATTTAAACATCCTGTAAATTTTGAATGAAAACCCTTATCCAAAATTTAAAATACTGACTTACTGCTGGAAGTGTACTGTTCCATTTCCCATAAGAAAATAATGTTTTCCATTTTTGTTTTTCTGCAAAAACGGGTAATTTTTTTTATTAAGTGACTAAAATTCAATTTCTTAACACTTGCAGAGATTTCATTATTTTCAATAGCTTAATCCAAATGTGTACTTTTAGAAATTTTTGTTTTTATGATTTCAAATAAGTAGTCTATTGTATATAGGACATATCAGGAGCAAAGTCAGATTTTCTGTGTGAAGTGCTGCAAAAGTGTACCATGCCCTTAAGGTTGAACTCTTTCACCCTGGGATGCGACTGTAGTCGAATTGTCCACAGGCCCTGGGAAACTACTGTATCCAATTATCCACAGGCCCCAGGAAGCTACTGTATCCAATTATCCACAGGCCCCAGGAAGCTACTGTATCCAATTCTCTGCAGGCCGGGGGAAGCAAATGTGGTCGAATTGTCCCCAGGCCCTGGGATACGACAGTACCCAGTAGTCAAAATTCAATCATAGCATATGCCATAGTGTTAGACCAGGGGAGAAACTTAAATGGAAGGGTCCTCAGATAATTGGTTTGAATAGGTTTTTATCATAAGACATGTATAGCTGGCAATGGGTGCAATATTAAAAGAAGTTTTTATAAGATTTGAAAGTTTTCATAAGATTTAAATTTGATTTTGTTTTTATACATATTTTTAGATATGAAAGAAAACTGTTGGTTTGTATAAGAGGAAAGGGTTTGTCCCCTGTAACTTGCCTGTATGAACTGACATGATTGGCATGAACACAATTAAGAAATACTGTTTACCTTTATTTATTGTATTTACAATAGATATATATGATTGATTCAAAGGAACACTAGATCACTGCGTAAATGATCCATGCTCAGCTGACCTAAGCTTGTTCACAAAATCAAAGTTGCAACCGAATAGACCTGTGTTGCGCTTTACCTGAGTGCATATGATATTTGGAAGTATTTCTAACATTTGCCTGAAGAAAAATTCATTAAAATGTGAATTAACATTAGAATGCCCATTGACTTACATAGTAATCAAAAGGAAAGGTGCATTAAATTTACTGATAAGTACCTGAGTTGAAAATATTGTTAAAATTCAGAAATCTATAGCAGTGCCACCTAGTGAACAAATTTGTTTGACCCTTTCACAAGGCACATAACCATCAAGTTTCAGCTAAATCTGAGTGATGGTTCTGGAGTTGAAAATAGTGAAAACACACAAAAAAATCATAAAAATAGAAAACAATTGCAGCACCACCAGGTGAACAAATCAAGAACTAGGAGTCCCTGGGAGTGATCCCGTGTTATGTCAAAGCAACTTGGGGAGCGGTTTAGGAGAAGCAGATTTTCTTAAGATTTGCCCCCAAGAAGAACAAAAAAATTCATCAAAAATCATTAGAGCATAACTATTTGAACAGAGACCCACCCAAGGTACATTGCCATGAAGTTTGAAGTGATTCTGGATGATGGTTTTGGAAAAGAAGTAAAAAATGTGAATTGTGAATGGACGCCAGACAACTGAGCCTCCTAAAAGCTCAGCCTGACTAGGAAGTCAGCTGAGCTAAAAATCATTAGAAATCAGGACTATACAGCAGTGATACCTAGTGTACAACTTTGAGAGTGAACTTGAAACTGACCTTGCAAAATAAAAACCATGATGTATATTGCTAGTACTGACAAGTTGAAATAAATACCATTAGAACTTTTTAGATACAAAATGTAGTATCAAATTAGTCAAAATAGTTGAAAAATATGCTTAGAAATATAGCGATCAAAGGTTAATCTGGGTAGAAATGCAGCAGTGAAAGAGTTAAAGTTTGATTCGCTTAAATGTAATATTTCTGAGCAACTGGTCGAAATTTCTGTAGCATTGGGAATATAATAATTAAGCACTGATCCAAATGTATGTGTATTTAGTAAATCATTTCAAGACATATTCCTGTGCATCTTTGCTCTGTCAATGCTTCACAGACAGTGCAGCTATTATATAGTACCTCTGGGAAGCAAAACATCAAATCCAAACCAGCCACAGTAATTAAGTTGCACTCACATAGGTATGAGACATTATTTCAGTTTGTTTCACGCCACTTGGACATAAGGACAATACATGGTATTCAGTGCAATTGCTTTGCAGAGCTCTTGTGCCTTGCTGTCCAATCTGCAAGAAAGCCAAGGAAACCTGCTGATACAATAAATTGGAATTACAAACAAATAAAGTTTGAAAAATATTTAATACTTTATTCAGGTAGAGTACCTGCTCTGCACATTTCTGTGTCCACAGTGGTGATGAAAACCTGATCAGTATGTGTGTGTGTGTGTGTGTGTGCGTGTACGTGTGTGTCCAACACATCTGTCTGTTCCTACCCACTGTCCATTTACTGCATCACTGTCCCTCCCTAGCTGTCCTGTGCATCAGTCTGTCCCTCCCGTAAAGGTCATGCAGCCTGCTCCTATCCCTGTACAGTGTCCAGTGCATCAGTCTGTCCCTCCATGGCCCAGTGCAATTGTCGGTCCATCCCCTTCCCAGTACATCAGTATGTCCTTCCCTAGCTGTCCCATGCATCAGTCTGTTCCTCCCCTACCCCACACATCAGTCTGTTCCTCCCTTACACCACACATCACTCTATTCCTCCTCCATGCCCTACACATCAGTCTGTTCCTCCCACCACACATCAGTCTGTTCCTCTCCTACTCCACACATCAGACTGTTCCTCCTCTATGCCCCAACACATCAGTTTTCCTCCCCTACCCCACACATCACTCTATTCCTCCTCCATGCCCCAACACATCAGTCTGTTCCTCCCACCACACATAAGTCTGTTCCTCCCCTACTCCACACAGCAGTCTATTCCACCACTACTCACACATCAGTCTGTTCCTCCCCTACCCCACACGTCAGTCTTCTGTCCTTACTCCACACACCAGTGTGTTCCTCCCCTACTCCACACATCAGTCTGTTCCTCCCCTACTCCACACATCAGTCTGTTCCTCCCCTACTCCACACAGCAGTCTGTTTCTCCCCTACTCCACACAGCACTCTGTTCCTCCCCTACTCCACACAGCAGTCTGTTTCTCCCCTACCCCACACATCAGTCTATTCCACCACTACTCACACATCAGTCTGTTCCTCCCCTACCCCACACGTCAGTCTTCTGTCCCTACTCCACACAGCAGTCTGTTCCTCCCCTACTCCACACATCAGACTGTTCCTCCCCTACTCCACACATCAGTCTGTTCCTCCCCTACTCCACACAGCAGTCTGTTCCTCCCCTACTCCACAGATCAGTCTGTTCCTCCACTACCCACACATCAGTCTGTTCCTCCCCTACCCCACACATCAGTCTGTTCCTCCCCTACCCCACACATCAGTCTGTTCCTTCCCTACCCCACACATCAGTCTGTTCCTCCCCTACCGACACCACACCCAAGAACCATCTGAGGATGGACTCTAGCATTGCAGGTACACGTACATGGAAGTAAGTGAGTAAGCAAGTACATGTAGTTTTATTGACATTTTGAAAGGTCAGTTCTGACTTAAATGTCACAAATACATACAATGTAGTTTTGATGCACACAGGCATCTAATGCAGAACATAAATATGATAATATACAGGACAATTTGTGCACACAGACACATACCCATAAGACATTTAAACTCAAGCTCAACTTAAATATGCTTCACTATCAAACAAGTTAATACTATACTAATTAAAATATCAACACAAATGGAACTAGTCATCTTGCACGCATATTACCTAAGAGTTTACATCAAGATCCCTGTGTGATACTGCATCCTAGTCCTGGGCTGAACTAAGCCAATTTACTGGACATTTCAAACCGAGTGTAAATAACTTTACATGGCTGGGTCATTAGGTCAGAGTTGCATGAACACATTTACAAATTAAACTGCATTTTTAAGGTCAGGCTGCGAAAGTCAGGGAAGTATAGTGAAAATGATCCTCTAAGTCTAAGTGTTTCAATGGGACTGACCAGTGAGACCCTCGCTATTTAAGGAGTATGAGGACTGCTGTAATCCTTGATTATTCATGAACTGCCAGACACTTAACACAGCACAGCAACACATTGTGTACATATTCAGAGCTGAATATATATATATATATATATATATATATATATATATATATATATATATATATATATATATATATATATATATATATATATATATATATATATATATATATATATATATATATATATATGTATGTATGTATATAGTTTGATGTGAGTTGTACAGGAAAGGTGCACCATCATGGATATTATGACGAAAATCAAATATTTGTAGCTCAGAAGTTTTGCTTTTCAAACATTTTGAATTATGAACTGCATCTGAACTGCCAATGGCTTGCAGAGCTTGCATGTAATCACAATCTGAAAAGAAAATATAGCTCACCAGTTGTGTGTTGACTAGTCTATCTTTTGAAATCGTGGTGTTGGTCAGGGGAGTCTGAGGCAGCTTCCTTGCCCAGTTGCCATGGGCCTCTCTGTCAACTTTGGTTAATAAACCCCTGGAATCTCTCTGTCAATAACAATTGAAAAAAAGCTCTTGCAACAAAATCTGAATTAGATGATTTTGTTTTGGTCATACCTGCATGAATCAATTCACAGAGACTTGTGGTATTTGGAAGACAAAAAAGCTTGATACTTTAACATCAAAATAAAATTTGAAGTTGACTCTCACTCAGCTCCCCCTCTGCTCTCACTCAGCTCCCCCTCCGCTCTCACTCAGCCCCCCCTCCGCTCTCACTCAGCCCCCCTCCGCTCTCACTCAGCCCCCCTCCGCTCTCACTCAGCTCCCCCTCCGCTCTCACTCACATCCCCCTTTCGCTTTGAAAAAATCACAATGAGTAACTCATGATTAAACCATGAATAATTGTGAGGTTCTCTGCAACCAACAACTAAAGTTGATTCAACCCTGACAACACCATGCTTAAATCACAAATTCAACAATAAGATTGCAATTCTACTTTTCAGAATTTTTTAGATTATGATTAAACTGTGTAGTACTCTCTTGCCCATACTGGTTGAACTATGTGCATGTAAACTGTCTTCTTAGAGGAAAAATAACTGGTTCAATTTGTGCTCAGTTTCAGATGTTGTTGAAATACCAGAATGACTTATTCTGCTCTTGAAGATGCAAACTATCCACAAAGTTGGGCACTGGTTTGAGAAAATTCATTTGAAGTAATCTGGTACAGTTTTTATAACATCCAATTCCAGGGTGGATAACATTTACCGGATTGTCTTCTCCCATTACATTAGACAAGTGGCCCTGTCTACTTATACATTCACCTGAGTGACTCCTCTCATTACATTAGACAAGTGGCCCTGTCTACTTATACATTCACCTGAGTGACTCCTCTCATTACATTAGACAAGTGGACCTGTCTACTTATACATTCACCTGAGTGACTCCTCTCATTACATTAGACAAGTGGCCTTGTCTACTTATACATTCACCTGAGTGACTCCTCTCATTACATTAGACAAGTGGACCTGTCTACTTATACATTTACCCAATTGTCTTCTCTCATTACATTAGACAAGTGGACCTGTCTACTTATACATTTACCCAATTGTCTTCTCTCATTACATTAGACAAGTGGACCTGTCTACTTATACATTCACCTGAGTGACTCCTCTCATTACATTAAGATTCCAGATTCCAGATTCCAGATTCTATTTCACTTTATTTGACCATATCAATACAAATGAAATGTAGACAATCAATATATTAACCCAACTGGTCAAGGTGAC
Source organism: Hermodice carunculata (assembly GCA_964020975.1). Taxonomy (NCBI): domain Eukaryota; kingdom Metazoa; phylum Annelida; class Polychaeta; order Eunicida; family Amphinomidae; genus Hermodice; species Hermodice carunculata. Next base: position 96,300,106 of record OZ026624.1, on the reverse strand, counting down.
CCATGCTGGAACACTGAAGTGATGTTATAGCTGTCTGGGCCACCTTGTTACATGGTATATTCAATGTACTTTTACAAAATAAAAAAGGTATAGACTACATTTACATAACATTATGTAGCCAAGATCATTTTTACATATCGATCTAATTGCTTTTTAAACGACAATATTATATCTTCATGCTTCACATCAATCTTCTTTATATGCATAACAATTTTGTACATAACAAGTATATTCATAGCTGTTAAGAAAATAAGATGTTATATATTTTAATAAACCTTGTAGACTATGTGTGTTGATTTTTTCAGTGATCATCTGATCAGTGCTATTTATAAGTTTTGGAATGTTAGTTTCAGAACTTTAGTCTGTTTAGTGTGAGAAATATCTTTCACTTGGGGGGGGGGAGGGAGGAGGATATGGGCATTTTTTTTCTTTTTAAATCCAATGACCCTGTGGCAGAGACTGTGTACAAGCTGACAAAATATTAATTGGAAGAACTTACCTCCTCACCACATTCAGTATGACGTGAGGACTTATGTCTTTCATTGTTGTAAGGAGAATATTTTTCCCTGTATGAAGATGATCCTGATGCTGGCGTGTGTCGATGGTGAGATGATTTCTTGCTCATTGCATCTGGTTTTTGCTTGTTCTGTTTCCTATGTGGCCAAGAGTACCTAAAAATTGATATAGAACATGGTGAAAGCTTTATCCTTTGACATATTTTATAATAACATTTAATTTATAATTAATTTAATTATCAAAGAGTTACTTCCACTGATAATTTAGTATATATTATATAATATATATTTGATGCGTTTACAGATTTAGGTTTGTTAAGTTTTTCTCTGTATGAAATAGAATGAAGGCTTTTAACTTTTGATACAAAGCATGATTAAGGTTTTATCCTTTGATATACAACATGGTGCAATGGTGTCTTTCATTTGCGCAAAAAAAAAATTTAAAAAAAATATAAAAAAAATTTTAAAAAAACTTTGTGCACACCCTATCAATTAAGTGGTGATGAGTTTAGTAGAACATGTTTTGGGAAATTGGAAATATTAAAAAAAAAAAAAAGACACAAAATGCTCATATGAAAATGTAAAGCAGAAGAGGAGTTGATGGGTGTGAAAATGGACCCAAGACCATTGATATGTGATAGAATATTATATTACAGAATTTTGTATTCAAAATATCATTTGCCTTTTTGTACGGTCTTTTCTTATGTAATTGTATATTATATTACAGTATTTTATATTTAGATTATCACTTGCCTTCTTCTACCATCTTTTCTTATGCAATAGTATATTGTATTAAAGTATTTCATATTTAGATTATCACTTGCTCTCTACCATCTTTTCTTATGTAATAGTATATTGTATTACAGTATTACATTTAGATTATCACTTGCCTTCTAATCCTAGTCTTTTCTTATGTGATAAGACAGTGTGTATTGTACTGTATTACAGTATTTCATATTTGAATTATCACTTGCCTTCTTCTATGTTCTTTCATTTTTTTATTTTATTATATTTTATTTTATTTTATTTTTTTGCAATATACCATGGGACAAATTAATGCACTGGGTCCCCTGTATTGAAGAATTAGCTTTCCTTCATGAAGCGGCTAAAACAAAAACCATGGATGCCACGAGGAATCACACCAGAAGGCCAACAACCCTCTCAACTGGAAAACAGCAGAATCCTTATTACATGCCATCAAAAAAACAAGCATATAGATTTAAAATTAAAAAAACAAACAAACAAACAAAAATTCATTAAAAAAATTGAAAAAAAAAATTTGCAGAACAACTAGGGTTCTCGAAAGTGTTTGTGTGTGATTTTGAAGCAATTGGATGAGTGGTTTCAGAGATGATCTTCCAAGATTTGGCCAAAAAAGAACAAAAAATTCATAGAAAATACAAAAATCATTGGAATGTGACCAATCAGACAAAGTTAGTGGAGACCCACAAGAGTAACGTTGCCACCATAGTTCAATTTGCAGTGCATCTAGCTGATGGTTTTGCAGAAGTTCAAAATGTGAATTCCTATTGATTTATATAGGACCTCAGGCCAAAAAGACCCCCCCAAAAAATCCATAACAAGAGGATCACGATGATCCTGTGCTCTGCTGACTGGAATCTGCTTTTACAGTACTGCAACACATGCACTGTAGTCTGTATAGCTATATACAAGTACAGTGCTAGCACAGTTTGATATATGTCATAACAGAAGCCAAAAATAGCCTTATGACACAAAAATTCAAAGAAGCCGATCATGATGACCGTGTCAATGTTCTACACAAAGGGAGATTGTTACTATATCCCCTGCTCCCATTTCGTGGCTGTGGGGAGTAATACGTGTTAATTTATGTGGCTTGTGACTGCACATGGTAACCACAGGCTTAGGACCCATCATTATCAAGATATAAGCTTAAGTCATTGAACTTTAAATTGATCTTGCAAGTTCATCCAGATCAAACCCTACATTGTCTTATTGAACAAGGGGCATAGGATCCACCATTTACCCAGATATTATAGTGATGAGCCAATATAATAGTTTCACCTTTCATGGTCACTTAGCCAAAAGTAACATCATGAAAAGAAACCCAATGGGCATTTTACTGCTAATGTCTAATAGTAAAAGTGGGCCTATGATGTACCATTACAAAGATGCCAATGTGTCATTTGGCTTTTAAATGGACTTTGAAGGTTGCTCAAGCTTAAAATCAACACTACTATTACAGTGTGGATATTTTGTATAGAGGGGACTATATTAAAGGGAATATATTGAGGATGTTCGTTTATATAATGGTTATATATTGAAAATATATTTGTTTACCAGGAACTGGACAGGGTTGATTGTGTAAATAATCTAATATGTTCATTAATTTAATTCATTTAATTATGAGATAGGAATTTATCCCTGTCATGGAATGTCACCCCGAATGTGCGGGAAAGAATAGAATAGAATAGAATAGAATAGAATAGAATAGAACAGAATAGAATAGAATAGAAAAGAATAGGTAGTTATTAGTTCTCAAAAGCTGTTTATTTGGCCAAAAATATACAGGTGTGCAATATAACATATACAAATAATTCAGATGTGGCCCAGGAGATTTTCATTAAAATAATCAAAGCTGTCGCTAGCATAAAAGCCACCCACAAAATTGTTACAAGATAATGGCAATATATATCTGCAGATACTGTTACACATTGTGTAAATAATAGTGATAAAAAGATATGCAGGTACCAGTCACATAAAAATTACATAAGAATTCATTATTATGTTCTATTATACTTAAATAAAAGTTAGGAATGTTAACGTATATAACAACTGGGTGTAGAGCACGAATCACAGTATTGTGAAATAAAATAAGATTTAGTGTAACTAGCAAAACCTTTACATCTACTGCCCCGAATGTTACAAGGGATATTATTTATAGTATCTGGCAGGTCATATCTTTTTTGTGTAAACATATGTTTATATCCTGTGGTATAGGAATAACTCATGTGGAGGCAACTCTTCTTGATGTTAAATGCCAAGAAGACTAGCGGTGTGTATGTGTGTTCAGTCAGCAATGGAAGTTACTAAGAGAACCAAACTTTTTTCTTAATGGTCAACCCTTAGAATATGTTAACAGTCACAGGTATCTGAAAGCGATAACATCAAAAGATTTATGCGATGATAAAGATATTCACAGACAAGTTCGATATTTTGTATAGTAGAACAAATACATGAATGTTGGCTAGGAAATTTGAAAAGCACTCTCATACGCCTAAATCAAAGTTATTCACGGCATGATGTGGCAATTCTTACTGTAGTGAGTTGTGGGCTAACGTGAAGGTACGACAATGTAACAAAGTAAAAGTTGCTCATATAGTAATGCTTTTTTTTGATATTATATTTGGTCTACCAAAAAGATGTAAAGTGATAGTGAACTGTTTGTTATGAATAGAATTTACACATGAGACATGTACGGGTAAAAGGCTCCGAAACATGTTGAGTAGTTACCTGCTGAAGACCCTTTAATTTATTTGGGCTGATACAGCCTATGTCAAAATTTTACAGAGGAACGTGTGCAATATGGACCATAGTAATTCCATACGTATATAGGTTAGACAGGGACAGGTCAGCTTATGGAGAGTAAAGAGTTCAGACTGTGGAATGGGAAATTGACTATTAGGAAGTGGTTCTGGGCAAAAAGACACAAATACAAAATAGTTTGAATGAACAAATTGAGAAACAGGTGTATAATTTTTGGAATATAATTTTCTGTCTCGGAGAGCATATTGATACATATAAAGTCAGTTAATACTCTAGCTGGGTCCATGTCAGCTAGTACGTGTTCACACAGGACAGATGCTGCAATTTACCATACATGTGAGCAGCGAAGCAAACAACAGTAATACTTTTGGGTCATTAAAATCAATAGGTCAGGCGAGTCCTGACTAATTCTGAAATATGCTGGGTTTTTTTTTTTTGAACTGCATAGTAATTAATGTTGTAGTGTATCTTTTAGACTTTCATTTTCCAGTGATATTGATGTTTATATTGTGTACTTTGGTTTATACAAACACTGTGTAATTGTATGTATGGACCTAGAAAGGTCTTAATAAAAACTTATATGATTATACACACACACACACACACACACACACATATATATATATATATATATATATATATATATATATATATATATATATATATATATAATTGCTTTTATCTGTGGTGCATGTATGAAGCATGCATATCTAGTTATACATTTGGCCCCCAGAGGGGGTGATTGTATGGCCCAAGTTCTTCATTCTGAACCCGCAGCAGAAATTAGGATCAGATTGCAGGCCCAAACTGGCCTCATTTGCTGCGCCTTTTAGCAGTTTACGGTCATGGTGTCCGCTGTGTGCTCAAATTATACAATGATCAAGAGGAGAAAAACAAGGGAAAATCAAATATTTGTTATAAAGCCATACCGTTCAAACGTCTATTTTTGGCTGCAGTTGATTCACTGGCAGACGAAACTCCCGCGGCGATGCCGCGAAATCAAATGCCACAAGTTGAGGTCTCCCTGATTCGCATGTCTCCAACGCCAAAGCTTGTCAGATATTTGTTTATTGTAATATTCACGTTGTGATCGTTAGCATAGAATTCAAAACGTTCGGTCGCTGAATCACAAGTTGACACAACATTTCTAGAAACCCCTTCCTTTCGTTTTCGTTTTGCCCTTTCTTACACTACAGCTGCGCATGCACCGAAGTTTTGGGAAAAACCTACGATGGTTATATTCCAATTGAGAAACGAAAGTGATAACCACGGTATCTGCATGATTCATACATTGGCTGGAAAACATATTACGAGTGTAAAACAGGTTGACGTCTTTGGAAAAAGAATTTTAAATATGTGTATACATGTATGTATGTGTGCTTCTGGTCCCAAGGGACCTCCCCACGCTCTGTAAGCTTGCGGTTAGGTTACAGAGCGTGGGAGGTCCCTTTGGGCTATAGTGTGTTTCATAGTCCTATCACGGACAGTTTCCGTGCATGTATATATATGTTCCGCGCAGAATATACACACACACACCCCGGGGGGGGGGGGGCGGGGGGTATACCGAGCGTAATGGAGATGTGCCGCTCTGAAGGGTGCCTTTTCGCAGGTACTTTCCCTGACAAAGGTATCAATTTTCCCAAGATTTCCCTAACGAAGGTCCATAAATTTTTCTGAGACCCCTAACCAAGGTCACTGATAAAATCAAAGGGCCCTAATCAAGACCAGACGATTTACGCTCCAGCCCCGTGAACAGGGCGCATGCTGTGAAAGTGATTGACACGCCCTAATGAAGATCCATTATTTGGTAGGATGGGAGCCCTAATGAAGGGTCATTCTGAAAAACTTGAGCTGCACACCCTCACCTAAAAAAGTAGGGAGTGCCCCCCCCGACACACACACACACACACACACACACACACACACACACACACACATAGGCCTATATATATATATATATATACATATATATATATATATATATATATATATATATATATATATATATATATATATATATATGGGTGGGTGGGTGTTTCATAGTCATATCGCTGACAGTCTCTGGATATAATAGTAAAACCAGCCAAGTGGAGGAGACGAGTCAACAGACTGGCCTCGTTCCCGCGGCGGATCACTCCGAGTGCTTGCACGAGGAGTGATCCGCGGCGGGAACGAGGCCAGTCTGCTGACGAGTCTCCTCCACGCGGCTGTTTTTACTTTTATCCAGTAATTATAGCTGTAATTATATTTTCATCGTTAAATACAAAAAAAAACACCACAATTAAAAACAGTTTCAACGTTTATTTCATCAAACAAGGCTTTGCATAGTTTTGCGTATGAATAACTGTAACACAGGGTTCAGTAATTGGGTCATTTGAAAACTACATGCTTGACGTGCGCCAACTACAAGAATTTAGAAGGAAAGTAGTTCTCAGTGACCTTTGCACTGTGGTGATACGGATTGACCTTTGCACTGTGGTGATATGGACAGGGTTATCACCCAGTCTGTATCTTCCACCTTTTCTGGATGATACAGCTATAATTACTGGATAAAGGTGTAAGCATGACGCAGCTACTTATGATGCATATTATGTGTACACATAAGTAGTCTATGAAGTGAAACAGCATTCCTGGTGGCTTTTTGCTAGACAATACCCTATGTTTCTTAAATGTGTTAGGCCTAATACCATGATGAAATTGATATTTGGAGAACATTGTCTGAATGTTAGCTCTGGTAGAATGGCAGGTATACCTAGAAACATGCGTCTTTGTAATATATGTCAAGATAGGCAAGTTGAAGATTTGGAACACTTTATACTGTGGTGTGATCAGTATACCCATATTAGACAAAATTTGATCTCGGAAATTAATGAAATTTTACCTTCTTTTTCAGGCTTAAACACCGAAAAACAATTATATATCATTTGCGGACGGTTCGTAGAAAATTTAGAATACTCGAAGTGCCAAAAAATCATGGAAATTAGTTGTGTGAAGGTCAATTACATGTACAAAGTTAGGCTTTCCTGTGAAATGTGTCCGTGAGTAATGTTGTATTGGAAAAAGGAGGGTTTTTTTTGTTTTTTTTAAAGGGGTCGAACATAAATGAGAGGCCGGTGTAGGCATACATACATACATACATACATACATACATACATACATACATACATACATACATACATACATACATACATATAATATCAACACGTCGTATGTGCGTGGGTACGTCGTATGGCAAGTCGTTTTAGCATTTATTTCACAAGTATACATATGTAAATATTTTTATTTCACAAATGTGTAAAATATTTTCACGTAAGTGCAAACGTTTTTACATATGTGACAAAATGATTATGTCAAAAGAATTTACACATATGCGAAATAAAAGTATAACTGTTCATTTGCGTAAAACTAACGCGTGTGTAAATGAAATCTTTTGCACAGATGTGTAAAACTATTTCACATATGTTGCTTTTTTTTAAAGTAAGTGTACATATGGTAAATTCTTTTGCACACACGTGAACACATGTGTGAACAAGATTTTTCATGTATGCATAATTATTGACTAAATGCTAAAACAGCTTGCCATAGCATAGGTATACGTGCCGCACTATGTATGTGAACTTGGCCCTGTCCAGCCGTTAGAACTAACAATAGTAACATTATTTTCTTAGCTTTCTGTAGAACAACAAGTGCAAATCGACATGTTAAAGGAGAACCCCTGTCAGGGGGTTTCTTCTTTCTTATATTACTTTGTGCCGTTTGTGTTGTATGTGGCTCGTCTTTAAGTTTAACACCTCGCGCTGCCCATTTTGTTCAACATAATAATAATAATAATAATAATAATATAATAATAATAATAATAATAATAATAATAACAATAACAATAACAATAATAATAATAATAATAATAATAATAATAATAATAATAATAATAATAATAATAATAATAATAATAATAATAATAATAATAATAATAATAATAATAATAATAATAATAATGTCACTACTTTTGTCAATTCTTTGGTTGGAATGGGCCAAGTTTAGTTCCAGTCCTTCTACACTTCGAATGAAGAGCCGCGAATGAAAGCTTAAAGTACAAACTGGACACTGCCCTTGGTTTATGTTTGCTACGAGCTAACGCAACCAAAAGGCCTATAGTATGATGGCTTGAGGTACTTCTACTCTAGTCTAGCGTACTGGACATTTGTAATTTACTGTACCAGCGTAATGGAAGCTTTAATTTCCATCCTTCCCACTATCTGTTATTTGTGAGGTTTCTTATTTTCCCGCAACCCCTTGACAGGGGCAAAATTATAGAATGCACCAGCGACCTGGGACCCCCGCTTCGGAAAAAGTAGTCAATTTCCAACCTGAGAGAGAGAGAGAGAGAGAGAGAGAGAGAGAGAGAGAGAGAGAGAGAGAGAGAGAGAGAGAGGAGAGAGAGAGAGAGAGAGAGAGAGAGAGAGAGAGAGAGAGAGAGTGAGAGAGAGAGAGAGAGAGAAGAGAGAGAGAGAGAGAGAGAGAGAGAGAGATTGTCCTTCATACGGTAAATTGCCACTACCTCCTCAATGAAACACCTGAGTTTTAGCAATGAACAGTTAACATCCAGTCTTTCTTATGAACCCTTTCTTATTTAATTCGTTATAAAACAAAATTGCTAATGAATATTATAAAGATAAACTAGAAAAGAAGAATTGCTTCACAGCAAATCTGCCCGGGTGCCTTCAAAATGAGAACAGTTTCAAATGCTGCACTCTGCCATTGTTCAACATAATCTAAATTTTGTGTATTAGCCTAATTTGCATAAATTAAAATGCTACAACTTTTGTTCCTGCTTCATTGGATGTGACCATGTCACAAACGTATAAACTGAAGTTGAATGACACCAATATCTATAATATTCAAAATTTTAATTTTATGTATTTGCCTAATTTGCATTAAATAAAATTGTACAATTTTGGATCATGGTTCACTGGATGGGGCTATGTCACAAACCTGCAAATTGAAGTTGGAATGGCACCTCTATCTATAATGGTTTTGAAGCTATTCTAGATTTAAATCCTGCAAAATCACCTAATTTGCATGAATTACAATCATACAACTTTGGTTCATGGTTCATTGGATACGGCTTTGCCACAAACCTATAAATTGAAGTTGGAATGGCATTTCTATGTATAATAGTTTTGGAGATATTCAACTTTTAAATTTTTCAATGCCTCTAATTAGCATAAATTGAAATTCTATAACTTTCATATTCTGTCCATTATATTGGCAGGTGTCACAAGCCTGTATATATATACCTTGAAATTTTGTGTGTATCTGCAATAGTCCGGAAGACGGAAGATATGGAGCTTTTCAAATTTTACTTGCCTCTGATTTGGTGTCACAAACCTATATGTGCCCATTAAAATTCTGTGTCTATCTGCAAAAGTTTCGAAGATATGGAGCTTTTAAAATTTAGAAAGGCCATAATTTGCATAATTTTAAACGTCGATTATTCCAAATCAGAGTATCAACTTCCCTACTAGCTCTGCTACCATGCGAAGTTTAAACATTATAGCTTGCACAGTGTCTGAGAAAAGCTGTAGACAAATTATGTGGCGGAAAGAAAGAAAGAAAGAAAGAAAGAAAGAAAGAAAGAAAGAAAGAAAGAAAGAAAGAAAGAAAGAAAGAAAGGTCCTGTAGGGTCTTCTAATTTTCGCAGAGTTCCGGTCGCATCCGTTCAGCAGCGCTGCGGTGCCGGCCGAAAAACACACAGGCCAGGCAACAGTCGCCCAAAACAAGCAGGTACACTTTGATGACACGTGTTACAGCAGGTCTACAGCCGGGCAACAGTGTCGGAGGACCATGAACTGCGCAGGCAGCTGTGGTATATAAGTCTGGGCCACATCCAACAGAAGGAAAAAAGTCGAAATTCATGTTGCATTGTACATTTTATGAACCCAGTCAGGCGACAGGCGATCAGGGAACAGGTACTCTTTGATAACACGGGTTGCAGCATGATACGGCGATGGCGAAGCCAGGTAGGCCTACTGTCAGAGCGGTGCTGTGAACAGTGGCACAGAGGGTTTGGCGATATGTAACCCAGTAACAAGTTTAAGTTGCCCAGTAGGCCCATAGTAAGAAGCTTGCCCATTGGCATTGGAATTGGAATAGCTTCTGCAAGGTAGATCATGGAAGATGCAAGTAAACTTTGTGTTAGAGTATATTGGCAGTAAACGTGTAAAGAACAGATTATTATTTATTTTACACTATTGTATTCTACATGCAGCATGATGCAAGGGATCTGTTATGTAGTCCCAGCCGTTGGTTTTGCATTTGGAAAGCCACAGGGATATACCGGATTTTAAACTCCCCGCAGAAAATTAAAAGCTCTGCACATGATTAAAAACTCTACAGGAAAGATATGAATATTTGCAAGTGTAGATTGTCATTTGATTATCATCTGCAAAATTTTATGTTTTTTGTAGAGATAACTTTGTCAAATGTCGTGGATAATAAATAAACGGCTGTGGACACTGACAAGTTCAGAGGGAATTTGCAGCTTAAATTCACAAACTGTAGGACTGTGTCATGGTTTTCAGGCAAATAGGTTGTCACACATTATTTCCCAACTTTCAGTATCTGAAAATGGAGTCCATCCAGGAGAGATCTCCCAGATACATTTACTCATGAATAACTGAAAATGCATCCTTAGTTACCCTTGAAATTGAAAAAAAGGAACCACTAGGTATTGAAGTCTTCAAAATTAAACAGGAAACAAGATATGTTTGTAAAACATAGATGCCCCCCTCCCTCATTACCCTTGCCCTCGCTACCCTTGCCCTCGCTACCCTATTGATAGTGGTAGAAGGGGCACTCGTGACCTTACGAAATTAGTGAAGGTTGATCATACATCAATGTCACATATCTTTATACTTTAACCTAGCCCTTAAAAAACGACTAAAACCCTGGGCAATATAAAAGTTATAGCTGAAAAATTAGTCATCATTTAGAAACCATATTCAGCAAAGTGGCTTTATGACCTTGGAAATTATGCAAAAAACAATAAAGGAAGTCTACTGTCTGTGTGTGACCCTCAAAACTGGGTCAAGGTCACCCATCTACAAATTCAAACTAGCCCTTATAGGCAACCATAAAGCTGTGCAATATAAAAGTGCTACCTCTAAAATGCAAGTTATCATGCAGAAACAGTATTCAACCAAATGGCTCTGTGACCTTTGAAATTAGGTCATGGTCACCCATCTTCAAACTTGAGCTAGACCTGAATACGGACAATTATCCAGTGGAATATAAAAGTCCTAGTTTAAAAACCTCTTCAGTTATCATGTGGAAACCAAAGTTAACTCAGGTACCAACTTGACCTTGGAAATTAAATCAAGGTCACCAAACTTTAAGCTTCTTCTAGCCCTTAGCAAGAACTATAGACCTGTAAAGTATCCCAGTCCTAACTTAAAAACTTCTTGCGTTATTGTGCAGAAAGCACAGGAAGCATGAAACCATATTCAGTAAAGTGGCTCTGTGACCTTTAAAATGAGGTCAAGGTCATCCATCTTCAAACTTCGCCTAGCCCCAAATATGGACTATAATCCTGTGCAAAATAAAAGTCCTAGCTTAAAAACCTCTTCAGTTATTGTGCGGAAACCAAAGTTAACTCAGGTACCACTTTGACCTTGAAAATTAGGTCAAGGGCACCCATCTTCAAACTTCGCCTAGCTTTTGATTAAAATGATATACCTGTACAGTATCAAAGTCCTAGCTCAAAAACTTCTTGAGTTATTGTGCGGAAACCACAGGAATTCTACAATCTCTCTGTGACCCTGAAAACTGGGTCAAGGTCATCCATCTTCAACATCAATCTAGCCCTTACAGAGAACCATAAAGCTGTGCAATATAAAAGTTCTAGCTCCAAGGTATAAGTTATCTTGCAGAAAGCATGAAACCATATTCAGTAAAGTGGCTCTGTGACCTTTAAAATGAGGTCAAGGTCATCCATCTTCAAACTTCGCCTAGCCCCAAATATGGACTATAATCCTGTGCAATATAAAAGTCCTAGCTTAAAAACCTCTTCAGTTATTGTGCGGAAACCAAAGTTAGCTCAGGTACCACTGTGACCTTGGAAATTAGGTCAAGGTCACCCATCTTTGAACTTTGCCTAGCTTTTGACTAGAATAATACACCTATACAGTATCAAAGTCCTAGCTCAAAAACTTCTTGAGTTATTGTGCGGAAACCACAGTCTACCGACAGACCGACCGACCGACCGACCGACCGACCGACCGACCGACATGTGCAACGCTATATGCCCCACCTTCTTCGAAGGGGGGCATAATAACTCCTAAATGATTGCATCTTTACTTCCTTATCACCAAACGTCAAATTGGCCATGGTACAAGACCATTTTCAGATTTGAATCTTCCAAGATACAATGCAGTTAAATTGAGAAAAATTTTGAAGCTTTACTTTCCCTTAGCCTATCTTTAGAAAGACCTTCGTATTAGAACAAAGAACAGATGATAAAGAGTTCAATTCTGCACTAAAAAGATTAGAATGGGCCAACCTGCAATTGCAGGCTATGCAGATGTCACGAGACTACTTTAATACTGATAAGTATCCGCCGTCCCATCATCTCTTTGCGTTTCTGCCTGGACAGAGGCGGTACTAATCTCAGTCGGTCATTCCTGCATGTATATCCCTTTATAGTGCTCTCTTATTGCTAAACTGCCAGGTATCATATTGCTTTATTGGTAGCTGTGTGGAGCATACCATAATACACAACATGCTTTGAGTACTTAAGATTCTATTATATTTTTCCGACGGATATTTTTTTCAAGGTACTGATGTTTGGTGCCATTGTCTTCTCCATATTCATTTCAATCAAGGAATTAACCATAATTCAGGATTACAGTTCGGAATATTTCAAACAATTTGTAAATTCTTAATCAAATACATTTCATTTTGTTCCATATCTCGGTAAAAATAGCTTGTTTCTGTATTGTACACAGTGCAAATACAGCTGACTTGATGTAAATCTTGTAGAGTTATCATTTCAGAAACACAGAGAAGTTCGCAAAATCTAGATTGGTCTCAGCATGTATGACTGTATTTACGTCTGTGTGCCAACACAGATATTTTCTTTCTTTCTTTCTTTCTTTCTTTCTTTCTTTCTTTCTTTCTTTCTTTCTTTCTTTCTTTCTTTCTTTCCTTTCTCTCTTTCTTTTTTTTTTCTTTACAGGCAGATTTGTCCGACATTTCATTTGAAAAGTATTATATGTAGAAACTCCAAACTTGGCACAATTATATTTCTATAGATCAAGTCTTGCTTTTTATAATGAGAGGTCATGTTTTTCAAAATTATGCAAATGAGAGCTGATTAAAGTTTTGAATCTTCAATATCTTATATACTATAGCAGATGTGGTTCCGAGTGTATACGATTTCCATCATAGCAAGCATCAGAAATGTCAGTCAAAGGCCATGTCAAGGTCAAAGGTCATTTTAGGTCAAAATGTCATTTTAAAGGTCAAGGTTCACTGCAGGTAGAGGTCATCTCAAGGTCAAAGGTTAGCTTTCTTCTAGCCATAACTTGATCAATTTTTATTCAATTTTGATCATGTTGGGCTCAAATTGTAGCTATTGTAACACTGCACATTTCTGAAACTTACATGTGACCTCTAAAGGTCAAAAGTCAACGTCTTTTGGACCTTTGAAATTTTCACTCAGCCATTACTCGGCCAATTTCCATCCAATTTTAATCCTATTGGGCTCAAATTGTAGGTATTGCAACACTGCACGTTTGTAAGAACATGTAACCTCTAAAGGGCAAAGGTCAAGGTCATTTGGCCCTTTGAAAGTTGCATCTTGCAATAACTTGGTCAATTTTCATCTGATTTGGTTCATGTTGGGCTTAAATTGTGGGTATTAGAGCACTGTACATTTTTGCAATGTACATGTGACCTGTAAACGTCAAAGGGCAAGGTCATTTGGACTTTGAAATTTTCATCCAGTCATAAGCCTAATGGTATGTAAAGTACCAGAGGATGTCCATCTTTGTCAATGTTTTCCCTCCATTTTTTCCATCAATTGAATCAAAATGGTTAAACACATTTAAGTTTTGTTACAATGTTACTTTGTAACAACACCCCAGACCCCGGTTGTCACTGTGACATTTGATTGATAATTATGTGATACGTTGTAACAGTCGTAGAATTACTATAGACCTACATTTTGCTGTTATGCAAGCTTTGAAATCAGAATCATACTGAAGATTAATTTGTTAATACTCTAACAAAAAAAAAATGAATCACTGTTCCTGGTTTTATGAGTAATGCCTAATTTGGTCAGTTCAATGAATCCTTCCATTGTCCAGCGATGGGACCACATTTGGCAACAGCAGTAGCTTTTTCTTGCCAAACCTGTCCTAAACATCTTCATATTTGACAAATCAAAGTCACTTTTCACAAAGTTTTCGCTACATAGGTTAGATCGGTTCCCAGGGCCTTGCCACTAGTCCCTGTAAATCTTGACTGTACAGGTCCACACTCTCCGTAATTTCTGGTCTTTGGGGGAATGTGAACAAGCTGTAGAACTTGTATTGCTACATTTCCGACCCATCCTGGGCGGGAACAGGGACGAAAATAAATATTTCTACATGCATCTTTAATCCTATTGATAAAGGGTGAATAAAATATGTTTAAACCACGTGACACTTGACAGCTACGGCTCGCTAGTATGGTGGGAGTCCTCCCTGTCAGGCAGCGGTGTTGCGTTTGTGATGTCACAAGCCTTTCGGGCCTTGTGGGCATTAGAAATAAATGGAAAGTGATGATTAAAGGTGCAGTGAGTTTCTAATAATAGGTGAATAAAAGTATTATTTTCACATCCAAATTTTTTTTCTGCGCACTGTATTGTGAGAACAACCCGTGAGTCATCCATGTATCAAATTTGAACATTAACAATCTAACATGGTCCCCATAAAACATGAAAAGAGTCTTGGTGTGACAATATATTTTATTTGACTTTTATTGAACAATTTGTCTTTCATGCATACTGTCATCATCAAAATGTCTACCAATGTAATTGTAGTATTTTGTATGGGATGCTCCCCTTGGTAACCATGTGATATGCAGTACGCATCTACAGTCACAATATAAATCTCTGTATCTGAAGCATCAAGCTGGTTTGGGGCTGATCTGACATGGAATATATAGAGCATGTCGACAGAAGTCCAGACGTTCCTGCACTAACTAGGTCTGTATTCAGTGTCAAACACTACAGAAAATGAGTTCAGTTTATTCCATATGAAAATTATGTTGCATTGGTGTCAACCATCAAAACAACAGATCAGAACCATTACTGAGAGACTTACTGGTTTTCATCATTTTCTTTCAAAGATTCTCTACCTTTGCCAGAATTTGCCAACATTTCCAGGGCATTTTATAGACCTGACGTCTCAATATCAAATTAAACAATATGCACACAATCATATCATTTGCTGTTATATGAGAAATGCATATACTCTCTACATAAGTGATGTAAATACACACTTAGTCCATGCATCATTTTCTCCATTTGCAGCCAATTATAGTGCCAGACTTTAAGGAGATAATCACCCAATGAACACGTAAATTTCTTTCTTTTCTGTATTACTTCTACCTCCTGTAAGATTGACTTCATTACCTATCACGTGTAAGTGGCCTTGGCTTTTTTTCTGCCCCACATGTTCAATTCTGGTCCATGAACTTGTCAAGAGAAAGTATACATGTTAAAGGCAAACATTGGGGTACAATGACTGTCATGACAGTGACATGCTTAAATCTCAATCACTGAATGACCTTCCTGGTGTGTCTACAAAGCTGATGCAATTATTCTTTGGGTCTGTGGTTTGGGGATGCATCAGACAAGACATTTTATCTAGGTCCATAAATAGTTTATGCTTCTCATGATTATAATATTTTAAATGACCTATCCTCAACAGAGCGTTTCACGTAGGAAGATTTGATTGGTCCGTCTGGAAACAGGTCAGCTGGAATCTCATTTGTGTGCGGAATCGATTCAACAGGTCTTCTATCAGTCTGAAATAAAAGACAGACAGGAATGTACACACTTACTGAACACCTCAGTTGTTCTGTTTTTTTTCAACTGTTTTATGATACACCTCTAAATTTTAATATAACATTCACAATAATAACTACAGAATGCATGGTAGATTGTTGACACCAGGTCTCTATGTGTAAGTCTTTTCAACCTACCATATCACCCCCTTTCACTGCCCCAGCCCATAGAGTAATCCCTCCCACTTTCCAGACTCAGAATATGCTAAAAAAAAAACCCATCCACATACACATGCACTATATCTTTATGATTGTGTGAAAATTATGTCACAAATTTCAAAAGAAAGGTTTGAACATTTTTAAAGCACCCATGATTCTTAAGAATAATGGAGTAGCTCTAGTTGTAACCATACAAGCCTCTGCCGAAGTCTCAGTATTTACAGCAAAACCCCTAATGGCCTTGCTGTTTGGGTTAACTTCTCACAAGACAGACCCAGTATTTTCCAACCTATACTAACAGCCACAACATGCTACTTACAAAGACACCCTCCCCCCCCCACACACACACACAATTTTTTTTAAAGTCATAATCTGCTGGGTTTGATGTGCAGCATAGTTTCCTGGGCAAGCTTTCCTCAGCCTTTTCCCATCCCAAAGAGCCTGTCAGCCACATGTCAGCTGCTTCATGGTGTCACTTTGGAAAACATTTTGCACCAGATGTGTAGATAAGACTTATCAGGAAAACATTCCCCAGGTCATCAGTTATCATCGTGGGTAGAGTGCATTGTTCAACATATGCCAATTCATTCTTATTCTGCCCAGGATATGGTTAACTCAATCTTATTCCACTCACAATATGGTAACTCAATCTTACTCTACCCATGATACAGTTAACTCAATCTTACTCTACCCATGATATAGTTAACTCAATCTTACTCTAACCATGATTTAGTTAACTAAATCTTATTCTACCCATGATATAGTTAACTCAATCTTATTTTACCCAGGATATGGTTACCTCAATCTTATTTTACCCATGATATGGTCAACTCAATCTTATTCTGCCCATGATATGATTAACTCAATCTTATTTTGCCAAGGAAATGGTTAACTCAATCTTATTTTACCCAGGATATGGTTAACTCAATCTCCTTTTGCCCAGGATATGGTAAACTCAAGCAGTTGAAGTTTACTTTCCTTTTATGTTTTCACAGCAAATCCCCCCCCCCCTTTCTCTGCTCACATTTATTGCAGTATGCCTAGTTTCTCAACTAAAACATTTATCATGTGAAAATGCAGAAATAAATCCCCATCAGCCACAAACGGGTGATACAATGATAAATTAAACATGAAACATTCTTCCATACATATCATTACAAATGACTGCTAGATTTATAAGTGCACAGCTGTAATGATTTATTTTATCATCATTATTTTCTTTTAATTTAATAGTGTATTGTTGTAAAGATGTTTTCAGATAAAGCCACCAGTCTGTTTACCATCATTGTAAATTGATATTTTGTACACATACAATGTACACTTACTTTTTGTCATCTGGAGAAGTACTCTTTGGGAGAGCTTCTAATGCCTCCTTAAAGGTTTCCCTGAGAACATAAATTTACAAGAATATGACATGGAAATGAGGCTTCCTACCAGCACAGTTTGCATAGACTATTACTTACGAGAATAAAAAATAAACACTCCCTTTGTTTTAACATAGGGTGATATGAATATCAACTCCAGTAGCAAATAGAATGCATGATTATTAAGCTGTGTAATGTGGCCCTGAAAGCCAAGTTTACAGTCTAGTGCAGAGTAGACAGAATTGACTTGGAATTGAGACCGGATGAAGGGTTAACCAGGAAGTATGTCCAGTATTGAGACAGGGTGAAGGGTTAACCAAGAAGTAAGTCCAGTATTGAGACAGGGTGAAGGGTTAACCAGGAAGTATGTCCAGTATTGAGACAGGGTGAAGGGTTACCAGGGAAGTATGTCCAGTATTGAGATGCGCATGTCTTGGCCTGGGGATCACTTGGGATCACTCCTCACCTGCTACAATCTGTCAGGAGACATTGGTTTCTTTCCACCCAAAGATTTCAACAACAATTGGGTGAAGCATGACAACATCAGAGCAACAAGTTGGACAGTCACCAACATATTGTTGAAGTACCTTGCAGGTCCTCGTGTCCTACAGGGTGAATGCCTCTTGCCGTCCACACAATGCTGCTTATACACACACGTGGTGTCTGTTCACATACTGTAAGATGGCAATCCTTTTGACCACTGGAAAGTCAAGTCTGTCACATCTTGTCTTTCTGTAGCATTTTGTCAGCTGAAAACACTCCCTCCATTTCTTCATTGTGGTTGATGAACAGAGTATATCTTCCTGGCTACTTCCGTTGCAATGGACCAACATCAAGCCTTTCAATAATCTTTCCCATCTCACAATCACCAGTCTGTTACCAAGTCCATATGCACCTCAATACTGGAAGCACCTCGTGATCATTCTACCATATCTCAATTATAAACCAACCTTTTCTACCTTGCACAGGACCAAACCTTAGCTTTCAGGCCCTAGTAATGCAAGTCAATAATTATGCATCATATTTGCTGCAGAAGTTCAAATTTACATCACCCTTGTTAAAACCAATGGCACGGTTTACTATGTTATTCCTACGAGCAGCTACAGTGTGATTGATGATTACACATGTATGGCTAGTTTATATCAACAATGATAGCTAGAATGTGATTTATGATTATACATGTACCAAAATTAATACCTACAGTGCACTTTATGCTTGCCAATTTTTATATGATCTTATCAGTTGTCAATAAAGTATTATTTTACAATGACTACTTTATTTATTTCTGTAAATGCTGGTAAGATAAGCTAGTCACTTTAAAGGCTCGTATCAGTGTGAGTAGCCTCTAGTGCCATGGAACTCACTGGAATAATGAACATTTACAGCAATTGTCTTTGACCCAAAACAGTAACTTTGCATACAGGCCTGTCACAAATGTGGCCCTCTTGATAACTTGAATTACAGAAAAAAGTACTGAATGCATTTTCCAAAGTGCCTGGCATTAACTTTGGCAATGCAACATTACAGCTTGAACTGAAAGGGTTAGTTGTGATAACAACATGGAGGGGGAAAGCTCCATAACATATTTAATAAAAAAAAAAAAAAAAAATGAAAAAAAAAAAAAAAAAAAAAATACCACAATGCACACACATTCTGCTCTGCTTTTCACCATTGCCTGAGAATTAAACAGCCTTTGTACATATGCAAGGCCACCTATTTTTTGTGGTTCATGTGAGTGTGCGTGGGTGTGCGATTAATGACAGAACATACACACACCATATAGGAATGAACCTCTTATTTCCCCATCATCACATCCTGTTACTATTTATTTGCAAGGGCACATATTGTGTCAGTGATTATGACCTGAGTATATTTCCATAATCAAGCCATACTACTGTTGTAAATATTACAAACATTGTATCAGTTGCACATACTATAACCATTGTATTTAGTGAAGCCCCAGCTATGTACATTTCCATAATCAAGCTATACTACCATATATATTATAAACATTGTATCAGTTGTATATATCATCAACATTGTATCAGATGTTTATATAATTATGTACACTGTATCATACAGGCTCTAGCAAAGTTTATTTCAATGCTCAGGGCCTGTTACAGTTGTGTATGTTATGAGGGGCAGTTTGAGACACTTACACGGCATCCTCAGTTTTGTATGATGCAACTGCCATCTCCAGGGCCTGCACTTCAAGGCATGCCTGAAAATGAATGCAATCATTGCGTCAAAGATGAAATGTTCAGATTTGTCCTTCAACAGCTACATGTATACCTTGTCCGTTATATCTGCATGTAGTTGTACACTTAGCCCATTATATCTGCATGTACTTGGACACCTTGTCCATTATATCTACATGTACTTGGACACCTTGTCCATTATATATACCTATATTTGTACACCTAGTCTTTTATATCTACATATATTTGTACACCTAGTCCTTAACATTTATTGGTACACCATTTCCTTTATATCTACATGTGCACCTTGGACAAGGCTTTAGGTGAGGACATTTCTGGAGGTCAAGAAATGTTGCATGCAAGAAATTCATTAAGAATTGACTTTGGTGACCTTGAAATTGAGTCAAGGTCATTGTCCTTCAAACTCGATGTAAACTTTTACAAGTGTGATCAACTGTAAAAGTTTTGTGATGCCAGCTTATCTGGTTCTCAACATATTGTGCACACAAAATTCAAAGAAAGTTGACCCTAGGGACCTTCAAATTGGGTCAAGGTCATTCTTTTTCAATCTCAAAGTAGACCTCTAAAATGATCTGAGCTCCTGTTCTCCAGATATTATGGGCTGCTTGTTGAGAGATCCTGCACAAAAGAATTTAAACAGAAAAGTGACCTGGTGACCTTGAAATTGGTTCAAAGTCACTGTCCTTCAAACTTGAAGTAGACTCTAACAACAAGGGTGATCAACTGTTAAACTTTCATGATCCTCACCTATCTGGTTGTTGACATATCACATCCAAGAAATTCAGAGATAATTGACCCAGCTGACCTTGAAATCAGATCAAATCATTGTCCTTCTAACTCAAATTAGACTTCTACAAGGGTGATCAACTGTTAAAGTTTAAGGATCCTAGCCCATCTGGCTCTTGAGATATCATGCACAAGAAAGTTACAAGGACAGACGGACACTTGATTGTACAGACTCACGGTATTGCAATACCCCAGGCCTTTAGGGGCCAAGGGATGAAAATCATTTAAAGAACTGTGGCAACCAGGGCTGTAACGATTCATTCGAATAGTTGGTGTACCGAATTTTGTTGGGCCATTAATTGTATTCACTATTCACCACTATTAAAACCAAATATGGATTGTATTCACCTTCAAACTAACCTTGCTTCAACCA
The DNA here is from genome assembly GCA_964020975.1 of Hermodice carunculata. NCBI lineage: Eukaryota > Metazoa > Annelida > Polychaeta > Eunicida > Amphinomidae > Hermodice > Hermodice carunculata. Next base: position 96,279,057 of record OZ026624.1, on the reverse strand, counting down.
CTTCAACAGTTCAACCATTCAAGATAACATGTCCCACGTAAACAGCTCAACCTTTCAGGATAACTTGTTCCAGGTCAACAGGTCAATGTCCCCCAAGCAGTGCTGTTAACCCAGTCTAAATCAAAGGGAAAAGGTTAACCCTTTCAGGGTTAACCCTTTCAGGGTTAATTTGGACACTGAGTCAACACCTTTCCTCAGCATGCTTTACGTAAAAGCTGAGGAAACGTGTTGAGTGGACCTTACTCCTCTTCCGTCACAGTCCAGTCATGCTGCCGCAAGACAATGTAAAATCTGGACTCCAGGTAATAAATGAGATGAGCAAAGTGTCTGCTGTGAACTGGAGTGACAGAGCTAGTACACTGTTTACCTGTAGAGCTCCATTGGCACTGAACTCTGGCACACACTGAAGCAGGCGGCCAATCTCATCTGCTACGGCTTCTACGATCTTACACATACAGCGTGGAACGAAGTGTGGCGATATGGAATAAACCTGGGGACATAGGCAAGACGGGGCATTGAAGGAAACAAAACAAAGCAAAAACAAACAGGATTTTTCATTAAACACAAGTATCAACATAAAGGAGGCTTTCTGTTTGGTTGACATCCAGGTTGACTTAACCCAGTGTGTGTGACTGATATACATTACATCGGTCAACTACAACATGAACTACTATATCATAACACTATGTAACAACAAATGTATTTGTAACCATACAAAGACACATAATAAATCATTCACTTTGCCATTGAATACTATTAAACACATAATATATCATTCACTTTTGCCATTAAATACAGTAGTCCCTCCTTTGAAAGACCACTCCTTTGGAAGACCACCTCCTTTGAGAGACCACAGTTATCAGGTCTCTCTGTAGTACTTTTCATGTTATTTATACCTCCTTTGAGGGACCACCTGCTTTATGTGACCACCTTTTGGGTGGCACTAGGGGCAGTCTCTCAAAGGAGGGACTACTGTACTATTAAACACATAAAAATCACTCACTTTGCCATTAAATACGATTAAACGCATAATATATCATTCACTGTTTAATTAAATACCATTAAACATTTTCAAACTGAAAGCTTAACTCTTTCAGTGCCGTATTTAGGACTGATTCAACAGCTTTCCTTGGTGGGCTTTGGCCACAATGAGCTCAAAGCCCACCAAGGAAATCTGTTGACCTGGGCTATTATATTCTGTAATTACTGGCATGCTGTTGACCTGGGCTATTATATTCTGTAATTAATGGCATGCCGTTACTTGAATGAAAGGTCTTTTCACAAGAAACATGAATCTGACACCCTTACAATGATTCAGAGCATTTTGTTTCAAATAGTTTAACTTTAGTAGCAGTTGGCACTGAAACAGTTAACAGACAGAAAGTATACATACCTCAGCAGGGACTTATATCATGAGATTAAAATACACAAAGTATATTTACCTCAGCATGGACCTCTATCATGCTCATCACAGCTTCTTTGATGTAACTCCTCACCCCTACAGACACAAAGTGACCTACCATTAACCCCATTAATCCAGAGGGTATTAACACTGAGGCAGCTGCATGGACTCTTTGCTTGTTGAAAAATACACCAGAAATGGTCCAGTTTTGCCAATCATGCCAGCCCTGCTTTTTGCTTTTTTTTTTCTTTTTTGTTTGTTTGTTTTGTTTTTTTCCTTTGTTGGATAGAAAATGATAGAGGTGATAAGTCGCCATGTTTCCTCAGTATAGTCTGGGTACCAATGAAAGCTGCAGACTCAATCTCCAGAGGATTTAAGCTACACACACCACAACTGGACCATGCAGTCATGTGACCGGACCAGGTAGTCATGTGACTAGGACATGCAATTATGTGACTGGACCACACAGTCATGTGACCAGATCATGCAGTCATATTTTCCTAAGCTTTAAATGCTTTATTAATAAAAACACCAAGTGACAAGTAATGCTGACTTGATATTATGATATACTATACAGCTATGGTCCTTCACACAGAATTCATCCTTATGCACCTGAAAATGTCAGGGACGTCTCACTCACTTGAAACTTCTGAACATTTAGCTAATTTTCCATCACAAAACCATAAAAAAGTACACAGGGTATAAATAATGACATGAAATTTGAGTAAAAAGTTTTACTGTACAAATGCTGAAACTATGATTCACTGTTGTGTCAGAATATGAAGAGAAACTTGTAAACAGGGGCCAGATTAACTTAGTCCTATAAATAGGTGAAAGCAGTTTGCATCATGTATTAATAGATGAGTACCTGAAGGCTTGAGGCAATCGTTCCAGTTGAAGTGCCCCATGTACATGTTCTGTTCCAGTGCTCCTACCACAGGGTTTGCCTTCTCCTCTATATAGTTGTCAAATAACTTGTCATCCACATTGGCGTAGCTCCACTGGGCAGCCTGAAACAACAGCATCACACTGTAGCCTGAAACAACACACATCATCACACTGTGGCCTGAAACAACACACATCATCACACTGTGGCCCGAAACAACACACAGTATCACACTGTGGCCTGAAACAACACACAGCATCACACTGCAGCCCAAAACAACACACAGCATCACACTGTGGCCTGAAACAACACACAGCATCACACTGTGGCCTGAAACAACACACAGCATCACACTGTAGCCTGAAACAACACACAGCATCACACTGTAGCCTGAAACAAGTGTCACACTATAGCCCGAAACAACACACAGTATCACACTGTGGCCTAAAACAACAGTGTCACACTATAGCCCAAAACAACACACAGTATCACACTGTGGCCTGAAACAACAGTGTCACACTGTATCCCAAAACAACAGCATCACACTGTAGCGCGAAACAACACACAGCGTCACACTGCAGTTTGAAACAACACCCAGCATCACACTGCAGTTTGAAACAACACCCAGCATCACACTGTAGTTTGTAAATTTACACTTCTAAAAGTTAAGATGTACATATACACAATTTATCAAAGCTTCAAGTGATCAAACATACTTCAAACATCAATACAGTTTTCCTGCAGTTTTATTTTCCATCCATTTCCCTGTGTGCTGTTCCTTCATACTCAGTAAGAAGCAGAGCTTGCCATAGCCAACCTGGGGTGGACCTTTGTGGTCCTACCTGTCCACAGTTAAATCCCACAATTTCAATGCACATGTTTTACCTGGCACTTTAAGATTTTTTTTATACTTTGTGCAATCTCATCAAGCTTCATTGTTGGAGCATGTCATTTTTAAGTACATATGTTGGTAAGCATAAAGTTTGATTCATGTTATCTTTCTAAACTGTAGAGTATAATATGACTGATAGTGTTCATTACATGTGCATACTTACAGGTACAGTGTTCCTATACTTTACAGGTACAGTGTTCCTATACTTTACAGGTACAGTGTTCCTATACTTTACAGGTGCATTGTACCCATACTGAACAGTTACATTGTATCCATACTGAACAGTTACATTATACCCATACTGAACAGTTACATTGTACCAATACTTTATGTGTACATTGAACCCATACTTTACAAGTTACATAACCATACATTGTACCTCTTATGTACATTGTACCCAAACTTTACAGTTACATTGTACCCATACTGAACAGTTACATTGTACCCATACTGAACAGTTACATTGTAACCATACTGAACAGTTACATTGTACCAATACTTTATGTGTACATTGTACCCATACTTTACAGGTGCATTGTGCCCATACTGAATAGTTACATTGTACCAATACTTTATCGGTACATTGTACCCATACTTTACAAGTTACATAACCATACATTGTACTTCTTATGTACATTGTACCCAAACTTTACAGTTACTTTGTAACCATACTTTATATGTACATTGTATCCATACTATACAAGTTACATTGTACTATGGGTATACATAACACATGTTTTAGTCAAATAATCTTCTTCATCATCAATTACATAATACATGTTCATCTTGCATGAAAACAAAATTCACACACATTATGAACAAGCAACTAATATCAGGAGTCACTGTACATTGTTGTATTTGTACCAACTAATATCAGGAGTCACTGTACATTGTTGTATTTGTACCAACTAATATCAGGAGTCACTGTACATTGTTGTATTTGTACCAACTAATATCAGGAGTCACTGTACATTGTTGTATTTGTACCAACTAATATCAGGAGTCACTGTACATTGTTGTATTTGTACCAACTAATATCAGGAGTCACTGTACATTGTTGTATTTGTACCAACTAATATCAGGAGTCACTGTACATTGTTGTATTTGTACCAACTAATATCAGGAGTCACTGTACATTGTTGTATTTGTACCAACTAATATCAGGAGTCACTGTACATTGTTGTATTTGTACCAACTAATATCAGGAGTCACTGTACATTGTTGTATTTGTACCAACTAATATCAGGAGTCACTGTACATTGTTGTATTTGTACCAACTAATATCAGGAGTCACTGTACATTGTTGTATTTGTACCAACTAATATCAGGAGTCACTGTACATTGTTGTATTTGTACCAAGATCCCACCCATGGCTCATCTTAGGCTCATAAAGCCCAGTCTGGCAGACTGCATGCTGACCTTGAGTATTTCCTGTGTCTCTGGGTATCCGTGGCGCTCCAGACTTTCAGCCAACCTGGGCAAGATCTGCTCTTGTGTGTGCTTGCAATTACTTAACATCACCATCAGCCTCTTGTCCTGACATATAGAGAAGGACAAAATTAATCAACTCTTTGAGCACTTATTACAACAAGTCATGAAAACATAATGACTTACAATACAAAGTTTGACAAAATATAACTTTGGTCAAGTACCAGCATATCTCTCTTTCAGGGGCAAAGGAATGGACCATGTCAACACATCACTTAGACCATGTCATGGTAACAATCTCTCAATAAAAGACTACATACAATATAAGGTTCTACCCTCCTTGATATAACATACTTTAGAAATTAACTGAGATACTGCACTGTACAAAGAGGTCTGTTATGTTATCCTGACTCTACATAGAGGACTGTTATATTATCCTGACTCGACAAAGAGGACTGTTATATTATCTTGACTCTACAAAGAGGACTGTTATATTATCCTGACTCTACAAAGAGGTCTGTTATATTATCCTGACTCGACAAAGAGGACTGTTATATTATCCTGACTCTACAAAGAGGACTCTTATATTATCCTGACTCTACAAAGAGGACTGTTATATTATCCTGACTCGACAAAGAGGACTGTTATATTATCCTGACTCTACAAAGAGGACTCTTATATTATCCTGACTCGACAAAGAGGACTGTTATATTATCCTGACTCGACAAAGAGTACTGACTGTTTACTAAGTAAATACTGTTTGAATGATATTTTGACTTTATGAAGACTGCTGAAATGGAATATTTCCAGTGGCAATATGCTCCACACCTTACTTCCTTAAAAATGTAGAGAAAACTTAACCACATTCTTGTAATACAATAATATATTATTGTAAATGATACAATTTGACTGTCTTGTATCATGGCCACAAGCAGAAGTTAATGTGAACCACGCCTGAAGGAGGGAGCATATCAATACTATATTTGTACATAAAAATACATATAAACACTAGTAACTTGTTTCGGTGTTAGTGGGTGCGTTTCGGCGTTTCAGGGCGGTTCCCGGCGTTACACAGCGTTTGCCAGCGTGAGACGGCAATTGCCAGTGGTTGACACCCTTTCAACGCCAACAAATGCTGTGAAATGCTGACAAACGCCGGCTACCAATGGCAAACGCTCTGTAGTCCTCTCAACTAGCAAACTCAATGGGATACATGTAAAATTTGAATTCAGTTGAACTGGGATGAGAAGGATCCATGAAAATTTGTGTCTTGTGCTTGTACTAATCATTAATATACTTCTATTTTTTATACTCATGGGCAATACAACATAATTATCTTTAATATTATGATGATGAGTTATCCATAGAGGTGTATGTGTAGTGAATGACTTTGCTCATGATCACTGATATATATATTTTGGTCACCTCAATCTTAGTTGCAAAGTAAAGACAAACAAACAACCCTGTTTTCAATTTTTATTTAAACACAGCACAGAAATTTTTTATTGTATGTACAGCACAAGTCAGCAATGTATAGCTTTGTGCTAGCATAGATGTGAATCCCTGTGATGCCAACCAACGCTGGCTAACGCCGAGTCCCAAAAGGCTTAATTGGATTTTGGCATTTCCCAGCGTTTGTAACACCGGCAAATGCCGTCTTGCGCTGGCAAATGTTGTGTAATGCTGGGAACCGCCCTGAAACGCTGAAACGCACCAACGCCAAAACAAGTTACTAGTGACAGTTATCATGTATACTTGCAAATTGACTACTGGTACAGTGTACTTCATATCTTACCAGGGATGGCATTTTGTCACCTTCTCCTTGACTGAACACATCGGGCTGAATAGCTGACCTCCGACTGTAACAGAAATACCACATTAAAGATAAGACATTACATCAACGATTCACAAAACATTACTTTATCACATAACACTGTCAACATGGAGGCACAAACAGCTGGACAGAAGCTGTGTGGGGCTATGGGAGCCATACCAGTATAGAGGTACTTCCAGCTGAACAAAAGCTGTGTGGGGCTATGGGAGCCATGCCAGTATATAGGTACATACAGATGGGGCTATGGGAGCCATGTCAGCATGAGGTACATCCAGCTGAACAGAAGCTTTGTTAGTCTTTGGGAGCCATGTCAGCATGGAGGTACATCCAGCTGAACAAGAGTTGTGTAGGGCTATGGGAGCCATGCCAGTGTAGAGGTAAGTACAAATTGGCCATGGGAGCCATGCCAGCATGGAGGTACATCCAACTGCACAGAGGCTGCGTGGGGCTATGGGAGACATGCCAGCATGGAGGTACATACAGATGGGCACAGGCTGTGTAGGGCCATGGGAGCCATGCCAGCATGGGGGTACATACAGGCTGTGTGGGGTCATTGGAGCCATGCATGCTTGGTTGAACTTGCATACACTCACATACATTTGATTTGATCAGCATTCACAATCTGCATAAAGTGATCAAATACTTATGAACGGTTAAATATATATATATATATATACAGTGAAACCTGTTTTGAAAGACCACTGTCATGATAGACCACTTGCCTTTTAAGCCCATATTTGCAAAGTCCCTTTTGCCATCTAACCCATGGTATTGTACCTCCATTGAGAGACCACCTGCCTTATGTGACCACTTTTTAGGCTGCCTTAGAGGTGGTCTCACAAAACAGGTTTCACTGTATATATATGCAAGTTCCTGCATATACAAGTCTGATATACATATTTCCATGAACTTATTTTTGAATGGTCCTAGCAGCTGAGGGTAATTCAGCTAATCTCACATGTACAACAGAAGCCAATCTTGACCTACAATATTCTCAGCTGCATTGGAAATTTCAATAATTCATATCAATAAATTAGGAATTTAAATATTTTGAATTTCATTAGCCATATGAAAAAATAGCATTTGGCTTGGCTGATGGCTGCTGGCAGTCCCTGCAATAAGGAACTTTCATGTTCATGAACACTTCAATATATCTCTTCTGTACGTTTACATCACTATTAATTGTAGATCTGTAACAATCAATTGTAGAGAAATATTACATCAAATTTGCCTCTTTTCATAAAAATCACATATTTTTACAACTCTGTGAACTTCTATATTTATATGACTGCTGGAAACCCTTCATATTCTATAACTTTAAAAATCAGCAGTAAAGCTACAGTGTACATCTTAAAGCCTCATGCAACAAACATGCTAAACAACACTTGTAATCCAACACAGACAGACTATCCTTAATGTTTATGTCCGTATTATCACAAGAAGCATTTAGTTTCTACACATAGACTATCCTTAATGTTTATGTCCGTGTTATCACAAGATGCATGTAGTCTCTACAGACAGACTATCCTTAATGTTTATGTCCGTGTTATCACATGATGCATTATAGTCTCTACAGATAGACTATCCTTCATGTTTATGTCCGTGTTATCACAAGATGCATGTAGTCTCTACAAACAGTCTATCCTTAATGTTTATGTCCGTGTTATCATATGATGCATTACAGTCTCTACAGATAGACTATCCTTCATGTTTATGTCCGTGTTATCACATGATGCATTATAAAGAGTCTCTACAGACTATCCTTAATGTTTATGTCCGTGTTATCACAAGATGCATTATAAAGAGTCTCTACAGACTATCCTTCATGTTTATGTCCGTGTTATCACATGATGCATTATAAAGAGTCTCTACAGACTATCCTTAATGTTTATGTCCGTGTTATCACAAGATGCATTATAAAGAGTCTCTACAAACTATCCTTCATGTTTATGTCCGTGTTATCACATGATGCGTTATAAAGAGTCTCTACAGACTATCCTTAATGTTTATGTCCATGTTATCACATGATGCATGCAGTCTCTACTCTATATTTTGCCAAAAATTGTTTATATTTACATGACAGCAGAATCCAAAAGTTATGATTATTTTCTTTTGTGCTGTTAATTATTTGCCTTCCTCAGTTATTGCATGATCACTTCAATTAGTAGTTGTTCAATATTTTTTACCAATGATAAACAAATTACAAAAACTAGCATAAATTGTAAGAAGAAACTTTAAGTTTGACAAGGTATTACATTTCTAACACATAAAGATAAGACAATGCACATTACTTCCCAAGAACCTATGTTAACAAAGGCACAATACTTTCCCAAAATCCCAAAACTTTTTTCTAGAAAACCTTTTCTCCAGTGGCCAGTATCACATGACTTATAAGAGTGGCCAGTATCACATGACTTATAAGAGTGGCCAGTATCACATGACTTATAAGAGTGGCCAGTATCACATGACTTATAACTGGCTGCTGATCAAGTGTCCTTCGTTTCAATATTTTTTAATAATTTCAATATTTTCTGGAAAAAAAAAAACTTTACAGGAGCTTTAAGAAAGTGTCGCAGATCAACAGCTGTCCTTCATGAGGGGTGGGTGGCAGTGTCAAGGAAAACTGTTGACTGACAGCGACAGCCTAACCAATCCCTAGTCAACAACTTTCCTCTCATGTAGGATGCATTGTACCCACCTTGTCCATGGAAAACTGTTGACCTGGGACTTGATAGGTCTTATCTATGGTTATTACACACAATATCAATTTACCACAAATTTAAGTTAAAACATTAAAGCAGATGTCACTTCACACCTGAGTGCTTGGAGCAATTTGAGCAGGAAAGGGTTAACTGGTTAAAGTGGGAAATGCCTGTGTGCTGCAGTTGCAGTGCCAGCATCACTGCAGTGCCAGGGTCAGAGCAGGGCCAGTGTCAACGCAGCTCCATCATCACTGCAGTGCCAGTGTCACTACAGTGCCAGTGACACTGCAATGCCAGTGTCATTGCAGCACCAATGTCACTACAGCGTTAGCCAGCAGCAGTGTGACTGCAGTGCCATCGTCACTGCAGTGCCAGTGTGACTGCAGCACCAGTGTCACTGTAGTACCAGTGTCACTGTAGTACCAGTGTCACTGAAGTTCCAATGTCACTGTAGTGCCAGTGTCACTGTGGCACTAATGTGACTGTAGTGACAATGTCACTGTAGTGCCAATGTCACTGTAGTGTCAATGACACTGTGGCGCCAATGTCAAGCCCTGTTCATCAAACAATTGCATGCAAAGATAAATCACACATAACTCAAAAGCCGAGAAGACAAAGGCATGCACAAACTAATAGATATGACATTAAGACCTGGACTGTTGAGGGGAGTGGCTGTCTGACTTTCCATCCATCATGTGTGCATACTCTTGCTGCGCCTGATTGGACAGTCCCACCCTGAAACTGCATCATCAAACATCTCAGACAGGAACACACACTCTTTGTGTTAGCCATCTGTTTACAAACAGCTCAACCTGCAATGCAACTGTTAGTAATGCTTGTAGGCAGCACCAACAAGTGTGACATCATTTAACTTTATGAAAGTGTATAAAACCTATGATAATTATTCAAAAGCTACTATTAACTGAAACAAGAACAGGTTGATTTTCCAACAGAAAGTCAAATGTCTGTCTTACCCATGTATTTCGTACTAATAATAGCAGAGACCCACAAATAAGCTTAAGGTTATTCCTCTTCATATTTGCAATATGAAATCCATACCTCCAAAACTTCTGGAATTACCTTGTTTATGTCATGCCAATGGGTTGAAGAAATCACTAATGTGGTTCTTTGACCTTTAAAATTGGGTCACGGTCACCCATCTTTGCACCTGACTGAGCCCATATGGAGAACTATCATCATGTTAAATATGAGAGCTGTAGCTCGCAAAACTTCTGCGGTTATCTCACTTTCATTGATTTGTTGAAGAATTCACCGATGTGGCTTGTGCCCTTGGGAATAGGTCAAGGTCACCTATCTTTAAATATGTTTGTGCCGTTATAGTGGAACATAATCCTATGCAATAGAAAAGCCCAAGCATCAGAACTTCTGCAGTTACCTAGTTTGCATCAATGTGTTAAAGAATTCACTAACGTGGCTGTGTGACCTTGAATTGGAAATGGGGCCAAGGTCACTCTTTTTTGAATTTAGACAAGCCTTTATAGAGAAATCATCCTGTGCAATATGAAAACCATAGCTCAAAACTTCTCGAGTTAACATGCAGAAGCCAAAATTACTAATGTGGCTCTGTGACCTTGGGAATGAGGGTAAGGTCACCCACCTTTGATCAAGCCCTTGCACAGGACTATAATCCTGTGCAATATGAATGTCCTGGCTCAAAAACTTCTGGGATTATCATTTGCATTGATGTGTCAAAGAACAAGTAAAAAGAAGAAGCAGAAGAGGAAAAAGAACTGGAACAAGAAAAAGCAGACGAAGATGTGGAAAAAAAGGATGCCAAAAGCAATAGCTTTCCTTGGGGTGGGGTGGGTGCAGTGTGCCCAACCTGTGCCAAGGAAAGCTACTGACCTAGGGCATGTCATCATTAATGATCTTACATACAAATCTCAGCAAAAATGTTTTCTAGTCATGAGAAATTTAAGTAAAAACATTTTAGCAGATGACAATTTACATCTGGGCACTTTCAGGCAATTTGAGTAAGAAAGGGTCAAGTGTTTTTAGTTATGTTAACCTCTGACTGAATGAATTTATGTTAACTTATAACTGACTAAATTTATATTAACCATTGACTGACTGAATTTTAAGACTATACACTGCACGTTTATTTACCTATGGATTATTCCCATGTGGGAGTGAGTGTGATGATTGGCCTTATAAAATAACTGTACTCTTACTGTTCCTGCTGAAAATAAATACAGGATCTCACAGGGGTGCCTTGAAATAAAGTGTTTCCTTTCACAAGAGCATATTTGTTGCTAATATTTACAAGTGACCCCAGGTTACAAGCACGTTACTGACAAATGTGCTGTTTCATAACAGGAAACACTGTATTTCACCCCTATCCATGCAAAATTCTATCATAAAATTTATTCTGTTTAACAGGGTTTTCATCACAAAAATTAAGCCCTATAGGCCTACTTTCAATGCCGATAGCATGTGCCAACTTAGTTTATGCTGGCCAAAGTCATACCATGCCACACCTGAGTACAATTGAACATGCCATGTACAATTTGATTTCATGTATGTGTTAATGTACTGCATCATTGTTGTTGGCACATCACAATTCAGTCATAACAATGTTCCAGTTATGTGACTGGAATGGAATATGGTTTTGGTTTTATCTCCTCCATACCCTATCATTATTATTAGAAGTAGTAGTAGTGGTTATAGTAGTAGTAGTAGTGTCACTTAAGGGTCAATCTGACTGTACTGTCAAGGCATGCATGTAACAAGAAGTAAAGTATGTTATAAAATTTTCAACCATTATATTCTCACTTTTTAATATTGGCATATAACTAATTACAAGCCATGGAAACACTAAGCACAGAAAAGTCAAAACTGACCAAAAGATGTGTTTTTCCCTCGTTCTTCTCTTTTCTGAAACTTTGCTTAATTTTTAATTTTCACTCTGCAAACATTTAGAGAAAAATACATTTGCAGGTGTGATGTTACTTACAATAAGGTCATGATAAGGAATATTACACACTGAATAAGAAATTTTTGCTGCCTTCTAAGTCTTGAGAAGCAATATTTACCTTGTTACATGCTTAAGCAGAAATCATACTCTTTGATGATATCCTTTGTTAGTGTCTCAGATATGACCAGTCTTACATACTGTAAATTGTTTTATTTTTGCGTGTATAAATTTTCACCGTTTTTGTTATTTGACATTTCACTGTAGCTTTAATGTCATTGTTCCGAACATAATTCCTATTCAAACAATGTTAAAATACTATTTCACTGAGTTTTTATTGACACAGTTTTGTGCCATCAGCAAAACAACTGAAAACAAGAGTACACCAAAATTAAAGTAATTTACAGTATAAATGACTTCATCATAAAAAGCACTATACCCTATAACAATACTCTTCCCCAGTGTGTCACAGGAGAGGGTTATTACATATCAGTGTTAATGATAAAGTACACACCTCTTTGTCTTCCTCTCCACGTTGCCAATGACGGCCAGCTGCTCCAGCGTCGAGGCAAAGGCCTGCAGTAGATGAGTGCACAAGTCCACCGCTTCCTTCTGTATTGGACGCTGGCTGAAAATCTGCAAAACATGCAAGAACTTTGTTTCAAAGATGTAAGAATTTTTTAACCAGTGCTTCCAAAAAGACAACCCATGTCAATATATATAGAGAGATTAGATATATATTTGTCTATAATTAACTTTAATTCAATAATGAGGAGCAGATAAATATACAACCCCCCTCAAGATGTAATTACTTTGATTTGCTACTTCAGCTAACTGAAAAAGACCCCTGTAGTTTCAATTCCATTATAAAATGCAGTTAGGGTACATTCAGCTGCATACATCAGCTACAAGTATGTATAAGGCACTGTTACAGTATAACAAGTACGCATTAGTCACTGTTACATTATAACAAGTATGCATAAGGCACTGTTACATTATAACAAGTATGCATAAGGCACTGTTACATAACAAGTATGCATAAGGCACTGTTACATTATAACAAGTATGCATAAGGCACTGTTACATTGTAACAAGTACAGTTTAATTAAAAAAAAATTAGTTGTTACATTCCACTGGTAAAAAGAACTGCTCACAATATTTAAAAAAAAATTACTGTTTATCATATTCATACATATTGAATACAATTATCAGTTGTGTGCTAATGAGGAAGAAAAGACAATTACTTCATTTTCGCCAGCCCTTGCCTGCATGACTTCCTGTAGATGCTGCAGTGTTTCTGTCACGATGTTCTCAAACAAAGCAGGCTGAACACAGAAAGAAAAATATACATTTATCATATTTTCACAAACCAACTTTTAACAGCAGCCTAGCAGTTGTTAAATAGCACTAGCCCACCATGAAACACATCTTTTCAGCTTTGAACATTTTTTCAATGAACTATCAAATTTATCTTCCCAGCTATTTGTCTCAGTTGGCATAGAAAATATACACCTACAAAAAGCAAATCCAATAAAACCCTTAATTTAACACAACTTGAACAGAGAGATATTGCATTTCAAATATAACCTTTTGTTCACCAAAAATATTTTCCATTGTTAGATTCCTGTAGCAAAATCCCCTCTGTGATTTAAATATTTAAAATAAAATTCACTAGCATGGCAGAGAGGGGGCAAGTTTTATCAGAAAAACTTGACAATAAAAACAAACTTACCAACATAGTGGTGCCACCGCTCTCATCGTCAAAGTCTACAGCCCACCGCTCCCTTGTGTGCAGGTGTTCTATGTCTAAATAACAAGGTATACACATGTAGGGGCCATCCATTTAAATATACACATGTAGGGGCCATCCATTTATATATTCATGTTTCACTCAATACCTTTATATGCATATAGGCCGGTGAGCCATTTATATATTGGCATGATAAAGTATACCGATATGTTTCTCTCCCATTGGTCAGATTGGTAAATTGCACCTTGCTTAAAATTACATTCTGCACCAATAATTTAACACATAAAATGTGCTCATCACAGCTGTTTATGTGTAGCTGAGATATTCCTCTAAATGAGACAACATTTAAAAATACATCTTCAGATGACCTTAGATTTATTTTCTGCCTAAGTGAAAGCTGAAATATTGAACATATTGTCTCATGGTATCATAAATCTAGCTCCTGTAAACAATGTTTACAATTTACATGTATATCAAAATTTCAGCTGTTTCACCTGAATTGCCAAAGTGCTTTTATCATAGATACCACTGTAATCCCACATTACTTGCAGCTATTATGGATGCCATCCTAAGCCCACATTACCTGCATCTTTTATGGATATCATCATAATCCCTCACTTCCTGCGTCTATTATGGATACCACCATCATTGTCTTAAATTACTTGCATTTATTATGGATACCATCATAATCCCTCATCACCCGCATCTATCATGGATATCACTGTTATCCCACATTACCTGCATTTATTATGGATACCATCCTAAACCCACATTACCTGCATCTTTTATGGATATCATCATAATCCCTCACTTTCGGCATCTATGATGGATACCACCATCATAGTTTTAAATTATTTGCATTTATTATGGATACCATCATAATCCGTCATCACCTGCATCTATCATGGATACCACTGTTATCCCACATTACCTGCATTTATTATGGATACCATCCTAAACCCACATTACCTGCATCTTTTATGGATATCATCATAATCCCTCACTTCCCGTGTCTATTATGGATACCACCATCATAGTCTTAAATTACTTGCATCTATTATGGATACCATCATAATCCGTCATCACCTGCATCTATCATGGATACCACTGTTATCCCACATTGCCTGCATTTATTATGGATACCATCCTAAACCCACATTACCTGCATCTTTTATGGATATCATCATAATCCCTCACTTTCGGCATCTATGATGGATACCACCATCATAGTTTTAAATTATTTGCATTTATTATGGATACCATCATAATCCCTCATCACCCGCATCTATTATTGGTACCATCACAATCCCACATTACCTACATCGATTACGGATACCACTGCAATCCCTCCTTACCCAGTATGGCCTGTTTGAGCAGGGTACTCATGCAGTTGGTCCTCATATCGAAGGCTAACTCCTGCAGTATCTCCAAACAGTCACTGCTCAGGTCAAGCTTGGACAGAGATACCACGCACGCCCTGCAATATACAAGTCATACGCAATCTGATAACACATACCCTGTGATATACAAGTTATACACATTCTGATAACATGTTCTCTGTGATATACAAATCATACATATTCTGATAACACACGCTATGTGATATACAAGTAATATACATGTACATTCTAATAACTCATGCCCTGTGATAAAAGCTGTTGACCTGGGGCATGTGATCTTGATAGGTCTCATCTGCAATTCTCAGTCAAACTGTTTTTCATTACTGTTGAAATTAGTTGAAAATGTTGAAGCAGACGACATTTGACCACCAGCCCGTTTTGGCCGGTTTAAGGGGGAAAGGGTTAAATAGTGAGGACAGTGATTAAACTGAAATGTAAATGTGCTGGTTATCATGATTTACAAAAGTCATATATTGGATCAATTTTCCCATGATTTTTAGCAAATTTCGATCAATACCTGCAGTAAAAGTATCAAAATAAATGAAGAGTTCACTGAGGTCTACTCTCTGTCTATAACTGGTGCACCTCAAAATACATAGGATACTATTAATTCCTGCATTATCCCATCATCTACATAAACATGTGTCACATGGACCAAATCTGGAGTGAATAAACATAAAGCAACAAGGTGTTTATCACACATCCCTGACGTAACGGACACACATTGGCAGCCAGGCAATGGATAAACATATAGCAACAAGGTGTTTATCACACATACCTGACATAACGGACGCAGATTGGCAGCCAGGCAATGGATAAACATAAAGTAACAAGGTGTTTATCACACATACCTGACGTAATGGACACACATTGGCAGCCAGGCAATGGATAAACATAAAGTAACAAGGTGTTTATCACACATACCTGACGTAACGGACGCAGATTGGCAGCCAGGCAATGGGGGAGTCTTTGGTGTGGTCTGGCCACAGACCGAGTCGTTCACGTTGCTTCTTGGGTACCCCTTCCAGGGAGTCTGGCAGGAAGGCAGCACGCAGCAGACTGGAGAAAGACGTGATGACGCCCAGCACCATTTGCTGTTGTCAATCAATTAACCAGAAAATTTTATTTTCATCCAATTTGTAAATACGGATGTGTGTCAGCAGCCTAATATATCGACTGCTATATTTTAAACGTTAGTTTAAGTACACTTATGTACCTTGATTTTAGATGAGACTTTTACAATACCTATTTCAGTGCCAACTGCAACTTAAGTCGAACTACTTAAGATGGACTGCTCTCAATTACAGTCAGGATGCTAGATTAAAATTCTTTATGAAAAGACCTTTCGTTCAACAATCAGCATCCCTATCGTTCCAAAGAACATAATCATGTGGATCAACAGCTTTCTTCGTCATCCTCTGGACACAATGTACCCAAAGCGCAAAGAGGAAAGCTGTTGACTCAGTCCAAAACTTGGCACTGAAAGAGTTAAAGGCTTGTCAAATACATAGACTTCTTCAAAGACACACTATGTCTGTACTGTAATCTTGGATCACGTTTATATAGTAAAGTAAGTAAGTAAAGTAACCTTTATTTAACCAGGAAGCTCTTACAGTAAGTAATACTGGTTTCCAAATAGGTCCTGACACATGGACACACATGAATATACAGTAAACGAGACAAAATAATTAATAGATAAATAACACATTAAAAGTGGACATCAGCATTATGAGCTTTATACAAATGCCAATAGATGGTTAAGAGCTATCATTTAGGTTAAAATAATGGTGGTCATTTCAGTTAAAATACGAATTAATATTTCTGTTCTTGTGGATATGTTTTATAATGGCTGCCTTAAAAACATTTAAACTTTGCGAATTTCTTATGTCTAATGGTATTTTGTTCCCATTACTGCTTCCCCTGTATTCAAATGATCGCTGTCCACATGATAATCTACATTTCTATACTTGTAGGTTGTGATTGCTTGTTTGACGTGTCGTATAAGCATGGTTTACATGTTTGAACTTTCTGGCAAGGTACGCTGGGCTCAGTCCATTTAGGCACTTAAACATCATGACACTTTCATGGAAAAATATGCGCTCTTTTACTGAAAGCCAGTTCAACTGAAACCTGACATGTTGAGAAGGCGTGTCATATGGAACCTGCAAAATTGTCTTGCCAGAAAAGTTCTGTAGTCTTTGCAGTTTTGTTATTTGTGTTTCTCCACAACTACCATACACAATGTCACAGTAGTCAAATACTGGCATGACTAGGGCATTATGTAGTAACACTGCAACCTCTTTGGGCATGTAATGACGTATTCTATGAAGAATACCCACCCTCTGTCTGATCTTTGTGCACATCGCACTGATGTGATGATTCCAGTTCATCAACGAGTCCATGATTACTCCAAGATATTTATATTGGCTAACTTGCTCGATCTCTGTATTGTTAATGGAGACAGAAACTGGTGAATGATGTTTTAATCTTTGTGTTGTCCCAAATAAAATCCATTTGCACTTAGCTATATTTAATTGTAGCTTGTTGTCTTGAAACCACTGTGATGCACTTTTAAGGTCCGCCTCTAAACACAATTTTATCTCATCTACATTGTCTGATGAGAACAACAATACTGTGTCATCGGCATAGAGTGAAATTTTTGAATATTTATAGGAAGGGATCACTCAAATACTTCAAGGATCCACTTACACATATAATATTGATACACATATAATGATGTTATATTTAGATTGATCTTTAACCATTCCCTGATATTCCCTCTAAGCTTTTCCAGTTAGTTTGTTATATTAGCCAACTTTCTCATGGATACAAAAGGAACAAATACAAACTAGGCAATAAGAATATGTCTGCTGGCTGGCTGGCTGGCTGTTTGGTTGCATGAGTCATGTTCTATGTCTGTCTTTTTAAATTGTAGTGCCACGTATTTGCACTCAACATTCCTTTATCAAGTTACATATCTTACCTTGAATTGTGTGTGCTTGGCTGGATCAATCTTCTGTGGTTTTTCTCCAGCCTACCAAAGAAAAGACAAAAATTCAACTTTAGAATTAGTGTCTACAAAAACAGAACTTAACCTTGGAATGAATGTGTACTAAGCAATGTAAAGATGATATAGGGGCCAAATACGACAGGAGAATGCCTGTTGGGGGAGCTTTGTACCATGATAACACTGGTAAGACCTTGGAAAACTGTCCGACCAGTTTGCTTCTATCTGAACTCCCAGAGACTAACCAAAGATTGCTGCACTAGAAGTTTACCTTGCTACTAATATCTACTATTAAAGCCAAACCCTTGTACACTAATCTAACACAGTGACAGTGCAAATGCAGACCTGTTGAGTCTTCCCCATTTGCTGGCAGTCTCCCACTTCTTGACTTTGCTTTCTCAACTTTTCACTCAGTGCCAATTTGGTTAATTTTAGACAATCTCCCCCATAAACATCCATTTATTTCTTATTCATTCCATGTGAAAAATAAAATATCGCCCTGGGAACCAAAAAACCCTATTTCTTGCCACAGAATGCTGAAGGTATGCTAATGTGATATTTTAACTGCATTTTAAACAAACATTAGTGTCCATCACGGTGCCAATAGCAGAGGACTACATGTTAACCCTTTACCACTTTAACCTGCCAAAATTGCCTTAGTTGAATTTTTTTTTTTTTTTTTTTCAGTCTGATGCTAATTTTTTACCCCCTGGTTCATCTGCCCAATAACAATGACACTTGTTTATGAAACACCAGTTTCCTAAATCACGAGCTGTGAAAAAATATTCCCCACTTTAGAAGACAGGCTGTCATGAGACACCACATCTCTTCTCAAAAATTATATATAAAAAATTGTAAAGATGGCGGGGGACCATCTGGTACACTGAATCCCACAGTAGTGGCAGGATCTGTACTGGTTGCATTGCCAAGGGTTCGACATTGCAATTATGCCACACCTGACTTTTTGCTTTGTTACGTCAAGTGAACGTATGAACATACACCTGGACGAAAGTCGCGTGTATGTCGCATCCACTATATAAAGCATGCACGCACAGCCGTTAAACTAGCCTCTGATGAGCCAGACTACTGGCAAAACTGGTCAGGCTTTTTGAGTCAGCGGTTGGAGCGTTTTAAGTCATTTTTGGCCTTGCCCTGTCGATTGCTCATTAGTTAAAATGTTGTCTACTTTACTGATTATTGTATTAACTGTGAGTCACGAGTCCGGTGAGAACAACACGCCCAAGATCAGCAACCCTCCTTGAGGGTTTGGACCCCAACCCCAACTCCATGGTAAGCTGCAAATGCAGCCATAACAACAGAAAATAATTAAACTGCAATTCAGAAAAATTAAATACATGTGTTAGTCTACAGGACACAAACAACTCCAAGATGCAGATATACTGGGTTTTGTCTGTCACAGCAATTTTGTCAAAACAAGTGAAATACACTAACCCCCACCCTCACCCCCACCCCCCACCAGATCTATCAGATCAGTTCACATTGAACGAAAGTATGTTCAATTACAAATTAAAGTATGTGACGCCCTTTCCCTCTGGAATACTGTTTCTTAGAGGTGTTAACTATAAATAAAGCATGTGCTGAGAAGTCAACTACAATAGTTCACATGTTTGTAATGGGCAAGAGATTTCAGCCTTTTCTGCCTCAATCCAGCCTGAAGTGTTAACTATTGTTGGCTTCAAAATTTTTACTCCCATTTCCCCAGTCACTCTGTGCATGCAGATTGGAAGGAAATTCATGACTTTTTCAGGACTATTACTTTGAACTTCCAGAAGTTTGGTCAAGGTTTACACGTAACCAATTATATCCATGTGGTCTCAAGTAAGGCCCTTTTTTTTCTTCCAGTACATTTAATTCCCAAAGTACGATCAGAATGTTTTCCATGATTGAATCACAGAAATCATCTGAATGAATACTGTAGACAAAGCCCCAAAGAGCACCTCCTGACCAACAAACTTCATTTGCATAATTGACAACTTTGCCAAGTTACTCCTGCTGTGTTCCAAACAGAGAAGAGAAATGGCCATCTCACCTGTCTGAGCAACTTGCCGGTGAAGTATGCCTGGCCAAGTCGCCAGAAGTCAGGGAAGCTTGTGGTCAGTATACGAGTCAGGTCCTCCACAAACAGCACCTTCTGTGGGGCCTTGGAACCTGCAACACAAAGCACACGCTATAACATACACTCCACAAAGAGCACCTTCTGTGGGGCCCTGGAACCTGCGACACAAAGCATAGTATTAAGCTATAACATACACTCCACAAACAGCACCTGCTGTGGTGCCTTGGAACCTGCCAGACAAATATAAGTTGTAACCTACATGTACAAGACAAAATATACAATATAATCTACATGTATGAGACAAAAAAATACACTATAACATATGTACAAGACAAAATATACAATATAGCCTACATGTATGAGACAAAAAATAGACTATAACATATGTACGAGACAAAATATACAATTTAACCGACATGTATGAGACAAAATGTACACTATAACCTAAGTGTCGAGACAAACTATACACTATAGCATACACTCCACAAACAGACAGCACCTTCTTTGGCGCTGTTGAACCCTACATGACAAACTATAAACTACAATGTATACTATGAAATTTTCTGTTCTATTGGAGTTATACACCATGACAAACATCCATGTTGTGGCAGTATTAATATGTTCCATGTGGGCCACAGTACTTGCATACATAGAACTATTTTAACCCTTTAACTGTTAGATCAAAGACAGTCAACAGCTAACTTCATCATGCTTGGACCATCTCGACCAAAGTATGCCAAGGAAAGCTGTTGACCTTGACTACTCTGTCTTCTCTAGAAATACATGCTGGTGCTGGAATGAAAGACATAGAAAGATGAGACAAGTATTGTTGAAGGAGATACAGGATGTGCCAAAATGCCGGACCAGTTTTGTCTTTAGCTGGACTCATCAGAGATGAATGAGTTCTGTTCAACCCCAGGGTAAACATAAATATGTTGACTAGTTACAGGGAGTTGGTCTCTGTTTTAATTCTTGGCTCTGTGACTCAACAGAAACTGAATGACGCATTAGATAGGTCAGCCTTATAACGGGTATGGACAACGTAACCATATGACGTAACTGTTATGATGTCAATCACACACACACACACATATATATATACACACATATATACATATATACATGTATACATATATATACATGTATACATATATATACATATATACATATAAATATATGTATATGTATATGTATATGTATATGTATATGTATATGTATATGTATATATATATATGTATATATATATATATATATATATATATGCTCACAGTCTTCCAGATGAATTAAATTACAACGCCAATTCTCACAAGCCGCCAATTCTCACAAGACGCCAATTCTCACAAGCCTGAGACATGTTTGTCTGATTGACATGCCATGTGTACTGGATAAGGCCAAAGAAACAGCTTTTTCTCTGTAACCCTTGGGAGACGAAAAGTCTTCCCACTTTGTTGGCCATGTCTTGATCTTAAATCCAATCTGTTTATGATTTTTTCAATACTTGAATGAAAGGTCTTTCACAGATATTCAATCTGGAACCATTACAATCATTCAGATGAGACAACTTTAGTCATGACTAGCACTCTGACTGGAAGGGTTCACAGTTTTTCCTGCTGTTACCTGACCAAAAGGGTTAACAGTTTTTCCTGCTGTTACCTGTTTTGGTGCCCACATCCTGTGCTGCCTGTGGGGGGTTGACCTTAGGGCTTGCTGGAGAGCCTTCCCTCTCCACCTGGCCACCAGCCTTTTCTGAAAGTCAAAAAACAAGCAAAAATAAATAAAGAAAAATATATATCCAGTCAATCATGTGTACATTGAACCTATGGAACCCATAGGAGCAAACTATTGGCAGGTGCACACAGGAACAGGTTTTGATGTCAAGAGGTACCTGCTCTTAATACCACCTGCCATGAGAGACCACCTACCATACACCTGCCATGAGAGACCACCTATCATACACCTGTCATGAGAGACCACCTATCATACACCTGTCATTAGAGACCACATATCTTTTTAAAAACTATCCTCTCAGAATAATTATTATGTTGTCTTTTTTAATATATTGATCAGTTTTAAAAACACCCCAGTATGAGTCCTATTTGCTGCTGGTTGTAAGGACAGTCTCAAACAGTAGGACTAATATATACTGTCTCTGATGCACTTTTTGGAGAGGACAAGGCACATGTATACTGTATAGGGCATATGTATACTGTCTATGGCACATGTATACTGTCTATGGCACATGTGTATTGTCTATGGCACATGTACAGTGTATATGGCATTTACATGCGTGATACTGAATATAATATATGTAGCAATGTATATTGCACAAAATACCCAAATCCAACTGATGTGTGTGGAATCAGCAGCTGGCTCTGCATGCATTCATAAGCTACTCAGATTAGGGAGGCACTATTTAGGACTCTGTGGGGATATGTAGATGTATCAACCATTCTCTTGTTGATATAAACTTACTTATGATCATAAAACCTGTCTTGAAAGACCATCCCTAGGGATGACCAATCTGTGGTCTCTCAAGACAGGTGCTCTTCTAGAGGCAGTAAAAATCTGATGAAAAGCACCCAGCAAAACATCGTGGAAAAGAAAGACAAGTGATCTATCCCTGGCATGGCCTCTTTAAAGCTTGGGCCACTGTGCACTGATCTGCAGGAAAAGTTACAGAATACTGGCTCTCATCCATTATACACTAATCTACAGCAAAACTTACAGGATACTGGCTCCATTATACATTACCAAAACTGCAAGGTGCAGAGGCACAGAAGTGCACATTTCCAGGCTTTTAATATTTTTCTTTTCCCAAATGAGACTCTGCAGTTTTTGTTTTTAAATACACCTTGAGATAAATTATGCTGATACTGAAAACAATGTTTATCTTGTATCTGGGTCAATGTACAGGTAGTATAATATACAGGTGCAGGGAAACCAGGGACCGGAAGGCAATGAGTTAAATAAGTATTTGGATCACGAAAGGCTCCGAAACACGTTGAGTAGTTACCCGCTGAAGACCCTTTAATTTATTTGGGCTAATACAGCCTATGTCAAAATTTTACAGATGAACGTGTGCAATATAGACAATAGTACTTCCATATGTATATAGGTTAGACAGGGACAGGTTAGCTTATGGAGAGTAAAGAGTTCGGACTGTGGAATAGGGTAATGACTACTAGGAAGTGGTTTTGGACAAAAAGACACAAATACATTTCTGTCAAGGTTACTGCCTTGACACACTGATCAACACTTCACTAATTGGTTTGTTAAAGTGTCCTTAGATCAGTAGGCTAGTAGTAAAGCAGTCAAGCTCACCTTTAGCTAGGTGTTCCTCCTTGCAGTTATTAAGCAGGTTTAACAGCCATTTTTGCTGATTCAACAGACATTCCCAGGCTGGGTCCCCGTCCGCTTGCAGGTAGACCAAGTATCTACATCGCGCAAAATAGACACATTGATGACTCAACAAATTTTGACCTTTAAATCTATCCCTTGGGCCATGAAAAAGCAGTCCGAGGTCAAAATTTTGGAATTATCACACCAAAGTCTTTAACTCATTCCACCCTGATTGAAGAACGAGTCAACAGCTTTCCTTGCCGCGCTCTGGGCTCATTGCGCCCAGAGCGCGGCAAGGAAAGCTGTTGACCATGGGCATATAATTTGGAATGATCTTCCATGCAAGTTTTATCCAAAATTTTGAAAAATAATCCCTAAATTAGTAAAATACAAATAGCAGACAACATTTAGATATCAGCGGGAAAAAGGGTCATTAGAGTGGAATGAGTTAATGGAAATATTTTGTAAATTTCACAAACAATATGCCAATTTCCAAGAAGACATTGAATGAGAAAACACTGCCAAAACCAAACCAAACTTGGTAGGTGTTCCGGTCCAGGAAATGTCCAGTTAAATTTTGCCACAAGGATGAATGGAAGGGCAAGATGCAAACCTCAAGTCCCTGTTGGGGCGGGGGCGCGGGGGGAGAGCTAATTAACTCCCCCTGCATAGACGGTTTGTCAAGTTACATGTGTATGTGACAATATACTATGCACAGGAATCATGACAATATGACTGTTGAACATTTTGTTACCAGGGTCTAATGAGTCAGAATCATATTTTAACCCTTAAAGTGCTGATTTAAGATTGAGTCAACAGCTTTACTCGGGACACTTTGCGCGCAATGCTCACAAAGTGTCCGGAGGAAAGCTGTTGACTAAGACTACTTTTTGCTCCAGACTAGACTTGCTGGTATTTGAATGAAAGGTATCTTCATGAGGAATTTGAATCTTTTAACCACTATATATGTTTAATGGTAATGAGAAAGTAATTATAGCAGTGATTAGCACTGAAAGGGTGAACTGACTGATCAGACATGCAGTAAATTTTGAAGGCCACAGATAGAGATGATGTTTTTCCAATATATTGCACTAAATATAATAATTCATACACATATATGATGTTGTCCAACACATCACACTAAATATAATACATCATACATAAAAATGATCTTCAATTTACATGATAATGAATGTAGTACATTGTAGCATGATGATGTTCTAGTACATGTATACAACACCTACTATACATAGAAATGTTGTTCTTCTGATGCCTAACTTAATATGGTACTTCTTACATACACGATGGTGCTCTAATACCCTTAACCTGGTACTTTATACAGGAACTCAAACCAAACCTGATAAACTTTTTCTGTTCTTCCACTGTAGATGGTAGATCTAGGAGTTTTTGGTGCAACATGCTACGGAATGATTTAATACGATTCTCCACTTCATGGTAAACTACAAGAATAGTAAAGAACAGTGTTAAAACATGTACACTGTGTGGTCTCTGCAGCTTTGCAAGATGACAGAACCATGATGTTGTCAAAACAAAACTTTCACGACACACATTTGTGGTACACTTGGTACCGTTTGCCTTATTCTTTATCAACAAATTTAATTTAGTGTTGCTTAATGACCTTGAAAAATTGGGCAAGGTCACACAACATATTACAAAATTTGCCACTGGTCTGGTGCATATTTGGTGAAAATTTTGCAGTTCCATCTCAAACAAGAGGCCCATGGGTCAGGTGCTCTGCTGACATATGCACTGTCTCATATATTATGCACTATCAAACCTCTATATATTATATAAATTCATTGTATATTTGATATTATTGGCCTTTCTCTTTCCCAACATACTGAATTTAGTGTCCTTTACTAAGAGCTTAATGACCTTGAAAATGGGTCACTGTCATCTAAAATTTTAAATAACTTGACCACTGGCCTAATGCATAACTGGTGTACATTTTGCAGTTCTGTCTCAACTTTCATACTAGCATAATAACAAATGTGTTTTTGACACCTATGACATTAGTTCCAATAATCACCACCACTAGTGCTACCATGACTCCACATTATAGACTTTTTGTCTGTATAATATTCCTGTAATGGTATATGAATGTATGTCCACAAATTCAGATGTAATAACCATGACCCCAAAAATCATTTCCTGAAATGTATTCCCACAATGTCCTTGAAAAAGTAGGTCAAGGTGACCCATATTATGCAATATTCAACTTCCACTCTTGATACATATTTGTTGTACATTTGGTGAAGTTATTCTCATAAGTTCTTAAGATAATGAATTGAATAAATTTCCCAAAATTATAACTCATATTTCCCAAACATGTATAAGCAGCACCATTAGTATTGTTCCAGTTTGACATGATAGCCTCCTGAATATTTCCACCAAATGTTATTGCGAACCATTTAAAATCAAACACAGCAGAGTACTTTAAATTTATTCACTTTTGGCCTCTGTATTACATAATCTATAAGATGGCACCACTACTGATGAAAGGAAATTCCCACTTTCACTCTAGAGCATGTCCAAAAATTTCACAGAGCTCACTTTAAAATTGTAGACAGAACTGTGACGACAATTGCAAGCAATATACAGATGGATGGAAGGACACGAGTAATTCAATAAGCTCTATCACCTGTGGTCAGCAGACCTTAAAAGAAAATATTTGAAAGGTTACTGAACTGAAGTGAATCCAGGTCTTTATGTATAGTGCTTTTTTTCTCTATTTTACATTAAACTATATTACATGCATGACAAACAAAAACAAAAATCACAAAAGTTCTTTACCTGCAGCACAAATTGAACAAAAATGACACAAAGTGAAATAAAAAGTCTTAAAATAAAAAAAAATTACAGAGGTAACAAAATACAAAGGCAGGTGCATGTGACTGACATGGAAAAATTACAGCAAAATGATATTTGTTGATTATTTACAATCCAAACTTTTCGTGATAATCTAATATACAGCTTTTGCAAGAAGGATTGATATAGGGCACCGCCCTGTTTCCTAATTGCTTTAATAAAATATGTTTAAACCAATATACAGCTCACATTGATGTGAAGTACCTTGAATATGAAGAACTGCACCAGAACTATCACCTTATAAGAGGCCCTTGGGGGGGGGGGAGAGAGAGAGAGAGAGAGAGAGAGAGAGAGAATATAATAAAAATGCCATCTGTGTTGCACAAAAAGTTGCCTCTCCAGAAAGGATTTCCTCCCTTCAGAGGGGTCTTACACAAGGGGCACTGTTGTGTATTATTACAATGTTGCACAATGTAAAACTGTGCAGAATTATAATGCACTGAGTCACAGTTATCTTTCAACTGGGCTATGGTTACCTCTCCTACCTTTCATAGGGTATCATTGGGTCATAGTTAACGACCTATCATTGGGTCTTAGTTACCTACCTTTCTGGAATATCTGCACATCAGTATCTCCAAATAAGGATTTAGCCCTCGTATAATCTGTTATGACCAGGTCAAAGTCTCCCTGCAATACCAGGTATAATTGTATTACTATATATATCAAGTATACAGCCCTTGTATAATCTGGTACGACCAGGTCAAAGTCTCCGTGCAATGCCAGGTATAATTGTGTTACCATATATATCAAGTATACAGCCCTTGTATAATCTGGTACGACCAGGTCAAGGTCTCCGTGCAATGTTAATAAAGCTGCCGCAGCAGCTTGTCTCAAGTCCTGTTTATTTTTACACAAGAAACAAACTGCATACATTGTACGTAATGCTGCTGTATATACCTAACAGTGTCTTTATGTGTTATTCATGCCACTGCCTACCACTGTAATGTTAATATCTATACATGTAACACTACTACTGAAATACACTGTATTAGAAGCTGAACGAGACAGAGATTTGTCCAACTTAAAATATTTCAGTTTAAACAAACAGAAGAGTCTGATCTTGCATGCTTTGTTCAAATATCATAAAATTGCTGTTATTTCCATAGGTAACTTACATGTACACATTTATACATATCGACATGTATAACAGTAAATTTGAAATTCTGTACATACTGGTATACATGTTTTAATAATAATACATCACCATTGTTAAACACTGTTGGTTTTTTCTCACCCAAGAAAACAGACATTTAACTCATCCCACCCTAATGACACCTTTTCCCGCTAATATCTAAATGTCATCTGCTAATTGTATTTTACTAATTTTGAGATTATTATTCAAAATTTTGGATGAACCTTGCATGGAAGATCCAAATTTGATGTTCATGATCAACAGCTTTCCTTGGTGCGCTCTGGGCACATTGCACCAGAGTGTGCCAAGGAAAGCTGTTGACTCCGCCTTCTATCAGGGTGGAATGAGTTAAAGCTGTTCTTAATAAAGCAAGCCTCACATTACAGGTACAAGCTATAAGAATAACAGTATATTCTAGCTTTTCCATTTGATTCCTAACTCCTTGTTTACAAATATTTCTTACCGCCTTAATGTTCCTGTCTATGCTGCAAGGCAAGTTGAAGAGAAACTTAAACCTGTGTAAGACACTGAGGGCATTCCTTGTGGCATCAGCTCGATCTTTGCGACGTAGTACCCCCTGGAACAGCGTGTCTGCAGATTCATTGGCACCTATAAACACATTACATGCAACATAGTGACTCCAAGTAAGCTGCTATGAGATACACATATTATAAGGAAATAAATAATGTATCTAGTCACAAATACAGCAATACATTGCTTGACATATATCTTGACACAGACCTCACTTCTCACCTCAGAATCAGTCACTAACTACATAACATGATGACAAAGACTTGTTTTTCAACTGGTGCAACACACTTTACCTGACAGACTGCAATTATCAGTACATTGCCGCTCAATTCATTTAATTTACAATTCTGTGTTATTAAATCCAGTTTAGCAGGCACACAGCTTAATTAGAAACATCTATTCGAGACTTAGTTTGGATCTCAGTCATCAACACAGATCAAAATTGCAGCGAAAAACTGAGCAAGAAGAAAGAAAACTTCCACAAGAAGGAGTAACAATTTTTCACTAACTCATGAGGACTTTCTCCAAGTCATCTGTAATACTGCCTGGTTTCCCATTGTGGTCACTCTCCATCATTGTATGCATCTCTGTGAACACAAACATTCTCAATCATGAAAGTCCTGTAGCCTTTTGCAAGTCATTGAGAGTAATTTAATGTATGGTGCTTGTATCATCTGCAGGAATTTTACACATGAAAGTTCAACTTGCTTAACAATCAAAACAACAATAGGGAAGTTAAACTTATAGGTCATATGTTAATTTGCTTCTTGATTTATTGAGTGTCTTTGT
Organism: Hermodice carunculata; assembly: GCA_964020975.1. NCBI lineage: Eukaryota > Metazoa > Annelida > Polychaeta > Eunicida > Amphinomidae > Hermodice > Hermodice carunculata. Next base: position 96,250,067 of record OZ026624.1, on the reverse strand, counting down.
ACAGTGATAACCAATCTCTATACGTTGTGATTATTAATTTCCTGTCTCCAGTGCAATTTACATTTATGGGACAGATGGTGAATCTCACAGGAAATGTCACATGAGAGAGCAGGCACGAGATGCCACATTAACCCTTCCCCCCTTAAACCGTGTTTTCAACTAATTTCAACAGTAATAAAAAACAATTTGACTGAGAATTGTAGATGAGACTTATCAAGATCACATGTTCCAGGTCAACAGCTTTCCTTGGCATGGGTTGGGCACTTAGTGCCCAACCCATGCCAAGGAAAGCTGTTGACTCAGTCTTAATTCAACAGGGAAAGGGTTAATGTCATAATGAAGAATTTGGCATTGTACACTTGGATCACCTGCAAGTAATTAACCACAATCACCCTCAGTTTACTATGTGCTATCTGTGTGGAAATATTACATATGTGAATCCTTTATTCTCCTGATATAGATTTTTGTTATCATACTATATCAATGAATATTATATGATCTACAAACTGTGAGCATATATTCAGTTGCCTCTTTCCATCCAATATTGATACAGGTATTGGTTAACTTTAACATTACCTGTTATATCATTGGTTTTTATATTGCCTTGCAGGTCATGCCCAGTTATGCCACATCATTGGTTCTTGCATTGCCTGACAAGGCATGATATATCATTGGTTTTTACACTGCCTTAGAACAAGGCATGATATATCATTAGTTATTACATTGCCTAACAGCCACAATATATCATCAGTTCTTACATTGCCTAATAAAGCATGATATATTATTGGTTCTTTCATAGCCTAACAAGGCATGATATATTATTGGTTCTCACATTGCCTCACAAGGCATGATATATCATTGGTTATTATATTGCCTAACAAGGCATGATACATCATTAGTTATTACATTGCCTAACAAGGCATGGTATATCATTGGTTATTTCATTACCTAACAAGGCATGATATACCATTGGTTCTTGTATTGCCTGACAAGGCATGATATATCATTTTAGTTACAATGCCTGGCAATTCATGCTATACCCTTGTTTTTTACATTGCCTGCCAAGTCAAACTGTGGCATTGGTTTTAGAATTTCCTAGCAAATCATGCTTTTTCTTTGATGGCAAAGTCATACTATTTCATTGGTTTTTGCATTGTCTTCCAAGCCATCTGCCTGTTGTACTTGTGGCAACCACAGCATGACTTGTCGGGCAATGCAAAAACCACACTTTAATGCTGTGAAGACTCATGCAACAGCTTTCCTGGGCACACTCTGAGTGCACTCTCTCAGGTGTGCTCAGGAAAGTTGTTGACTGAGAGCACATCATGTAGGACAAACAAGAAGCAGAATTTTTGACAGCAGATGCTTCCCAATCCTTTTAACTGGTTCATAGCTGTTAGGCTTCTGAGCGTTAAACTAGACAAATCAGTATTGGAAACCACTCTTCATATTAGCAATTAGAGAGAAAAAAAAATTAAATATCGGCTGAACAAAAAAACTTGATATTATCACTGGGAGACAAGCTCCCCTAGACAGGGATAACCACGATAGGCCTCAGACAAGGGGCCTGCTGGAGTAACTAAAGCCATTGTATGACAGTGGGATGCACCAACAAACCTGCACACAGCTATTACGACAGGGCAGTTGCCCTGCCGATGACAACCCTAAATTCTAACAGTATGAACTGACTTAATAGGTTAGTGGATCTGGTCAAGCATACCTGATCAAATGCAACCAAAGGTTATTTAGGTATTTCATGATGTTTATTACCCTAACATTTCCTGCCCTACAAGGCATGATTTCTGAGTTACCTGCAAGCTTGTCCTGGCAATCCATAAACGTAGTCAAATTGGTCTTAACGAAGGCAAGAGGACCTTCATTCCTCTGACTGGACTTGCGTTTCAGGTATGCCAAGCCCGCCTTCAGGTCATCAAAGCTGAAAGGATAGCATCATTACAGGGTCCATGGATATTACTTACATCTTTCACACTTTAGCCCATTGCTTCACTTGGTCTATTTACGTCATTTAGCAGTTTAAAGGAACAATTTCTTAAATCAAGCATGTACTCACAAACCAGTTGGCTGAAGTACAGCTCTTATGACACATGTACTAGACTTCATGGAGTATACACATGTACTAGACCTCATGGAGTATACACATGTACTAGACCTCATGGAGTATGGAGACAAACCTGTACAGGTATATGTACATTGTATATAAATGGCACACATTTACACACTCAATGTTTAAACTTCTCACTCTTGGGAATTCAAATACACATACATGTATAACTAATGCATAACTACTTACTTAAGTTATTAGAGTCCACAAACGACACAAGGAACTTATTCCCAAAAATATTCCCTAATGTACGCACACATACACAATATCCCAAATGTATTCCCAAATGTACACACACACACACACACACACATACATGAAGCACATGGGAATTTATAAATTCTGCGCAATAATAATAAATAAATGAATGAATGAATGAATGAATGAATGAATGAATGAATGAATGAATAAATTAATAAATAAAGCAAGTTATATATTTTGTTGCTGGCTTAGTTGACTCAAAAGACTATTGAGGAAAGAATCAATTTTAAGAAGGCAGTGCATGAGTCACTCAATGATATGCTGCCCAAACACATGAAAAATATGCTCTAATTCTTTCAGTGCCACATTTCGGACTGAGTCAACAGCTTTCCTCTGCACACTTTGGGTGCAATACGCCAAAAGCATACTGAGAAAAGCTGTTGACATGGACTATTATATTCTATGTACCTACAGGCATGCAGGTATTCCAATTAAAGATCTTTTTTACAAGGAACATAAATTTAGCACCGTTTATACATCAGTGCAGTTCTTTTTCTATGTACCTACAGGCATACAGGTATTCCAATTAAAGATTTTTTTTACAAGGAACATAAATTTAGCACCCTTATTATACATCAGTGCAGTTCTTTTTAAGTAGTTTGACTTAAGTCACAGATGGTACAGAAAGAGTTAAGTTTGTATCTGAAGTACATAGCATTAATTTGCGACCTGCTGTAAATAACTATCTCATCTTGAAAAACCAAAGTCTAAATACATCAAACAATTATTAAGTTAATCTGGACCTCTCACAAGGAGTCACAATGAATAATTTGCCAAATGTAGCTGGGGAAGCAGGAACTTTGTCTGTATTTCAAAAAATAATGTGTAATTATCAAGTTTATTTTGGAATTAAGGAAGTAATATACTTTGGACACTACAATCCTGAATACTACATTGCTGTTGTTAACAGTAACACTGTACAACGTGATCTTGTATCTTTTCCTTTAGTATTATCATTTTATGTTATATGAATTGAAAAGCTCTGAAAATAAAGTTATGCATATGTGCACTTATTTCCACATTTGTACATGTATATGGGTCTAACATTTTTCATGTTTGCCACAAAGATAATTTTAGTCAGATTTTGAATCTTTGGGTCATGTCCATTGCAAAATAAAATGTTAACTGTATACTTTTTACATATTCATTAATATTTTTTGCTCTATGACTTTGAGAGCCAGTTGCTACCGACAAAAATACATATGGTGTCTGACCTGTCTTTAACATTTGTTCACAGTTTTACTGTAGACAAATCATGTTTGCCTTAGCTTGTTTTAAAATAACCATACCTGGTTCCATGGTGGTTTTCCAGCAAGTACCAGGCGGGCTCAAAGTTCTCTGATGTAGTACTTCCCGATCCTACATTCAAAGGACACACAGCACATGTCTGCAGGACTAATCAATATCTTCAAATGGGACATAAATACGCCCATTCAAAATATATTGAAACAGTATTAATTTTACATGTTATCAGCTATAGGGAAGTGATTACTGTCTCAAGAAAGACAACAATTTTTTTAGTAAAAGACTAAGTAATACTTAAAGCAAGAAAAAATCATGTTATTTGCATGGTATCAAAGGACATCATTGGAGACAATGGAGAGGAATTGTGCCTTTTTGAAGATAAGACACATCCCTGTATCGTATATATACATATATAACAGTATCTTAATTTTAATCTTTACCATCGTACACAAAAAATTATCATATGGAACTAAATTTTTTTTCACTTCTGTTTCAAACACAATGCAATTTTGGTTAATTTGTCACATCTACCATGTTTCCTGCTAATCTGACAGTTTGATCCAGATTGTAAATGTGCATGGGCTTGTTAACCCTTTTCCCCTCAAACCGACCAAAACCGGCTGGTGGTCAAATGCGGTCTGCTTCAGTGTTTTCAAATAATTTCAACAGTTATGAAAAATAATTTGACTGAGAAATGTACATGAGACTTATCAAGATCACATGCCCCAGGTCAATGGCTTTCCTTGGCTTCGGTTGGGCACTAAGTGCCCAACCCATGCCAAGGAAAGCTATTGACTCAGTTTTAAGGGGGAAAGGGTTAAAGGGATCACATAGGCTTATTACAGAAATCAATCATTAGCACTTAACGTTTTGGAAACCCCAAGATTTTCTTACATGTGAGCCTAATATATATCTGCCAACCTCAAAGGTTCCTAAATCAGAAAATCTTTGGTAAATCACCCAAGATATCAGAACAGCTGCTATTCTTACATACAGTATTAAAGGAGACCTGCTTTGAAAAATCAGAATGTTTTCCTATTTTGACCAACTGTTTACACTTTTTGGTGGAAACAGCAACCACAAAATCCGAATGACTGGCAGCTACGATAATACCTTCAGGAAACATCTCATTCAGCTCCTCTTCTGGAAATCTTGATCTGAAAATACAGGGGCAACCTCATTTAAGAGCATCTATATACAAGATAAGTAAAACACAATTGCCACATATATCATTACTTGTGTACTAGCTGATATAAAATTTTCATCAGTGACTGTAAATCCTTGATTTACTTCAGCAACTCTTCTTGATAACAGGAGCAAAATGTGTACAGATACAGGTCCGAGAAATTGACCTGAAGTAATCTCCACAGTGCAAAAATGTGTCTAGACGCAGACTGCAGAAATTAATCTGAAATAATCTCAATGGTATAAAATATGTATAGATACAAACCAGATAAATTAACCCTTAACCCTTTCTCTCTCAAACCTGCCAAAACCAGCTGGTGGTCAAATGTCGTCTGCTTCAGTGTTTTCAACTAATTTCAACAGTTATGAAAACAATTTGACTGACAAATGTACATGAGACTTATCAAGATCACATGACCCAGGTCAATAGCTTTCCTTGGCATGGGTTGGGCACTTATGCCAAGGAAAGCTGTTGACTCAGTCTTAACTCAAGGGGGAAAGGGTTAAAGTGCTGATTTAAGACAGAGTAAACATCAACAGCTTTCCTTGGGACACTTAATGCGCACAGTGTCTTGAGGAAACCTGTTGACTAAGACTACTTTTTGCTTTAGACTAGGCTCGCTGGTATTTGAATGAAAGGCATCTTCATGAGGAATTTGAATCTTTAACCATAATATGTTAAACGGTAATGAGAAAATGTTTCTAGCTGTGATTTGCACTTTAAAGGTTAACCCCCATGGTCATGACCTATGAGTGCGGTGATCCATGACCCACCAGGCTGGAGTTCATGTAAGCTATGGCTATATGTCAGTGTGTATACTCACTTATTTGACACATCTGGAGTTCATGTAAGCTACGACTGTATGTTAGAGTTTATACTCACTCATTCAACACATCTGGAGTTCATGTAAGCTACGACTATATGTAAGTGTGTATACTCACTCATTCGACTCATCTGGAGTTCATGTAAGCTACGACTATATGTTAATGTGCATACTCACTCATTCGACTCATCTGATATTCCAAGTGGGTCATCATGCTCAGCTCCCAGCATAGGGGACGTAGCCTGACTACGACCCAGTATGGTACTGACAGTCTGGGATTCATCAATCCAAACTGCTGATTCTTGAAGTGGTCCTACGAGGTAGTAAGTCAACATTGGTAATCACTTGAACAACCATCATATAGATACAGCAAGCAGAGGGAAACACCAAATGCAAACTGCATTAAAATAAGTCCACTTATTCATAGAATAAATTTATATGAATATGAAATTGGATGTACTAATAATATCAATATTTATCATGAAGTCACAAACAAAAATTTGGTTCACTTCGAAAATAACCAAAGCATCAAAGTATAAGTATGTCACTGAGTCATAAGCACACAAGTTTCAGCATACATGTACAAAGGACTTACATAGAAACACTAGACTTGTAAGTTTGGAACTTTTAAGTTCCATTCAGAAAAAGAACATAGGGACTAAATCAAAGAGTTTGTACCATGGGGGCAATCAGAAAAATAATGTTTCATTTCCCAAACCGGGAACACAAATCAGTAGACAACAATAGCCTGTCTTGCAGACCAAAAAGCACTTCACCTGAGAACAGATGCTATTGGTGAGTGCTTCCGCATTGTTACCATGTCTCAATAACACATCTGGTTATGTTGCTTTTAATGTACTATTGTATTAAAGGTGAGGATTGGATTGTAAGCCACAGTTTCATTGTGCCCAATCATAGTAACAAAATCAAAATTTGTCAATTCTGTTAAATTACATATACAGGGACCACTGGTGCCATTAGCCAGTTTGCCAAATGCTAATGTTTCATTCATTTGGCTAAAGAAATTGGCAAATGGCTAATTTAACTTAACATGAATGATATAAGAGTTAAGTCAAATTCTACAGTGATTGTTGTTTTATTTCATGATTTGGTAACAAATTCTGAAGGCTGAGATCTGTCCCTGCATATGTAAATTAAGGGGGGGGGGGAGTTATGGGCATGGCGCAAGAGAACAGCATATAAATGGGCTGCTATGTTATACCTATCTGTACAATAAATCCCCTGAACACCACTGTGCAGCTCCCAACTCCTCCTGATCTTGTCACAACGATGACTTCTCCCTTCCCTTTCGCCTGCCCTGTGCGGGCAATGATTTTGCTTGGAGACTTCCATTCCGCTGATAGCAGGCAGTCAACACCACAGATTCTCAAGCCTAAAGGATTCATAACAACACATGCTACATGATACAACTACAGCCAATGTATATACAGGTATTGATACAAAGATGTTGGCAACAAGATGTTTTTTGAATATATACATGTACATGTAAGATCACATACCATATTGTAACTATCACATCAACTTAAGAACAGCCAATGTATATACAGGTATTGATACAAAGATGTTGGCAACAAGATGTTTTTTGAATATATACATGTACATGTAAGATCACATACCATATTGTAACTATCACATCAACTTAAGAACAGACAAAAAGTTGTATTTTCACATCTAAAAATAAACAAATGTTGCAATTTTCCTTGCTCAAACTTCCTGTGGCATTATTGGGTGCTCAAAATTCCCCAAAGACTTTTGTTGATAGTATCATATTCAGAGTAGGGAAAGGTCCAACTTTGAAAATAATTACCTATCACAAAAACTCCACCACAAATGTCATGTGCAGATCAGTTGTCGGTATCAATGACTGATGTAGCATAGTTACTTCATCATACTTTTTGGGTTTTTTTGTTTCATTTTCCATGTCTTAAAATAGATAGGGGAAATGACACATTTACCAGTGATGCGTGAGAAGATTTTGCTTCATGCATTAAGTGGTGTAGTAAGATTGAAGCTCTTGAATACTCTACAGGAATCAGGACTGAAATCATGGAAGAGAACTGATACATATATATGTTTATACCTATGAGGTCCTTAACGTTTATACCCATGAGGTCTTCAAGATGTTTAAACCTATAACGTCCTTAATATGTTTATACTTATAAGGTCCTTAACATGTTTATACCTATAAGGTCCTTGGCATCAACTCCTAGATGCTCTCCTCTGATGGTGACTTTGGTACCTGGGGGGCCTTCCTTGGGTGAGATTCCAGTCACTAATGGCTGGGGTCGTCTGACACTGCTCAGCATCTCATCTACATAGACATGTAATAAACAAATCATCTCAGCCACCATTAACTACATGCAAGCAATTTCTTGTGTGTCATTTTAGCATGCCACCTGACAAAAATCAATACCATATTATAATGACAATTTCAAGCCTATGACTTCTTCACATTGAAAATTTGCCTTTTCTGTCCATAAACTAGATAGATAAATGGATGGACGGATGGACAGACATCTCTAGTATGATACACTTATGTTGAAAAACATGACCCATATTCATAAATATCAAACCCCACTATGACAGCAAAGAGATTCCAGAGTTACCAAAGCATCAACATTCATCTTCCAATACCAATGAGAAGCAGCAAATTTCACTCCTGACTTGAGACAGGCAGTCACTCACAAAAGGCAACTGGTGGTTTTAAACCGGTCCTCTCAACCTTTGAAATATTCTTCATTAAATACAGACTATACTGTTTCCAATATGTACAGGCCCAACCACTCAAAATCCAAATTTTACTACTTCTACAAAAAATTTAAAGAATCTGCAGGCCTGTCACTATTTTGGTTCTGGCATTGCTGCACAAAATTTCAGAGTTCAGAGACCCTAAACTCATCACATAAAAATAGATTTGCAAGTGATAATAACAGTGTTTTTGCCCACCCTATTGACAATTGGAACATATCGATAATAGGTACATCAACTATACTGAGTATATTAATTTACTATAAAAATATATATTATTTTCAATATATCATGAACCTACTATCAGATAGCAGGTCCATGAATGTGTGTATGTTGTGGGAGTTTTACTGATTTGCACGATCCACAGATTGCACAGTGCATTCTATGGATCTACTGTTCGCGCACACATCAATGGATAGCGCAACAATTCATGGATGGTGCAGCGCGTTCTTCTGATGGGGATAATCCGATATTGTACTGTACATGGCCACTCTGCAAAGGTGGCCACACGCATAGTACAGCAATATTATCCAAGATACTTCAGAGACCAGTCCAAGTTTTTGGCCACATTTCTGACCACTGTGGCCAGATTTTAAAAAAGATAATAAACTGAAGTTTCCACAAGAGTCTGTACTTCTGGCAGAGCTATGTCCATGACTCTTAGTACATGCCCCGTGTTTCACTCCATGACTTTTACCCAAAGAACCATATGTCTTTATTTCATATATTTTTTTTCTTTTCTTTATTTCATATAGAAGCACCCTACTGATCCAAAATGCCCAGTATCTCCTCACACTCCTATTTATTCCATTTATTCTGTTACCATCTCTTATTAAAACAGCCATGGAAAAGCTGGTGACACTTGACACGCTCAACAAGTAACACTCACTGCAGTCCATGGAAAGCGCAGTGGAAATATGAACATGGTGTGTGTCATAGGTCCTACTGGCCATACTGTATTATACAGGCACAGTATACTGACACACTGAAAATGTGGCCACACATAGTACAATATTATAAATATGTTATCAAACATATTTAAAAGAGCTGTCCAAGCTTGTGGCCACTGTGGCCACATTTAAAAAATATAAACACAATGCCCCATTACTGGACTTTAACAGAGTTTTCGCAAGAATATGGCCACTCTGGCTATGTCCATGCCTGCGGCATAAGTGTTTCACCCCCAACAACCGCCGTGTTGTAGTCCGGAATAAATTATTTGTAATTTAATAAACCATATCAATTTAACACTTACTTTATATTTGTTATTATTTATTCCGTCTGGCATTAAATACTCGATCACATTGTTTATATTTTTTATGCTGGCAAGGTGCTCCCTGTAATCTGATATGTGAAGTGAAGAGTCCCATTGAGCGAGTCTGTGGAGATGGAAACATTGTGCAACGCCAATGTTGCCAAAGTGAAATGTGGTCCTTCACCATTTAACGGAAGGTATAGGGTATTTTTCCGTTTTTAACGGAAACGGAACTGAACAATGAATTTTTGTCACCTCTGAAACGGAATTTGCTGTTTTGCCTTAATGTGTTTTACATACAAAGAGAACTACTGAAATGGAATTTAGAAATTTCTGGCTGGTGAAACGGAATTTCTAGTTTTTTGAAACGGAAAAATACAGGCCCTAAAGGTAATGAGCTTAAACTGGAATAATATGGGGGATGAAATCAGGACATTCGTTTGTGGATACCCCCAATATGTCAACACTGGCCTCAATACGGAATAAATCATAAGATAGCATGCGGGGAACACCCTAGATTCTTTCGGAAACTTCGTTAAACTACAGTGATGGCACATTGTTTTTATATTTTTAAAATGTGGCCACAAACTTGGAACGGTCTCCTAAGTATATTTGATAATGTGTCCATATTATACTATGCGCGTGGGCACATTTTTACTGTGCCCGTATAATACAGTAGCGCCGTCCTACTGTTTGTCACAAACAAATTGGAAGAACGCACCGTGGGAGCCATTGATCCATAGAATGCTACAGGTCCTACCACTCATCACAAAAAAATAGGAAGAACGTGCAGCGCGATCCATCGATGTGTGTGCGAACCACAGATCCATAAAATGTGCAGTGCAATCCATCGAGAGCGCAGATACGCAGATCGCGCACACCATAAAAATTTGTTATGTTATGGTAGAAGGCTCCCCTCGGTTGCTATAAATCATTTTCAATAATTTTATCATTCATCTGTTCTCAGTATGTTTATCAATCCCTGGTTTTGATCATTTTCTTTCCCATTTTATATCACGTCCATGATGATTGACACTTAAACTAGTGATAGATCGGGACCCTACAGGCCTTATGGCCTTCATTTATGCCCGATTATTCTATTTTATTCTATTCTATTCTATGATGGCATCATTGATGGTACTATGACTTTGTAGTGTTAACCAAAAAAAATAAAGACACGGTGACATGCTTTTGGGAAAATAAAAAAGTAGGAAAGGAAAGAAAATAAAATACATTGCAACGCATGTTGCAATTCTGATTTTACGAATACACCAGAAACAACCTTACCCGTTTTAAGGTGCCAACTTTAACCAAATAATGACATTATGACCGATAAAAACACGTCAAACTTCAGATATTTTGTCACAATTTAGATGGGAGTGATTCCGGAAACAGGAAGTGTAAGTCTGCTGGAAAACGGCAAAACCATAGGCTGGTAAAACGGTAATAACCGGCAAACAAGAGGTGTGTCATTTGGCTGTTTTAACAGTTCACCATCCATGAAGATTTATTTGTCATAATCTGAATCAAACATCCACTTATTTAATCTGAAAGGAAACTCCAGTTGAAATGTGAGAGAGACAGACTAACAGCAGAGTAGGGACACAAAGAGACAACGCCACCGGTCCAACATAACACTGAACCACGTGACCCTTTTTGCAGCAGATCACATGCGGCACATGCCATGGTGCTATTCTAGTTTCACTTGCATGTGATCTATACAAGTGTGCAGTCGACCGTACAGGCTCAAAACAACACCACAAAGTTTGCAGTCGATCTCCATATTTGGGGTGAGTAGATCAACAGTATCTCTTCTTGTAATTCATCGCCATCGGTGCCATGGATGGACCTCCTTGCCACAGACTGACAGCCCAGGACTCCAGGTAGCCCCAAGGGCTCTCCCCACGCTCTGTAAGTGTAAGCCACCCGCAAGCTCACAGAGCGTGGGGAGGGCCCTTGGGGCTGGACTCCAGGAGGGGAGAGAGGAGGAAAGGAGGTTGCCCTTATCAGGCCACAGGACACGGGAAAGAGCTGAGCCTTGGTGGCGGGGATAGGGACAGAGCCAGAGGGAAAGTATTAAAAGGAAAACTTAGAATGAAAGGACAGGGAATGATGTTTACGGATATAACTTTTAGAATTGAAAAAAAAAAAAAAAGAAAAAAAAAAAAGACCATTGATGTTTATGTTACAATGTTTATCCCCCAAGGTGGTAATGAGTCCATTTAGGTCTCCCAGAGACTCCCATATCCAACCAATGGCCATGTGTGGATCAAAAGTCTGGGGGTACTTCCTTGTTTGCAGTTGATTCAAATTAAAAAAAAAAAGAAGAAAAGAAAAAAAGAAAAGAAAAGCATAAAACGAGGCAAGGGTGCCCATGTACCCATGACGTTGAGTTTCAGTAAACATTGACAAACCCAGACAAGAGTAAGGGTAATTAAGGAGCTGTCTGTAAAGCTCAGCATGATAGCATCGTGGTATCTTATTCTGCTTTCCTTTCTACGATATTGCCGTTAGCCCCCCTAAAGCCATACGTTTTCTTTTAGATATTAATCTGTATTTTTATTGTGTGAAGAAAAACTCACCATTGTCTTTTTATTTGAGGTGATAGGCGACATATTACAAAGGGGTCCACTTCAGAGGTTTTCTGAGCCAAACATAATATTTCACCAAAAAAATCTTCAAATTTGTTATAATAAAACTTTAATGTAATGTCTAGGAACAACTCACTTGTTTTTTTTTTTCTTCAAAAGCAAAAGGAACTATTTTTTTAGTTTATAAAGAGGCACCATTTCAATTTTCCATTTTGTGTATCTCAACATCCAAAAAAAAAAAAACCTACAAAAAATAAAAATACCTACAAGTGCAACATGCTGCTCCTAAGCAAGAATGTATATTTTCAATAGCTATTTATTTCGTCAAAATCGGTTAAACTATTTATAAGCAATCTCTTGAAAACCTATGAGAAGTCAGACGAAAATTAGAATTGTGAGAAAATGCTGTTCAGGTCTAATTGTCTCTCTTGAAGTGCTAGACTGACCATTGCGGAAAATGTACAGACGGCCCCTTAAGTAGCCACAACCTCCACATTATGCCATACCCCAAACCCCAGTTGAAAATAAAGTGTGTTCAAAATGCAATTTAGTCAAAGATAATTAGATCTCATTTCTTCACTTTTTTAGGGCCATGTGTATCATTGGTACAGGGAAACCAGTAAATAGCCACATTGTTGTTTGTTGTTAAATATTAGTATTAGTAGTAGTATTAGTAGTAGTACTAGTAGTAGTAGTAGTAGTACAGCCAAATGGTAGGTTGTCTCATTACAATATGGTATACAGTAGTCCCTCTTTGAGAGACCATCCAAGGTGCCATCAAAGTGGTCACATAAAGCAGGTGGCCTGTGAAAAGAGGTTTGAAGCTTGCACCATCAGCCCAACAACTAACCATTAATTTGAATTCCGATTCATAATTTAGATTCAAACATAATTGATGTACACTTATAAGACCCCATTCCTTCTTGTAGTTATGCGTTTACCCATTTATTGGTATTATAAAGATATTTTGGATTTGTAAACTGGTTTTGACAAATTATTTTACCAATCTTGTACAAAACAGGTGTTTTTTTTTTTTAAATCAGGAATGTAAAAATCTTTGGATGTATAGAGGGTCTTTAGGAGTCATTTTGGGTGGTCACTGGTTTTTAAGTTTGAAGGGTGGCTTTCTGGGAGACAGGAAAGGCACTAAAATTGTACAGGACTACCTGGTAGGGTGCTGGGAGAAAAGAAATTAATTGATAGGGTTGATAGCGACAGGGTAAATTAGAATTTCAGAGTGCAGGGAGGAGAGGGAATGGTCGTAGCCCTTATAAGGGCTCCCATGGGGTACCCCATGGGAAATGCCTGAGCCTTAGAGGCGGGGATAGGGTGCATGAGGGAAGGTTTTTTTTTTGGGGGGGGGGGGGAGGCTACAAGCGATGAGTGTTGAGGGATATATCCAAGGCCAGGGGCCCACCACAGCTGTGAGAGAGTGTACGGTGGACCCTTTGCCTCGGCTCTGGTCCTGGAAAACATGGCAGCATGAGCTGATTAGGATAACCATGGTTTCCTCCACCTCATCTATTTTTCTTTTCTTTCCTTTACTTTTTGCTAGGCTACCTGTGTCACACAGGACCGTGGCGCATAAGCAGAGAGCCACAGCAATATTATTACTGGTCAGGTTCTGCAGGTGGTCTCCCCCCCAGAAAGTGAATTATCATTAGAAGGTGCTGTTGAACAGTGAAAAGGGTAAAAAATGCAGGCGGTCTCTGTGAAGAGAGGTCTTTCAAAAGAGGCAATACTGTATGGTTCCATGGTCTCATATCGTAAGATAGCATGATCAGCAGGCTTATGGGGCCCTGTTAGGGGAGTCCTGAAAATCCAATATTCCAAAAGTTTTGACTCAAAAAAAATCCAAAAATCCACTATAAAATTGCAAGAAATCATACAATATTTTAAAATTTGAGTAATCTTTTAATCCTAAAATAGAAGAAAAATCCAATTATCCACATTTTGAAGTGCAAATAATCCAATGATCCTTTTCAAAAGGACCAAAAATCCAATAATCCTAAAACCCTAACAGGCTCTGCTTATGTACATAACAGTTGCTGTAGGTTTCCAATATGATACCTGTAGCACTTTGGGCAGTATATGGGGGGAAAGAGTTAATAAGGCTACTGTACCACCTAGTATGCCACATGGTATAATGACCCTGGCCTAGCTGCTGGGACACCTTAGGGGCACTGACAAAGGAGGGAATAAATAATAAAATATACTGAACCATTCCAATTTTACTCTCACTTTTGAGGGAGTAAAGTTGTTATGGTTAATGTGGCATCCGCTGGCCCATTTGTAATGGCTAGTTTCACGAGAGGAATTTATATAGGCAGAGCCTGTTTCCTGATTGCTTTTTTGAATAAAAACATGTTTAAACCAATGGTTAGTTTTCTGTGAAGCTTACTTCAATTTTATTGTTGTGTCTGATAAAGGATCATCATCATCATCATCATCATCATCATCATCATCATCATCATCATCATCATCATCATCATCGAGAAAATTCTGCTTTGCCTGCATTATCAAACAAGTATATGCCATGCACACGGGTAAATGATTAATATATTGATATTCATATATATAGTTGTCTTAGTGCACAGTAAAAGCCTGATGACTTGATAAGGGCACATGTATGATGATGATGATGATCCATACATCTCTGAAAAATTATATTAAATTGTGTTCTGACTTCTACATTGGATAGAATATGGCAATTGCCTGTTGCACAACTAATACTGTACATGATGTAAAAAAGGTGATAAATCTATGCACCTTTTATTGGCTTCAATAGACTGTGTCTGTGTCCGTTATTTTGAAAGATATATACCATATATAAAATTAAATAAATGCATGTGTGTCTAGCTCTTCTGTCTGAACTGGAGGGGCCAGATGACAGAAATTTAGATCAATAGATTGGGATCTTTGGTGAGACTGACCCACTTTGAAATATCATTACAATATTAATAAAACTCTCTATCACTCAGTCGGATTGATTCTGATTTTTCTGCTTTCAGACACAAAGGAAAAGAAAATGATGCAGTTTTGGGCTCCAGTCGCCTTCACTTTGTTATTTGGCCTGTGCCAGGGTGCACTGAATGAGGACCTGATCAAAAACCTGCCTGGTCTGTCACCACAACCCACATTCCAGCAGTACTCTGGCTACCTCAATGCTTCAGATACCAAGAGACTCCATTACTGGTACGTATTGTAGAGGATATGCATGAGCACCCTGGGTGATATGAAAAGCATACGGCCCTGGTATGGATACATGTACCACATGTATTACACTCTAGTGTAGTATTGATACATGTATATACCACACGTTACATATATCATATATGTGTTCTAGCCATAGTTTGATAGTACTACTCATATCTATCTTTAATTTGCGGTGAACCAACAGCAAATTTGGTGGGATTGTGGGGGCAAGAGTCAAAATCTAAGTGGCTAATGATACTAGCGGTGCCACCTATAATTTGAGGGAAATTGTGAGCCAAAATGTGTTTTAAGGACAGGTAAGACACCAAAAATAAATCCCACTTTAGTCAATCCTAGCTCAAAATGTATTTGTGTTAGGATAACATATTATATATGTGTGTAATCGTCATACTCCGAAGAATTTATATGTCCCTTATATGGGTGTCTCTGATGTTAATTGTTGAATAAACAATTGAAAGTTGACCGCAAAGCATCTACCCCATAATTGTCCATGTAAGTCACTAATTATTTGTGATAAAATCATAATTACACTTGCATCTTAATCCTGACATATTGGCAACAAAAAACGATCCTGCAATTTTTAGCTCTGCTGACTTGTCAGTCAGTAGAGCTTATAGAATCCGTTTGCGTCCGTCGTCCGTCCTTCCGTCTGTCCATCTGTCGTTAGACTTTTTATATTTTCGACTTCTTCTCAAAAAACGCTTCATAGAATGTTTTGAGTTTGCACATGGATGATCCCCAGGTAGACCTCTACCAAGTTTGCGAAGGAGATGATGATGCAATAATTTTTCTATTTTTTATGAATTTTTACCTCAGCTGACTTGTCAGTCAGCTGAGGTTTTTTGAGGGTCTGTCGTCCGTCGTCCGTCCGTCGTCCACAATTCACATTTTTGACTTCTTCTAAAAAACCGTCGGCTAGATTCACTTCAAACTTGGTGGAGATGTGCCTTGGGTGGGTATCTACCAAGTTTGTTCAAATGGTCACGGTCCAGTGATTTTTGGATTTTTAATGAATTTTTTGGTTCTTTTTTGGGTAAATATTAAAAAATCTTCTTCTCCGAAACCGCTCACCCAATTACTTTGATATCACACAGGAACACTCCCTGGGACTCTTAGTTCTTAATTTGTTCACCAGGTGGCGCTGCAGTTTTTTCCTAATTTTTTTATGAATTTTTGTGTGTTGTAGCTATTTTCGACTTCTTCTCCAGAACCGTCACTCAGATTAAGCTGAAACTTGGTGGATATGTTCCTTGTAGAAGGTTCAAACAAAGTTGTACACTATGTGGCAATGCTGCAGATTCCTGATTTTTAACGATTTTTTCAATTCTGGTACTTGTCGGTCAATGCAGCTTTCCTATTGATTACTATGGAAGTCAATGGGCATTATAATGCTAATTCACATTTTCGACTTCTTTTCCAAATCCGTCATCCAGATTAACTTCAAACTTGGTGGCAATGAACGTTGGGTGGGTTTCTACCAATTTTGTTCAAATGTTCATGCTCCAGTGATTTTTTGATTTTTAATGATTTTTTTTGTTCTTTTTTTATGGACAAATCTTAAAAGATCTTGTAAGTCAATGGGCATTCTAATGCTAATTCACAGGACAACTGACAAGAAATTTACTGTTTACTTGATAACTTGAGATCTGTTTTGAGTTAGCTACACATGTTAATTATTGTGTATGAAGGTCATGCTGAGACAGTACATGAATGACCTTGACCTCATTTGTGGGGTCACAGTGCAACATTCATGAATTTTACCCTTCATTATAACTTGAGAACTACTTGAACTTTGATGTTGCACATGTAAGTGTTCTTCTATAAAGTTCAGACTTACTCAGAACATGGTGTCCTTGATCCTTTCCCAAGTTCATAGAGCTGCAAGTGTGATGAATGTCAAGATCAGCTGAGGCACGGGCTGTTCACACAGCCCTCTTGTTTAATTTATTTTTTGAAAAAAAATAAAATATCTTCATCTTAAGAACTACAAAGCCAATTGCTTTGATATTGCACATAGGGTCATCTGGGGTCAACTAGTTCTTATTTTGGCCACCAGGTGGCGCTGTGATTTTTTCCTATTTTTTATGAATTATTGCCTGTTAAGGCTATTTTCGACTTCTTCTCCAGAACAGCTGAACAGAATTGCTTAAAACTTAATCAGAATATAGTTGGACATTAGACAATGAGAGTTTGTGAAAATAATATGGATATGTTAATTTTAGGCAAAGTTATGGGATATCAAACTTTGCAACTGTAAGGAAGTGCTGCAGCTGTATATATATATATATATATATATATATATATACGGCAATACAGTGCATATATTACACTATTGTATTTACCCTTTTGACTTCTTCTCAAAAACCGCTCTATGGAATGTTTTAATTTTGCACATGGATGTTGCCCAGGTGAACCTATACCAAGTTTGCGAAAGAGATGATGATGCAATAATTTTTTCTATTTTTAATGAATTTTTTAATTTATTTTTTGAGAAAAAAAAAATTCATCTCAAGAACTACTTGGCCAATTGCTTTGATATTGCACATAGGGGCACCTGGGGTCAATTAGTTCTCATTTTGGCCACCTATTTTTTTTTGAATTTTTGCATGTTAAGGCTATTTTCGACTTCTTCTCTAGAACAGCATGATAGAATTGCTTAAAACTTTATCAAAATATAGTTGGACATTAGACAATGAAAGTGTGCAAAAATAATGTGGATATGTTAATTTTTGACCAAGTTATGCGATATCAGATTTTGTGACTGTACAGGAGTGCTGCCACTGTACATCGGCAGCCATTGAAACAGCAAGGTATGTCAATTGATAATACATGTACTACCATGGACAAGTCAGGTTTCCCTATTCAATTTTGTTTCCTGAATAAAAGCAGATCCAGTCAGCAGAGCACAGGATCATCATGATCCTCTTGTTTCTGTTTGGTTTAGTTTTTCTGTTATCCATCCTCAAAGTTTGACATTTCAATTTTCCCTTTGATTTTCAGGATGTTCATTTTCTTCATTTCATAGAAAAAGAATGAAGCAAAATTTAGAAAATCGCTGAATTGTTTTTGAAGTTCAGACATTACAGAATCAAAAGCCGTTAACCGGATTAAATTTCACCCAGCCGTTTTCTTGGAATAACCATTCTTACGTGGGGTTCTCATGCTGTTATCCTTTCTGAGAAAACAAACTTCAAAGCTGTATATTGACTCCCCACAATCATATATGCTCTGCAGAGTTCACCAGTCATAAACAGTAGGGTCCATGTTCCCTTACTGCATCATGTAAGAGACTATCCATAGAGAAAATAAGACTCTTGGATTGCCTGAGATAGAAGAAGAGACATATAATGAGGCTCCCCTAGTTACTAACTGTTTACAGTATATGCACGTAACGCCAGTCACTTGACCGAGAATAAACATGCATGTCATACAGACATTTTTCAACCAATGTTTGAACCAGGAGTTTAGTGTCAGGCCTACAATGTAACTTTCATTGCTAGGATGGTGTATGCTGAACAGTGTATCCATTAGAATTCAGTCTGATGAAGTCAGTCCAAGGGGGCGAAACCAGTCAGACTTAATATAAAAATAACATTTTGACTTGATAAATTGGCCATGAAGCATACACAGGCAGTGCGCCGCCAACGCACTGGCCATGTATTGACTTTATTCTCCACAAAATAGGGTGCATTTACTGTACACATTATATTTGTTCTGTACAAAATGGTGTACATATGCTGTACAGTATGCCACTGTACTGTACAACATGTGCTTGAGCAACACACAAGGCTTCTCTCCTCTACAAAATTATGTGCATGTGCAGTACACATTGCCTCTCTCCTCTACAAAATGGTATGCATGTGCTGTACACATGGCCTTTCTCCTCTACAAAATGGTGTGCATGTGCTGTACACATGGCCTCTCTCCTCTACAAAATGGTATGCATGTGCTGTACACATGGCCTGTCCACTCTACAAAGTGTTGTGCGTATGCTGTACAGTATGCCTGGATCTGTATCCTACAGGTTTGTGGAGTCCCAAGGAAAGCCGGCTACAGATCCCCTGGTGCTGTGGCTGAATGGAGGACCTGGCTGTAGTTCTATGGACGGACTGCTCAGTGAACACGGGCCATTCCTGGTAGGAATATTTAATTTGTCTTTCCTGCAAATGTTCTCTTCTTTTGACACGACCTGCATAGGTTGAGTATGTATTCATGTACATGGGACCTCAAGGTACATTGAGGCAGCCAAAGTGCTCTGGTAGAATCCAAAAATGGCCTGATACATGTGAAACTGTTAACCCTTTAAATGGTGGTAATGGCAGTATATACTGTGAATATGTTTATTTTCAAGGGCACTTATTTTCATGGTTTTTGCATTTTGGACCTTTCGTGGAGACTTTGAATTCACTATTTATGCCCCCCTTTGAAGAAAGCGGGGCATATAGCTTTGCTCATGTCATTCGACAGAGAGAGACTTTGGTTTCTGCACTGTTACTCAAGAAGTCAAGTTTCTGAGATAGGACTTTGATAGTGCCCAAGTATATACTGCTATATAAGGGCTAGGAGAAGTATGAAGGTGGTTGACCTTGATGCTATTTCCAAGGTCATGAAGGTACAGTAATAAATTTTGGTTTTGCAGGATTGCTAAAAAGTTTTTATGATAGGACCAGTGTAGTGCACTGGTTTATAGTCCTTATCTAGGGCTAAATCAAGTTTGAAAGTGGGTGTGCTTGACCTCAATTCAAAGGTCAGAAGGGCACTTTGGTGAACTTGGTTTCTCGATTGTAACTCAGAATTTAAGCTATGACTTCAATATTGCACATGGTGATAATCCTCAATTAGGGCTTGGTCAGCTTAGAAGATGGATGACCTTGACCAAATTCCTAAGGTCACCACCTAGCATCCTATTAGTGAACTTGGTTTCTGCATGATAACTACAGATGTTTTTTGACCTAGGGCTTTCATATTGCACAGGAATGTAACCTTCTATAAGAGCTAGATCAAGTTCTGAAATGGGTGATCTTGAGTGAATTCCCAAGGTCACACTACTGAATTTGGTTTCTGCTTAATAACTGAGAGGCTTCTGGTTCAACTATCAGCATGCCTAGTCTCATTCAACTTCCAGTTTGCCTAGTTTCTATTAAGCTAGAAAAAAGTGAAAGGTCAACAAATGTCCTGAAGCCAAAGTGCACCAAGGAAAGCTGTTAATTCAGTGTAGACATTATCACCTAAATGGTTAATTGTGAATTAATAAAGTGGCTTTGTGTAATTTGACCAACTTGAATGCTGCAGAAGGATACAAATTTTGAAGGACTTGGACATGATTAAAAAATGATCACACATTTCCCTCTTTAGCACCATACTTCTTAAATGTAAGGCCCATCCAACTTGTCAGAAAAAAATTATAAAGTGAATTGACTAGTCTAAGTATTTACCTTTAATTATGTAAAATGCTGCTGTGATAGTCAAAATCTACATTTAATTTGTCGGTCTAAGGTTCTGAGAAATTGGTAAGTGCCTTGTTAGTAATGGGGCTAAGACAATGTGTGTGTTGTACGGTGTTACGTTGAGAGTAATAGGACTATGACAATGTATGTGGTATATGGTGTTACGTTGAGAGTAATGGGACTATGACAATGTGTGTGGTTTATGGTGTTACGTTGAGAGTAATGGGACTATGACAATGTGTGTGGTGTATGATGTTACCTTGAGAGTAATGGGACTATGACAATGTATGTGGTTTATGGTGTTACGTTGAGAGTAATAGGACTGTGACAATGTGTGTGGTTTATGGTGTTACGTTGAGAGTAATAGGACTATGACAATGTGTGTTGTGTGGTGTTACCTTGAGAGTAATGGGACTATGACAATGTGTGTGGTATATGGTGTTACCTTGAGAGTAATGGGACTATGACAATGTGTGTTGTGTGGTGTTACCTTGAGAGTAATGGGACTATGACAATGTGTGTGGTTTATGGTGTTACCTTGAGAGTAATGGGACTATGACAATGTGTGTGGTTTATGGTGTTACAGGCACAGGAGGATGGGAAAACACTGAAGACTAATCCATACAGCTGGAACAAGGTAAATAGCAGCAAGCTACATGTATGTGGCTGATTCTATTTGCGCGGTTGGATTAACTGATAATGTGATTGATAAAGCACGTGAGCTGTGTATTCCAGTTCCACTTAAATACACGCATTCTGCTGCCTGCAAAGCTATTAGCACACTGTAAGCGAGTACACTCAAGCATACTCTGAACATGATTTGCCTCCGTTTGCTGGTGTACATGTCCCCACCACAAGTCAAGATTCATCAGCTGACTATTTGCCCATGTTGTTTATTTACCTGTGAGCGTGTATATTCTGTTGAAGGCAAACTTCAATACTTGCTATTTCCATTTTGTGTTTAACTCATTCCAGCCTGATGACGCTTTTTCCCGCTAATATCTAAATGTCGTCTGCTAAATGTATGTTACTAATTTAGGGATTATTTTTTAATATTTTGGATGAAACTTGCATGGAAGATCATTCCAAATTATATGCCCATGGTCAACAGCTTTCCTTGGCGCGCTCTGGGCGCATTGCGCCCAGAGCGCGCCAAGGAAAGCTGTTGACTCAGTCTTCTATCAGGGTGGAATGAGTTAAAAGAAGCATTTCACTGTCAAACCAATAAAAATCTAACCACCACCTTTTTTGTGGCAATTTGAATGATAAAGTCCAAAATTTACACAAAAACTAAGGTAACTTTGCCCGTTTGCGGCCTCAGCGTTTCTCTTGGGCCACCCACTATGTTTTATACTATGGAAAGCTCAGGGGTTTATCTCTTTGTGTAACAAGCTCTCAAAGTGGTTAAAAATAAAAAAAAATCTGGGATATTCCTCCAAAGATAACATAAAGTACGCCACTTTTTTAGTCGATGGAAGTTTCAAGTGCTGTCATTGGTGAATTTAATCTTATGACATGCACCATACCATAAAATGTGTCTAATTCCACATGCTTCCACCATGTTCCCAATTCAGAGGATGAATATGATGCATGCAAATACAAATCATTGGATTGAGGACCTATTTTTTATGTTGTAGCTGCACAAAAAGACTTGAATGGGACAAATTTTGAACTGAGAGTAAGGAGTGAAAATTTGTGACAGAAAGCAAGAAAAATTTGGAGATTCATCACTGTACAGTAACAAAGCCTCTGTGAACATGTAGACATGTTATCACTCCAGGTGATCGCTAGATGCCGACATGGCACATAATATTATATTAGAGCAATCAACTAAATTTTAAAGTTACAGTTTCATTAAAACATTCAACTGGAACAAATCTGTAACACAAAACAAGATAGGAGAAAAATTCATGAGGGATGACAGAAAAAAATATGGGATGTGACAGTAAATCATGCCCGTGAATTGTGCAAACGCTTGTGTTCTGCCACCCATGTTGTTTCAAAAAAGCTGTAACTGAACTGAATATCAGATACTTTACATCTCCAATGATACCTGAATTTGGGGGGAAATGGCTTAGAAACTGCACAGTAATATTAATCATGAAATTTCTTGAAACTTGTTGGGCATAGATACCTTTATTTCACAGAATGCAAGGACAGAAGAGAGATTTTTTTCAGAATAAGAACATTATTGGGGTTAACTGCCTTTATTTTCACAGAATACACAGATAAAGAGACAAAAATAGGGTCTTTTTTTGACAGTGAAACCTTGTGTATGTGTGCTTGTAATTTGCAGAAAATAGTATTTAATTTTCACATTTGGTTCCAGTTCCCACCCCAGAACCTGGTCTACTGATCATTATTGATAATTTGATCCGAGATGATACATGAATACTGGAATGATTAAATAGCAAAAGAATGGATAACAAGTACTGATATATCACTTGTATGTGAGCGATAAAATGCCACGTACTTTAATTTTCAGTCCAGGTGTCAACTTTCATAAACACTGAGTAAAAATCCCCAATTTTTAACAATGTGCTACATGGACTCCAGAAATACAAACACCATATTGGCTTTTAATAATACTTGGTATCAAACATTGATTCCTGTTAAGAGGTGCCTTTGGAGCTTATTTTTATACACTTACATTTCAAATGAACTTCTAACAATAAATCAAGTAGTGAGAACCACGCAAGACCAGTGACAGAAAAGCCCCGTAGCAGGAAACAGCCAGACCGGTTTTGAATCTCAACGATTTTCATCAGTGTTAGTTGGAACACCGTTGACCGCTGCTTATATAGCAGGGGGTAACATTGCTAACTTAGGTTAAACAAACGTCACTTAGGGAGCACATCATAATGAGTGCTGAGGATTACCAGTCAAACCATCAAAATAGATGGGTTTATCATGACGTCTCATGAGCCTGATGAAGTCACGTGGCAGAGTAACCAGAGCCTGGCTACTGGAAGGACTAGTGTTACCACTCAGAGTACACTTGTCAAAAGCCATGTCAGGGAGAGAACACTCCCATTGTGGCTAAAGGAATGAAGAGCATGTTGGTATCTCAAAGATAGCAAGAAACAAAGGGATTTATTGGTGTTCGAGGGGTCAACTTATGGAGTGGTTGACCAAGTGTTATGATGTGGTAGATAGACACAACATAAATTTTAGTAATGACTAGGCAAGCGTGTCTGTCTACCCATAAAATTGAGGCCCAACGGTTCAGTAGTGCACAACTGGTGTGTCCAGTATCAATTAAAAAAAAAATAAATAAACCAAACAAATATAGTTTCCAGGTTAAAATATCGCAACAGGAAAGCTCGACCCACTGTATTTAGTATCAGATTGTTTGTAAATTTGCCAGCAATTTCAAATGTTCTACCACCCATAACTATCTTCCATTGAATTCAAATAAAACGCAGGCTTCTACAATTCCTATGATCGTGTTGTCCCCGCCAAGTGGATATGTAGGTCAGACAAGTGACTTTTCAACATCACTTGTCCAGTGGACAACCAAATTTTCAATTGTAAATGATAATTTATTAAAGCCCAATTGTCTGGAATACTGACTGAGCGAGTGGGAAAGGCAAACAAGTTAGCTGGTGTGGCATGGGGTTGGCCTGAAGGTGTAGCCTGGTGACACACTGCAGGTGTCAACAAACATTGGCAAGCTGTGGTTCTTTTCAAATAAATATATTTGTAGCTTCTAAAATTATTTCCAGAAATATGTGCATGTGGGACGGACAACTACTCAGGTTGTTTGAAGCCCAGAGACACCTCTCTCTCTCTCTCTCTCTCTCTCTCTCTCTCTCTCTCTCTCTCTCTCTCTCTCTCTCTCTCTCTCTCTCTCTCTCTCTCTCTCTCTCTCTCTCTCTCTCTCTCTCTCTCTCTCTCTCTCTCTCTCTCTCTCTCTCTCTCTCCTCTCTCTCTCTCTCTCTCTCTCTCTCTCTCTCTCTCTCTCTCTCTCTGAGTCCTCATATGGCTTGTGAACTATAAAGCTTATGTGATTTGAGTGTCTACCTTCTCCACGAGATGGTACTTTGCCCACATATAATCATACCTTATTTGTGCAATTTCTGTGATGCATATTGTTGCATGTACATGCCAAGACAACAATAAGTGAGTCCTTAACTTTATGTCCTCAGTGACCTTGGGACAGAAGATCAAGGTCACCCAGATTATGTAATACATGTATAAAAAAAATCACATGGTGTACACTTAAATTGCATTTACATCTAGAATCATCTTAGTCTCATTCTTTCTGATGAGAATGAATTATACATCGTCTCAAAACACAATTCCTGATATTTTGCATTGACTGGCGCAACCAGGATCACAATACTTCAACATTTTTGCCTCCCCAACATTCTCACCACATTTCACTCAGTTCCATGACAAATTAAGGCTCCTAAAAACGTCCATAAGTTTGTTTTTTTTTCACTTTTCTTCCATTAGTGACCTTTAAAAAGTAGGTAAAAAGTCATTCATTGAGTATAAAATATCAATACTCATGTACAATGCATATCTTGTATCAATTTATCTAAATTTTTTTGGTTTGTTTTTTTAGATACAGAAATTCCCTTTCTTTCTGCCTGCCCCTGTGATAGGGCATTGGGTGCAAAATTGTTTTTTCACCTGGTAAACACAACTGTCAAACAGCACTAGTTGACCCAAAACAGGCTGTTTATTTACCATATTTGGTAAACAAACAATTTCAAACTTTTATTTGGAAAGTGAGTCACATGGTTGCTAAACTGAAATTTGGTTTGATGTTATCCCTTTGATTTTCTTGTGCTCAGTTACCTGACAGGGATGATGGTGGTCTCTTTAACTACCCACAGTGCACTGATATGAACCTCTTATAACTTGGCTGTAGAGACAGTTGCAGGTAGCTTTAAATGACAGGCAATACGTCTTTTTTTTTTTTTCAGTTAGTGATGTGAATGTTTACACCCTGGTATATATAGATGTGCCGGAGGCCATAGATCCCAGTATTTGATGAGATTCGTCAGCAATGAAACCAGGCAGACTTTAGAATTGCTGAACAGATTGGATTTCATTGCAATTTGGTCTTGCTCAGTCATATGTGCTGCTTAATGTACATTGTATTGATGATGAATGCATTTTGTACTTGTATGTCCTGATATGCAAAGCCACAGGAGACTTTCAGGAATAAAGGTTTCTGCACATATACAGAATGTTTGAAAACTCAAATTGGAAGCTTGGCTGAGTTCAACATTCAGGGACCTTGACTCATTTTCAAGGTCATCAGAGGTCCTCCTATTTTTCACTGATGCAGACACAATGACTTTGGAACAAATTGAGCCACTATAATGTAATTGGACTGTTGAAGCACAGGAAACTTGGCTGAGTTTGACAGCCAGCGATTTGATGTGTTTTCAAGGTCACCAGGGCTGATCATGTTTTTACCGTGGACAAGGAGGTCTTAAATTTATCCTGACCATTATATGATAATTACTCCTTCAGTACAAAACATAAGATTTCTTCAAAAATTGTTTTCACTAAGTCTGAATGCTTAGCTTAATCAAATTTGTTCATTTCACAGGGATATTCAATTATTTGCAGAATTTTAGGACTGAAAATTGTTGGTGGCCATTACAGCAGTGTATATAAGTAACATAGCTGTCAAATGGTGTGTCCTGGTGCATGGTTAATGTTGAACCATGGAGAGTTGAGTATCAACTATCCATGGTTCAACATGTATAGGGATGTACCAATGCAGTTATGCCCCCCTTTTGAAGGAGGAGGGGGCATATTGCGATTACCTTGTCTGTATATGTGTGTCCGGACTGACAGTTTTCACTCGATAGCTCAAAACTTTTTTGCTTAGGGCTTATATATTGCACATGTTTATAGCCCTGAAAAAAGTCTGGGACAAGTTTGCAGATGGGTGATCTTGACCCAATTTCCAAGGCCACAGAGCCATTTTAGTGAATTTGGTTTTCACACGATAAGTTAAAAAGTTTTTAACATAGACCTTTCTTATTGCATATGGTTTTAATCCTACATAGGGTCTGAGACAAGTTTGAAGATGGATCTCCTTGACCTAAATCCCAAGGTCAGGGGAGGGGGGGGGGCATAGATCTAGCAATTTCTGATTGTGTTTTTATTTCTTCTGGTGTTATTACTCTTGATCTTGAGTGACCTGGAAAGGTCAAATTCAGATCAATTGCTGTAAAATTAACATTTTTATCTTGTATTTGAAATTTGTGAACTGGACTTAACTCAAACTTGATGGGAAGTGGTTAAGGTGGTTTTGAATGAAATATGTTCAGGTCAATGACTTGACCTGATGTCTTATGTCACAGCAATTATTATGAACTTTCTTTCCACATTAAAACATTAAAAGCTTTTAAATGAACACATATTACACAACATCATACTCCTGTGTAAAGTCTATTTTAAGTTCAATGATGGATGACCTTGACCTGTTTGCCAAGGTCACAGCAGTCGTTTGTGTTTAATTTAGGCCCATAAATTCAGAAGTTTTGTAGCTATTGCTTTCATTGTACACAAGTTAATACTCTTCTATTATAAGGTGAATGTTAAGTTCAAAGATGATTTTGACCTCATTGTCAAAGTTGCAGAGCCATTATCGTGAATTTTATATCTGCAAGATGACTTGTGAAGGTGTAGAGCTAGCACTGTCATATCACACAAGATTATGGTGCCCTGAGGTCTAGGGTAAGTTACAAAATGGATGACCTTCACCTCATCCCAAGTTCAGAGAGTGATAATTCTGTATTTCATTTCTACATGATAAACGAGAAAGGTTCAAAGCCAGCACTTCCATGTGACACAAGATTATACTCACAGTTCTCTAAAGTGCAGGTTTGTCCATAAAGGGTGAGCTTAGCACAGGACTGTCACAGTCCTCTCACTTATGGACACCAGAAAGCCATGTAATTCAACTGAAGTGTGTCCTGCCTCCAAAAGATAGCACTTTAATAATATACAAGATCATACTATTAGGTCCAGGTTTCTGCATATAAGGTCAGCTGAGGACAGAACTGTCACAATACTCTTGACGTGGGCAGCAAGGGCCACTTACTAGAGTGCAGGCAAATCAACTTAAGTGTGTACTGCTTTCTATAACTGATGAAACAGAACAAGCTGCTTGTCTCCACTAGCTCTTTTTAGCTTAAGGCACTATGGAATTTGATCAGTTTTGCAGGCAAAAATGTAGGCAGTCATTTTGATATTTTTTGTACCACCAGGTGGCCAACATGCTGTACCTAGAGGCCCCAGTGTGTGTGGGCTACTCATACTCCTTGGACAAGAAATGTAAGAC
The DNA here is from genome assembly GCA_964020975.1 of Hermodice carunculata. Taxonomy (NCBI): domain Eukaryota; kingdom Metazoa; phylum Annelida; class Polychaeta; order Eunicida; family Amphinomidae; genus Hermodice; species Hermodice carunculata. The sequence goes on along the minus strand of OZ026624.1, from coordinate 96,221,837 downwards.
AGATGATGACCAGGTAAGTGCCATGTGTAGTCAGGTCAGATGGTGACCAGGTAAGTGCCATGTGCAGTCAAGTCAGATGGTGACCAGGTAAGTGCCATGTGTAGTCAGGTCAGATGGTGACCAGGTAAGTGCCATGTGCAGTCAGGTCAGATGATAACCAGGTAAGTGCCATCTGCAGTCAGGTCAGATGATGACCAGGTACATTCCATCTGCAGTCAGGTCAGATGATGACCAGGTATATTCTATCTGCAGTCAGGTCAGATGATGACCAGGTACATTCCATCTGCAGTCAGGTCAGATGATGACCAGGTACATTCCATCTGCAGTCAGGTCTCTCCAGTGCCATTTTGCATGGCACAATGTACCCAGGTTCTATGTGTGGAAATATGTAGACATTTGTACTTTTGTCCAAAAAAGTACATTTCTGTCAGGTTAAACTTCCAGGGCCTATCGATAGCAAGCAGCTACTTATGACAGTTACAAGCTTGCCTAATTGTACTTGATATCTGGTTACGAAAAATTATATTTCGATTACATTTTTTTCTGCTTAAAGGCTAATGACTTTCATTCTTTTCTGACATGCCCTACAATATTTTGCTGTTAATGTCCAGAGATTGTTAGAAAGTTCAGCTGCAATAATTTTAAAGATTTTAGCCTTGCCTGTTTTGCTACTTAATTTTATCTTTTGGCATCATTCTGTTTTAATATTTACTTTCCAGACATTTTCAGCTTATATGTTTTCTGTTAGGTTAACCCTTCAGGGGCTATCGTTGGTAAGCAGCGGTCTACGACAGTTTTACAAGCTTCCCTAATTGCACTTGATATCTGGTTAAGAAATATTGTATTTTGATTGCATTGTCTTGGCTTAAATATCAATGACTTTCATTCTTTTCTGACTTGCCCTAAAAAATTTTTGGTAGCAAGCAGCTGGTGGGAAGCAGCTACCTACAACAGTTACATGTTTGCCTAATTGTACTTAAAATCTGGTTAAGAAAATTATGTTGTGAGGACATGTTTTTGACTTAAATGCTAATGACTTTCATTCTTTTCTGATATGCTTAAGTGCACATTTACTCAATGTCAAAAATGACTCAAATTTGACAGTGTTTACTCAAATGCGTGAAATGACACATATTTGACCCATTACGTTGAAACATGAACTCAGGGGTGGCAGTGAAATAGAGCTTTATGGTTTGGAAACTTTCAAATTGAGGAGTAGGTGTCATCATGGGGTTTGTTTTACATTTCTGGTGCTGTATGTCCATTGTTGCAGTACTTGTTAGGATTTCCCTCGGTTTGTACAGGTGGTCCAGCTGCAACTGTTTATTTTACAATCACTGGGACTGAATAATTATAATGCCCCAGTTTGTTTCTACTTCAGTTATACACTGGCAGGTGGTTAATTAACTAAGATAAACTGTCCAGCTAGAAGGGGTACATACTGGTTCTGGGGTAAGTCAAATTGTTCTTATCTGAACTTGTACTATACAAATTTAGTAATTACATGTATGTTTGGTTTGACAGATATTCTTTATTCATAATGCATTTATAAGCAAAACTTCATTTATTCAGCATATTCATCATTTGCTACATTAATATTTGTTCATTATTATGTGGGTTGTCTTTCCTGAATATTTAGCTTAGACAACGAGCCGCTATGCATAGGGTAATGACTACCAGGAAGTGGTTCTGGACAAGGAGACACAAATACAATAACTGGACATGACTGAAAGGACAATTATTTACAGTAACAAATCAGTAATTTTGTTCAGTTTGGTTGAAACATATTTTATTGAGCAATTGGGGGGGGGGGGGGGGGGCTTTGCCCAAAATAAATCTCTTTTGTGAGAAAAGAAAAAACAGGACAAAAATAACATCACTACTGAGGATCCATGTCCTTCAGCCAAAAAAGTTCAGTTTGACTGTACAATCATGATAGACTCACTACCTGAGTTTGACTGTACAATCATGATAGACTCACTACCTGAGTTTGACTGTACAATCATGATAGACTCACTACCTGAGTTTGACTGTACAATCATGATAGACTCACTACCTGAGTTTGACTGTACAATCATGATAGACTCACTACCTGAGTTTGACTGTACAATCATGATAGACTCACTACCTGAGTTTGACTGTACAATCATGATAGACTCACTACCTGAGTTTGACTGTACAATCATGATAGACTCACTACCTGAGTTTGACTGTACGATCATGATAGACTCACTACCTGAGTTTGACTGTACAATCATGATAGACTCACTACCTGAGTTTGACTGTACGATCATGATAGACTCACTACCTGAGTTTGACTGTACAATCATGATAGACTCACTACCTGAGTTTGACTGTACAATCATGATAGACTCACTACCTGAGTTTGACTGTACAATCATGATAGACTCCCTACCTGAGTTTGACTGTACAATCATGATAGACTCACTACCTGAGTTTGACTGTACAATCATGATAGACCCACTACCTGAGTTTGACTGTACGATCATGATAGACTCACTACCTGAGTTTGACTGTACAATCATGATAGACTCACTACCCGAGTATCTGTAAGAGACAAAATTAGCCATGTTATCTTAGTCCGGTCTCGTTGATGTGTTGACTCAATATTGATAAGCCTAGGAGACTTTTGAAACATGAGGATTCCATTGGTAAAGAAAGGTCAGGTGACCCATATGGACCAATGGCACCCTCTAATAGCATAAATATTCTTGGCTTACATTTTTACCACAAAATGAAAACTTCAAATGACCTAAGTCACTATCTCAGCATGGCTAGCTGCACACAGATTTATGTCAGAGTTAATTTAAAAGAGGAAATGATTTTTCCACATTCTAGTGTGTTGATGTCCAAGTGGACAAAGTAAATTCACTTCTGTACCAAGTATCACTGATAAAACTCTGTCTGTAAACCAAGCTGTCCTATAGAACACTTCTGTAAATCAAGCTGTCCCACACAACACTTCCTTAAACCAAGCTGTCCCACAGAACACTTCCTTAAACCAAGATGTCCTATAGAACACCCTTAAACCAAGCTGTCCCATAGAACACTTCCTTAAACCAAGCTGTCCCACACAACACTTCCTTAAACCAAGCTGTCCCACACAACACTTCCTTAAACCAAGCTGTCTCACAGAACACTTCCTTAAACCAAGCTGTCCTATAGAACACTTCCTTAAACTAAGCTGTCCCACAGAACAATTCCTTAAACCAAGCTGTCCCACACAACACTTCCTTAAACTAAGCTGTCCTATAGAACATTTCCTTAAACCAAGCTGTCCCACAAAACATTTCCTTAAACCAAGCTGTCCCACACAACACTTCCTTAAACCAAGCTGTCCCACACAAGACTTCATAAACCAAGCTGTCCCACACAACACTTCATAAACCAAGCGGTCCCACAGAACACTTCCATTTTGATTAAAACTGAAGCAACAGCCCCTCCTTTGGGGTCATAGGTCAGAACTAAGCACCAGTCCACCCTGAGGAAGACTGCAGACATAGGAAATGATAGGCTGATGTGGCTCATTTTTAATTTTCCTTCATATTTTATTTCATTGACTTTAAAATTTTAAAAAATCCTTGAAGCTGGCACTAGGCTGTCTGTGGGCAGTGTTGAATTGTGGGTTATTCAAGGGGAAGGATTTTTTACTATCGTTACTATTTTGGTGCAGGTGGCCAAAGACAACCACGCAGCCATTATAAACTTCCTGAACGGCTTTCCAGAATTCAAGAACAACACATTCTACATAACGGGAGAAAGTTATGGAGGAATTTATGTGCCCACATTGTCTGCCATAGTGATGGATGACCCAAGCATAAATTTTAAGGTAAACTACTAGAAATACTAGCAGGACCATCCTGGCAAGAGCATTGGCTACCCAGGTCACACACATTGACCAACAGTCGCATATACATTGGCTGTCAAAATCACATTCATTTGGTGTCAAAGTCACATTATACATTGGCCAGCAAAGTCATGTGCATGTGGTATCAAAGTCACATGCTATCCAAAATCACGTATACATTGGCTGTCAAATAACACACTTTTGGTATCAATGTCACATTATACATTGGTTTTCAAAATAACAATATTTGTTTACCCTTAAAGTGCTAATCACGGCTATAGTTGTTTCCTCATTACCATCAAACATATAATGGTTAAATGATTCAGATCCCTCATGAAGATACCTTTCATTCAAATACATGTACCAGCAAGCCTAGTCTAAAGCAAAAAGTAGTTTTAGTCGTTAGCTTTCCTCAGGTCACTTTGTGCACACTGCGTGCAAAGTGACCCAAGGAAAGCTGTTGACTCAGTCTTAAATAAATCAGTTCTTTAAGGGTTAATATTAATTAATCAATTCATCAATTTAATAATATGTATGTGAAACCAATGCATTTTTATGTGTTTTAGATAAATGCGGCATAGACAAATCTAATATAAATGGTTGTTTACGGTGCAGTCCTCATGAAACAAGATTAATATATCAATCATTATACATTCATGTACTAGGAAGTAGGTCTAGGACAATGATATTGTTGCTGACAAGATTCATCATGGTGTATACACAAGCTGCTGTCTGTTCCAGGGATTTGCAGTGGGCAATGGCCTCAGTAACGCTGCAATGAATGATGACTCCTTGATATATTTTGGATACTATCATGGCTTGTTTGGTGATGAGTAAGTAGACATCTACACCTCTACCAAGTAAAAAAGTACTCAAGCTGCTCAAAAGGTTTGCTGGCTGTTTGTCTCTGCCTGATAAAAATGCCTGAAAGTGCAAAGATGTCAAAGTTTATCCACTTTCAGTGTTTGAAGTTAAATTTTTCATCCATTATGCATAGAAAATGGGTTTTTTTTTTTTTATAGGACTTACAGTACAGATAAGACCTAAAGTATTTTGTATGAGACTTAGAATACAGATAAGACTTCAAGTGTTTTGGATGAGACGTACAGTACAAATAAAAGACACAAATACATCAAGGCCACAGACCACAGTTATAAATCCTTCTGTTTTTCATATTAGCATTTTTCAGTCTAAAAAATCAGCATTTTGGTATATTTTAAAATTCCGTGAATGGCATTTAACAGATAAAAATGTCAGAAAAACATGGATGGATTTTTGTCACATAATTACCAGGTCGTTAATTTGTGATAATTGAAATATGAAACAACACCTGGATGTCAGCTTTATACAGGTGTATGAACTTGCCAGGGTCACATCATTATCCTTCCCCACTATAAAGTTTCCACCTGGCCTGGAAGACAGTGAACGTATATGACCACCAATGAAGCAACTCTGCGATGCAGCAAACCTGACTTAGCTAACTTTATTTAAACAGAAGCTACAGCATGCTGAAAACACAGTATTTTCACAATTACGGACTATCTCTGTTGGGATGCGCAACCAGCCAATCACAACTGTAGTCTGTAACCTTAAGACCTAAGGTGTTTGTATGAGACTTACAGCACAGAAAAGACCTATCAAGGTATTGAGTCTGAGGTCAAGAAGTGACCTTGACCTGGACTAAGAAAAGTTGCTGTCGTATTCCAATCTGGAGGGGCCAAAGGTCATTCCACAGGAAGACTGAAACTTGTTCTATTGTGATGATGATGATGATGATGATGATGATGATGATGATGATGATGATGATGATGATGATAGTGAGCGGAGTGAACACCATAGATAACACGTGTGTTAAGTAAAAATGAATAAAATGAATAGAAATGAACATAATCTTGCACATTCAATCCCATACACACAGTACCCTATAGAGTTGAAAATTCATGGTAGTGGCGCCCATCTCTTTTCCCAAAGTAGACTGGTTTGCTGACAATCTGATAGATTTCCAATGACAAACAACATTGTTTTTCTGGAAACCATGCTTCTGCTGGGGGAAAATCTCACTCAATACTCTGGTTCCCTGTCGTAAAAAGGGAGAGTCACCAGACGCACAGCCAGGAACCAGTCTACGAGACATTGCGTAGTTATCATATTTACACCTCGTCATGTGTTAAATACATGGGCGGCCTCGAACATGTAAATATTACATCATTTCTGACGTGTTGCAGGCACTGTTATCTTCAAAAGAGATTATACGTCCATCAAACAAAAATACTCTGCTCATATTCTAGGTTGGAGTTCAAATTAAACCTTGATTAAAAAAAGAGAGCACCCTACAAAAATATGGCTTCATGTGTTTCCTGTGATCTGTTGTAAATAGCCACATAAAAATACCAATTTCATGTGTTATTTTTAGAAAGTTTATTTGAAATGTACCCACAGATTTGTTTGCCCTGCCATGAAGCTGCCTTCTTAGGTATTTCCATGTCCATTTGTGTTGTATGCTCAATGATGAAATACTTTGCATGCTGATTTACGTGAACTGATCTATACTTTGCAGACTTTGGAGTGGTCTGGTTTATTCATGTTGCAAAGGTGGCAATGAAACGAAACCCAACTGTAACTTCCATAGCAGTGAATCACCCAATTGTCAAAATGCTGTGAGTAAAACATCAAATATTTGTGTAGTTTGTTGTTACTTTCAATGTCTTTGTCTATATGAAGGGACACAACAGCTGTGTCCTGTCAAGGAAGGGATAAGCTGGCAACAGAGATGAGTTCAGGTTGAAGGTCAAAGGTCACTTTCAAGGGTTAGACTCTCCATTGTAATTATAAGATGCTGCTTTGTGTGTACATTGTGTGTACATTGTATATGTTATGAGTATTTTGATTCAAAGTGTTGTTAAGCACATCAGGATTTCTCTTAATGTTATTATTTTTATTTTATTTATTCATTTATATATTTATTTATTTATTTATTTATTTACTTACTTACTTACTTACTTACTTACTTACTTACTTACTTACTTACTTACTTACTTATTTATTTATTTATTTATTTATTTGTGTGTGTGTGTGTGTGTGTGTGTGAGTGTGTGCATTCAGTCAGTCTTTGGCACACCATAATTTCTCTTGTTAATATTTATATATTTTGATTACATTTATGTTGTTTATTTATCTATCTGTCTGTCTGTCTATCTGTCTTTCAAAGGGAATGGGATAATGTTAAATGTTTTGTTTGCTCTTCACCAAGAATCCTCTGAATTAGTATAAATATGCTTGACTGTGTGCAGAATGACTTCTGGTGCACGAGTCTGTCTAGAAATCACAGCCTATGTATGTCAAATATATTTGCATCATAGTGAGGCAGAATGGTCTATATCTACGTATTCCAGATAAACCTTGCATCGCTGGCGATGAGTGGGCTGAACATCTATAACTTATATAGTGAGTGCTATCAGCAGGGGACGGACCAGTACCCGGCACCGTTAAACCTTCCCAGCTACCTTTTCACCAAGAATCCTCTCATTCAAAAGCAGCGACAGGTGAGTAGGAACTTGTCACTTTTTGCAAATGGTCGTATTTTGGAGAGAAAGTCTCCCTCAGTCTTAAATTTTCACAGCCGTGTGGAAGCAGAGAGGTGAACTTGCCTGTGAAGCCAATTCTGTCTTTATTGCTTCATTTTAGCTGGCAAATTTGCCAGCAAGAGAAGAGCTTGTATATTGGTAAACGCTTACAGTTTTATGATTTTTAGGTGACCATTTATCTTGGTAAATGCTTATGATTTTAGGATTTTTAGCAGAGCATGTAGATTGATAAATCCTCGTGATTTTAGAAGTTTAAGAGGAGCATGTTTATTGCCAAAATGCTGATGATTTTAGACTTTTTATGCGAGGATATATATCAGTAAACGCTAAATATATTAGGATTTGTAGTTCATGTATATTGATAAATGGTAAGTTATTTTAATATTGCTAGGGGAGCACATACATGTATTAGTAATGCTCATGATTTTATGATTTCTGACTACATGAAGCAGATGTTATTGGGCATTACTTAACCCTTTCCCCCTTGAATTGAGACTGAGTCAACAGCTTTCCTTGGCATGGGTTGGGCATTAAGTGCCGACCCATGCCAAGGAAAGCTGTTGACCTGGGGCACGTGATCTTGATAGGTCTCATCTGCAATTCTCAGTCAGACCGTTTTCATTACTGTTGAAATTAGTTGAAAACGTTGAAGCAGACGGCATTTGACCACCAGCCGGTTTTGGCCGGTTTTGGCCGGTTTAAGGGGGAAAGGGTGAAGCCTCCATTCCTCTATATTTTTAGCTCTGCTGACGGAAGGTTGCAGAGCTGATGCAATCACTCATGTCTGTCCATCTGTCTGTTAACTTCTGCTTGTGAGCGTGATACAGTCCACAGTTTTCAAGATAGTCTCATGTAACTTTCAGGACTAACATGTAGCAAGTGTACGAAAATGTAGGTTGAGTTTGATATTGGTGGCGCCAACCCCAGCATCATGTAATATATGGGACAAAATCTTCTGACCACTCTTGCATCGTTAATGTTTAATAGATATATTGCTGAAATTTAGTGGGATTGTGGAGGAAGTCATAGTCGCAGTTGCTTATGATACTCCTTTAAATTAATGGAAATCGTGAGCCAAAATATAGTGAAAAATGTGAAACTCACTGTCTGAAAAGATAATTGAATTACACATGCCAAATTTATAGGATATATAGATCATGCCCAATGCTAATGTTATATAATATCACTGACCTTGACCTATTTTTGTTAGGTCACAAGTCCTGTAAAGTTAAAAGAGATGGTTGTGTCATGGCAGGGTGTAGCTAGGACATCAATGACAAAGCCAATTGAGCCTCTAGATCAACATTGCACTTGAGTACATTGTACATAAAACTGCTGGGTGACCTCCTTTTGGGTCACCATGACCCAAAGATTATGGAGTTTGGTGCTTTTTCCAAGTTTTTTGTTTTGCTTCAACAACTCAAAAAGTTATTGCCTATTTTGAACAGTTACAATTTTTAAATCTGGGTTGACGGTCAAGGTCAAATGGGCAGTTGGAATATAGGGGCATCTTGTGAATGCTCTGCACCCCCCACAGTTTTTGAGTTAACTTTTAGGAGTTATAAAGTGTATGAAAATCTACATGGACTTTCATGTTGGTGGTGCTGCCTACTTTATTGTGTAACATGTAAATCAAAATGTGACTTTCTTGTGACCAGCCCAGCATCCTTAATTTTTTATGGATCTTCATGAAATTTAGGGGGATTGTGGAGGAAGTCAAATTCTCAGTTGCATATGATACTAGTGGCGCCACCTGTAATTTGATAAATTATGTGGTAAAATGTCTGGAAAGATATAAAATTCCCATATCTTGAAAAATAATTGAATTAGACATGTCAAATTTATAGTATATATAGATCATGTCCAGTGCTAATGAAGTGTAATATCAGTGACCTTGACCTATATTTCACAGATCACCAGACCAGTAAAGTTGGAAGAGGTGATTTTGTAATAGCAGGGTGTAGCTTGGACATCAATAGCAAAGAAAATATTTTGGTGATGAACATCAGATTATATGTCATCAGAGAATGAGGCTTCATGTTTTGATCACTGAGTCTCAACCTCCACACCGAAACATTTTCACAGATTTTGTAAATTTGTTTAATATTTTTCCCCAACTACTTATACTGCATGTTTTATGCTTAGGCCCTTCAACCACGGACTAAAAACAGACTGTCTTTGGTGCCTCCCTGCATTGATGCTACAGGAATCACCAACTACCTCAACTTGCCAGAGGTGCGGAAAGCCATACATATCCCAGACTTCCTGCCAAAGTGGTCAATCTGCAGGTATGTCATTCTATGATGTAGAGATAGGTCATACTGTGATGTACAGATAGGTCATATGATGGTGTGCAGGTAGATTCTTTCTTTTTTATTTTTAAATTTTAGACACATTTAATTACAAGGCAATACATTTTAGCATATTATATTTATGTTCTTATCAACACTTGCCTAGTCTTCTCATTGTCAGACAACATTTTACATCCAGCTAGTTTTGGGCTGTTGTCACCGAATCACAAAATTTTAGAAAGTTAATGGGCTATTTTGGACATGTTTCCTACATGTTTATCAGATAAAGAAGAAAGAGAACCCTCCAGAACCCAGCTTACATTATGTGCACAGTGTATACAGACCTGTATGTATCTGCTTGTTGACAGGTTGGCTGATAAAGGGCTGTGTAAATTGGAGTCATCTTCAGGAGTGATGAGTGTGCATTATAAGTCACAACACTGACTCGTTCCTTACCCATGCTAGATTTAACTTAAAACATAGAAGTTGATGAACTTTGACATCTATGCACTTTCGGGCATTTTTATCAGGAAGAGACAAACAGCCAACAAACATTTCGAGCAGCTAGAGTGACTACTTAATGGGCAATGTGATGTGGTCAGATCCAAACTCAAAATATTCTATTTGGTATAGTTGTAGATGTCAACTTACTCATCACCAAACAAGCCATGGTAGTATCCAAAATATGTAGTGCTCAAGTATTTAAAATAATAAATGTATTTTTGCCCAAATCCTAACATCCACAAGTACCACAGAAAAAGAAAGCTACTGTAATGGACTCATGTCTTGTTATTGAGTGTGGTCTCTCTAATACATGTAAAGTTCACAGACCTATGACACAGATGCTATTTGAGATCAGGATTGGTTTATTAGTTGGATGGAAAATGGTTAAACTTAATCTTTTTTTCATCTTTTTCTTTGTTGTTTTTTTTTTCTTACTGTGTGTGCTGTGTAGCATCATTGATTATGGCCGACTGTACAATGACATGACCAAACAGTATCACAAAGTCTTGACCAGTGGGGTAAGTATCATCAAACTTAATTGGACACAAGCTATGACACCATTTACTATATCTGGAGTAGTATTTCAGTGTTACCATGTTATGACGCACGAGATTCATGCTAATTTTGATCCATTTATGTTATTTCTAATTATTTTATGTTATTTCGCCGCCGGATTTCTTATTTCTGCTATAACTCTACGGCATATTTACGAATTATGTCTCCCGGTGGAAGCCGGGGGACATATTGTTTTAGTGCCCGTTTCTTCCGCTTCTTCTTCTTCTTCTTCTTGTTCAGGTTCTTCAACACTTGGTTTCCGTGCGATAAGTCTTGAAGGACTTGACAGAATTTGATGAAACTTGGTAGGCTTATGTATCTAGGCAAGACCTAGGTCGGGATTGTATTTGGGTGACCATGACCTAATTTTCAAGGTCACAGGGTCACTTATGTGAAATTGGTTTCCGTGCGATAAGTCATGAAGAACGTGATGGAATTTAATGAAACTTGGTAGGATTATGTATCTAGGCAAGACCTGGGTTGGGATTGTATTTGGGTGACCTTGACCTAATTTTCAAGGTCACAGGGTCACTTATGTGAAATTGGTAATCGTTCGGTAAGTCATGAAGAACAGGATGGAATTTGATGAAACTTGGTAGGATTATGTATCTAGGCAAGACCTAGGTTGGGATTGTATTTGGATGACCTTGAGCGAATTCTCAAGGTCACAGGGTCACTTATGTGAAATTGGTTTCCATTTGATAAGTCTTGAAGAACATGATGGAATTTGATGAAACTTGGTAGGATTATGTATCTAGGCAAGACCTAGGTTGGGGTTGTACTTTGGTGACCTTGACCTAATTTTCAAGGTCACAGGGTCACTTATATGAAATTGGTTTCCGTCCGATAAGTCATGAAGAACTTGATGGAATTTGATGAAACTTGGTAGGATTATGTATCTTGGCAAGACCTAGGTTGGGGGACATATTGTTTTAGTGCCCGTTTCTTCCCCTTGTTGTTGTTGTTCAGGTTCTTCAACACTTGGTTTCCGTGCGATAAGTCTTGAAGGACTTGACAGAATTTGATGAAACTTGGTAGGATTATGTATCTAGGCAAGACCTGGGTTGGGATTGTATTTGGGTGACCTTGACCTAATTTTCAAGGTCACAGGGTCACTTATGTGAAATTGGTTTCCGTGCGATAAGTCATGAAGAACTTGATGGAATTTGACGAAACTTGGTAGGATTATGTATCTAGGCAAGACCTGGGTTGGGATTGTATTTGGGTGACCTTGACCTAATTTTCAAGGTCACAGGGTCACTTATGTGAAATTGGTTTCCATTCGGTAAGTCATGAAGAACGTGATGGAATTTGATGAAACTTGGTAGGATTATGTATCTAGGCAAGACCTAGATTGGGATTGTATTTGGATGAACTTGAACAAATTCTCAAGGTCACAGGGTCACTTATGTGAAATTGGTTTCCATTCGGTAAGTCATGAAGAACGTGATGGAATTTGATGAAACTTGGTAGGATTATGTATCTAGGCAAGATCAAGGTTAAAATTGTATTTGGATGACCTCGAGCGAATTCTCAAGGTCACAGGGTCACTTATGGGAAATTGGTTTCCATTCAATAAGTCATGAAGAACTTGATGGAATTTGATGAAACTTGGTAGGATTATGTATCTAGGCAAGACCTAGGTTGGAATTGTATTTGGATGACCTTGAGCGAATTCTCAAGGTCACAGGGTCACTTATGTGAAATTGGTTTCTGTTTGATAAGTCATGAAGAACTTGATGGAATTTGATGAAACTTGGTAGGATTATGTATCAAGGTAAGACCAAGGTTGGGATTGTATTTGGGTGACTTTGACCTAATTTTCAAGGTCACAGGGTCATTTTTGTGAAATTGGTAACTCTGCAATAAGTCTTGAAGAACTTGATGAAAATTGCTAGAGTAATGTATCTAGGTGAGAGCTAAAATAGGATTGTAATTTTCAAGCAAACTTGGTCATTTGTAATTTGTTATCACCTGTAGCTTATTCAGAGACGCAAGTGTTCCACCGGGAGACATTTGATTTTCTGTTGGAAAATCAGTCTGTTCTAGTTACATTCTATTTTGGTACAAACATTCTACAGGTCTTGGGAATTCTTATGATATACTGTGTGTCAAAATCCATTGATTTTTGGATTTTTTATTAAGGTTTTTCGTTTTTCGCTGACTCAGCAAAATCAGGCAAAATTGTTTTTTCTTTACATATATCTTGCTTATGGTTGATCATAGGCCCATGGTTACTATTGAACTTTAATAGGAAATCACCTATGGGCTTTCTTTTGGTGTTGTAAAATTTGACCGTGAGTGACCTTGAAAGGTCAAACTGAGGTCAAAAGCTTGTTTTCCTTATATATATTTGTTACAGTTGATCGCAGACCCATGGTTACTATTGAACATGAATAGGAAAGTACCTATGGGCTTTCTTTTGGTGTTGTTAAATTTGACCTCTAGTGACCTTGAAAGGTCAAACTGAGGTCAAAATTTTATTTTCCTTATATATCTTTGTTACGGTTGATTGCAAGACCATGATTACTATTGAACATAAATAGGGAACACTGTGTCATGCGTGGGGGATGCATATTTGTTTTCGCACAGTGAAAAACTCGTATCTAGTTGATTTATATTCTTACAGAAGTACCACGTGTTAGTTTACAATGGGGACATAGACATGGCTTGTAACTTCCTTGGAGATGAGTGGTTTGTCAGTTCTCTGGGGTTAAAGGTGAGAGCACACTCTTGGTTGTTTTACACATTTTAATTGATGAAGGCATAATAGGAACATACACACAGACATGGACAATTCTGTGGAGACACAGAAGAAAAAAAAACCCTTGCAGTAGATTGCCAAGTACACATATGAACACCTGCTATCTACAGGTTGCCACATAATATTAGAGTGAACATACACATGTGTGCTTGTGCCTGCTTTCTATGGGTGGTCATCAGGGTCATACAACTGATGGTTTGTGATCACAGAATGGCAGGATGTTGAAACAGCAACCAGTAGCACCAATCAGCTAGCCAAAAATGGGAAGTGCATGTACCAACTGCACCAGTCCCCATTCAAAAAGAATGGTTCAGTGGAGGCAGGTATAATTGCCCAAAGTAAAGTTAAATAAACTGAAGAAAGAAAACAACACAAGAATTAGACAAAATCATTTATTGTTTGGTCGTGCAAATAAGACTGTCATTACAATCATATACTGAACAGTCGTCATAAGCGAATCAATCAATAACAGTAATGACAAGTCTAAACCGCCCTTTAAAAAAAAAAAAAAAAAACACTAAGTAAAATAAAGAAAACTACAAAAGAAAAGAAAATAAAGAGAAAAAAAAGGTGGGTGGGCAGGAAAAACCACTCTCAGCCAAGTCAACATGAACCGAACAGCATGAAGACCAAAGTCACAATGAAGAAAGAAAGGAACTGGCGGGAAACCTTAAAACAAAGAAACATGAATGATGTACATAATCCCCGGAAGTAGCAGACACTAATTAACATTAAAAAGTGGAAGACTATTTATCCATTACTTGTAGTCAATTAATTATTTTGCTGGGTCTCAAACTAGCAACCTTCGGCACCAATCACCTTGTGAAAAGTTGAAAGGCATAATTATACAACTGCATCATATCTCCAAACCAAAAGACTGGTTCAATGGAGGCTGGTCCTGTCATAACACGGCAACAATTTTTGTGTAAACAGTTAAATAATAATAAAAAGTTTTAAAGGTACTGTTAGTGGCATGCTGCATACACATAATTATAAAGTAAAGGTAATCAATATTATAAAAGTATTGGTTGTTTGTGCTCATTGTGTCAGCACCACACTGGTACGTCTGCAGCTACCTCCAGTCCCAAGCAGCTGTATTTATGATGGATTTGTTCAGGTCTCGTTCACATTGTTACACACAGATTTCCAAGCTGTTTGAGGGCAGATTGTGCAGTGCGTTATAAATACACTTGAAACATGAGATCAGAGAAATTAGGAATCTGTATATGTGCAGAAACTTGATTCCTGAAAGTGTCCTGTGCCTTTGCATATGAGGACATACAAGTACAAAATGCATTCATCATCAATACAATGTACATAAAGCAGCACATTGAGTGAGCAAGACCAAATTGCAATGAAATCCAATCTGTTCAGCAATTCTAAAGTCTGACTGGTTTCGTTGCTGACGCATCTCATCAAAGACTGGGATCTATGGCCTCCGGCACATTTGTATATACTAGGGTGTAAACATTCACGTCACTAACTGAAAAAAAAAAAAACGCATTGCCTGTCATTTACAGTTACCTGCAACTGTCTCTACAGCGAAGTTATAAGAGGTTCATATCAGTGCACTGTGGGTAGTTAAAGAGACCACCATCATCCCTGTCAGGTAACTGAGCACAAGAAAATCAAAGGGATAACATCAAAGTTCAGTCCCACTCCCTCACTGACCTTGACATTCTTGAGTTGACAATAGCACTTTTTGAAGCATTTAGTCACACTAAATATTGTCTTTTTGCAATGTAGCCACAGTAAGTAATGTCCGTTTCAAAGTAGCCATACTAAATAATGTCTGTTTCAATGTAGCCACACTAAATGTCTGTTTCAAAGTAGCCATACTGAATAATAATGTTGGCTTCAAGGTAGCCATACTAAATAATGTGACAGTCTGTTTGAAATTAGCCACACTAAGTAAAGTCTGTTTCAATGTAGCCATACTAAATATTGTCTTGTTTCAATGTATGCATACTAAATATTGTCTTGTTTCAATGTATGCGTACTGAATATTGTCTTGTTTCAATGTATGCGTACTAAATATGGTGTGTTTCAGAGGCTGGAACCACGGAAGCAGTGGTTCTATACCAATGGCCGGGGCACTAAGCAGGTAGCAGGTTATGTGGACCAATACTCAAACCTGCGCTTTGTGACAGTCAAGGTTGGTGTAAATGCTCTATGTTTTTTATGTGGAAGATTAAAAGTTATAATAACATGTGTAAAGACAGAATACCTTAATAAGCTCAAAAAGTATATTTTTTTCCCAGATACTTGCAGATGTAATAAATTTTTCACTATACAACATGCAAACTCTGTTAAGTTAGGGTAATTTAGAAATAATTTTGTGGATAAATCCACCCCAAATTGACCATGATTTTATGTGCTTACCTAAAATTCACATTTCACATAAAGTTATTGATACGGTGTATAAATTATGGAAAGCAGCCCTTGTTTTTGTGAAATCTGAGCGTCTGGGTGGGTGAGCGGAGGGTGTACTGACTGTGATGTTGTTTACAGGGGGCCGGCCACATGGTACCTCAGAACAAGCCAGTGCCATCACTGGAGATGTTTACACACTTCATCCGAAACACGCCATACTGACTTCTGTACACCTGACATCAGACGCTCGTCATGGACTCCTTGGCCTTGATCATCCCAATCCTGTGGCTGGATACAATTACCTTTGACAATGATATGTAATGGACTTACTGCAGGGAGAGATACCTCCTGATCCTGCATCAAACACAGCGTGCACAGCACTTTGTACTAATGGCATGTCAGCTATCACAGGCCCTGCCACATCCAAGATGCAAAACAATACTTTGCCTTCAAGTACATGTAATTTGAGAGGGTAAACAATATGCACCCCTGCACTCTCTGTGGTGTTAACCCCCTGTGCCCACCCCAACCCTCCACACTGTGTGGTGTTAACGCCCTGTTCCCACCCCACCCCTCCACACTTTGTGGTCTTAACATTTTTGTAATACAATGTATTATTAAAATTTTTTAACCCTTTCAAACTCAAGATCCCGAAAAACAGCTGGATGTAAAAAATCTCCATTGTTAGTGGTTTTTGTATACATCTGTACTAACTTATCTTACTAGAAAACAAATGAAAAGTGTAGATATGACCTGTAGGCTTTTGCTTTTTATATTCCAAAGTGGCCCAGGTGTGCGCTCAATTTGGGGGAATGTATCTAAGGTCAGCTGAGCATGGGCTGTCATACAGCACTCTTGTTTCATAATGGGCTTTGTCCAAAGGTTGCAGTTAGTCAATAGTTTAAACAAAAATTCAAAATATAATTATGTTTCAATGGGCTCAAAAATGTTTTAAAAAAACTCTTGTAGATACCTCTGCTGGTGTAAGTTTTTTTTTTTTTTTTTTTGCTTTTGTTTTTCCTGATATAAAATTGTAAATTAAAGTGTTATAAATGGAAACTTAAAGGTACTGTTTAACCACATTTAAAAAGTTTGTCAATCATGTAAAATCAAACCTATCAAGTTTCAGAAAATGTATACATGTATTGTATATTGGCTGACAACAAAGCTTTGGCACATGTTTAGAGAAGTTCAGAACAAAGTCACATTTTCTATAATAAGTGTTAATTAATGTGACATGGAAAAGAAGAAATTGCTCACACATGCAGTCAGTTATCAGTTCCTGAGCTGTCTTGACTTGAGAGGCCATTGTCCAAGCCTTTTTCCTGCCCACTTTTATTTAGGTGGTTTTTTTTAGGGATTTTTTTTATTGTATTTATTTTTTTTTGGGGGGGGGGAGGGCTGGGGGGATGGGGCTTTTACTTCAGTGTGACAGGGTTTCTGTTGTTTCACTGCCTGCTATGTGGCTTACAGCAGCTATATTTTCTAGAATGTATATTGATTTCACTGCATGTATATATTTGGAGTTTTGGTGCAGAGCATTTTTATATTTAATCACAAGCCTGACCGTGATCAAAACTGTACATACGTCCTTTTGTATGGTATTAATTCCAGGAGTGTGGAGGAAATGTGGAAAAATATACCATGTAAAATGAAACATTACTGAATATTCCATGTGTAATGGCACATGCACAAAATGAAGCATGCTTCGTACTGCAGTATTTTGTGAATGTTGCTCCACATCCTGCTCATGAAGAGGTTCTTCACATAGCATGGTTACTGCACAGCCAGCCATTCCTCTTAATCAGGATCAGCTGTGTACACCAGCTAATGGCAATGTAGCCCACCATTTTTAAAGCTCCGTCATATTCTATCCAAGTCTATACATTGTACAGTGTTTTGTGTGTGGATACCTCAGCCGATATACAAATGGTTGTTGCTGCATAGAATTTTGTAAGAGAATATTGTTGAAATGACACGCATATGTGTCATGATCATGCAAGAGGTTTTAGAAATAAAGGGATGCACTTATTTTTAGCCAGAAATGTCCCATTTCCATTAAAGTGGAGATATAGCTGTACATCATCAACTAGGTGTTTGAAAGACAATGAAGTTTATAATAAATTCTGAAAGTTGCTCTAAATTTAACATATCCCACAGAAAAAACTCACACACAGATAGGTGTAACCAATAAAAAGAGATGGAGAAACATAAACTATGACAATTTGATTTTGGAACTCGAATCATTATTAAATTAATTTGTTTAGAGTGTTTGAGACTTGTGACAGGTCTGCAGAGTAGAAGATGAAAATATATCCAATCTATATTGCTGGCAGACGACTGCACGTTATATGTTGAATAGTACCACTCTGTATTCTGTATACTATATTGGCATGGTGTCTATATATATATATATATATATATATATATGATGTGTGTGTAGATATGCAGGAATGTACATTTGAAATCCTTGAATTGTTTGAGTGATGAAGGCTGTGACAGTTGTTCCAGCAACATGCATACATTTTAATCAGAGGACTCAGAAACAGCAATGGTTACCCAGTAAAATACATCCAAAACTTGTATAAAGTGAGTGATATTGTGAGAATGTTGGCCAATGACGTAGCCTTTATGGTGTTACGTGGCATTTTTAAGGACATGTGAAGGCCGCTGAGTGAGTGGCCCTAAAGTCACTTAGGATGGTGAATATATGGAAAAGTTCAAGTGGCTTTGATCTTAGCATTTCATGTTCTGATTTTTTTAAAGATATTCCTTCATTTTCAGATTATGGTTCTTTTAAGTATGCCGATAGAGAGCCATTCAAAACTGCCAATGTATTCAGCCCTGAACTTCAATTTGAATATAGTGCTCACACATATCAGGGAAAATGTTGTTTACACTGCTTGGCAGAAACTTTTATCTTAATTCAAGGTATTTTTTGTATATTCAGACTAAAAACATTCTTGCAGAAAATCAACAAAACAATTAATTAAACTAGGTGTGACTGTATTCTGCAGTAATTTTGTAGAAAATCCAGAAAACAAACAGTTAAACTAGGTGTGGCCTTATTTTGCTTAAAGCCCAGAAACTAGATAATTAAACTACCTGTGGTCTTATTTTTAAGAAAGTCCAGAAAACAAATAATTAAATTGGGTGTGGCTTAATTTTGCAGAAAGTCCAGAGAATTAAACTAGGTGTGGCCTTATTTTGCAAAAAGTCCAGAAAACAAATAATACAACTGGATGTGGCCTTATTTTGCGGAAAGCCCAGAAAGCAACTAATGAAACCAGCTGTGGCCTTATTTTTCATAAAGTCCAGAAATGCAAATAATTCAACTAGGTGTGGCCTACTTTTGCAGAAAGTCCAGAAAACACACTGGGTGCAGATGGCCTCATCACTGGCTGGTGGAAGCATTTGTAAGAGTGTCACTGGGTAAATGGTTATGAGCACATTGCCTTTTAGTGAGATGACAAGCACTATGGATTACACATCTGAATACTCACTTCATTGTGTGTCAAATTTTAGGAGTAATAGTACATTAATGTAAATCTTGGATCCTTTGAATGCCATCAAATCTAAAGGATAGAAAAGGCTGGTTGCTTGCCATGTGTGGATTTTGATCAGTCCATCATCAAGAGTAATAAAATGCAGAGACTGAAATGTAATTGTCAATAAGTGATGGACTGGGTCCAGCAGTTATTATTAATGTGGTTTTTACATAAAAATAATGGACTGCCAGCGAAATGCCTGCAAATACAAGTTGATAGAAAAATAGCGTTCAGAGAACGGATGACCCTCAGCACCCACTATATTTCTTTCCTCAATTCTGCATTTTTTTATTTGAGACTTCGCTGTAGCATACTTTACTTACAATTTCCATATTGTTGTCTATGAAATGAAAGAGCACTTTTGGATGTGTTCTTGGGGCAGGTCCTGGTGACAGAGACCACTGTACTGTGTGTCACTCATACCGCCATCAAATAAATACTTCAAAAGTTTCATAAGAAGTTAAAAAATAATAAGAGGAAACTGGTTTTCGATAGGAATGTGGCCCATTGTAATGTGCATATCCAAAAAAAAATGTGGTGACGTTGTGTTTGATCTATGATGAGAAATTGTCGTAACATTGTTCCCTGGTGCACTACTCAGACGGCCTCCAAATAAATACTTTCAAGTTTCATAATAAGTTTATAAATACAAAGAGGAAGCTGCATCTTTGACAAAAATTTGGCAACGCTTTGGTCAGTATTTTTTGAGATATCGCGGTAACATTCTCAGGGTTGACCCCACTCAGATAGCCTTCAAACTAGACATTAAAAGTTTCATGAAAGTTTAAAAATAATCGGAGGAAGCTGGTTTTATATAGGGTTCTGGTCCATCATGAGATACATCTCTGACAAAAATTTGGTAAACCTGTGGTCAGTATTTTTTGAGATATCATGATGGTAACATCGTCAGGGTTGATGCCACTCAGACGGCTTTCAAATAAACACATTAAAAATTTCATACAAAATTAAAAAGTAATCAGAGGAAGCTGGTTTTTAATAGGGTTCTGGTCCATCATAAGATAAATCTTTGATGAAAATTTGGTAAAGCTGCGATCAATATTTGTTGAGATATCGCGGTAACACCTTTAGGGTTGACCCCATACATTAAAAGTTTTTAAAAAATCAGAGGACGCTGGTTTTTTAATAGGAATTTGGTCCATCATAAGGTCCTTCTGTGACCAAAATTTGGTGCATGTACGGTGAACATTTTTTGACATATGGCTGTAACGTTGACAAGACTTGATGTGCTGAGGGTAAAAAATAAGAAATGTGGATGTTGTCCAGTAGAAATGGACACTCTGATTTCTGTGTCTGAGAATTTATGTGCAAGAGAACTGGCTTGGGCATGAGGATTGTGATTGCAGAACTTTAATATTATACAGAGATTTTTACACGGCTTTAAGGAGAAATATGGATTGTATGTACTTGTTAAATCCCACAATGCTTTAGCACATTGCTCTGTGGACCAATAAGGGTTGTAAGAAATTGCTCAATAAAATAAAACTTCAGCAGTATTTATTTTTTTGTCTTTCTTGAAGGGTGTGGTTTATTTATTTGATGACTTCATGCCCTAGCCAATGCTATAGAAGTCCAGTGCCAAGGTGTGTGTGTATATGCAACTAGTTGGCTCTTGTGTGATAGGGACTACAAAAGCAGTGCCCAGTAAGGCTCCTGGTTTTTGGTGTTTGACCTTGGCAAGGCGCCCAGTAAAACTGCCGATTTGAAGTACATGACCTTAAAAAGTTGCTCAGTAAGGTGTGGATTTGGGGGTATGACCTTGGCAAGGTGCCCGGGACAACTGCTGGTTTTGGGTGCATGACCTTTAAAGGAAGATACTGGATTCTTTTCTGGTTAGGCTGGGAGAGACTTGCTAGCAGGGCAGGGCAGTATGCACCCAAACCACACCAACCAAAGCTGGAGACTTCGGCAATCTTCCTGTGATAGGGCTTACCTACAATTGCTTTCAGTGTTTTCAAATGCCAAAATGTTTTATCAGAAATACTGGAGCCGACATTTTGTATGTGGACAATTTAACACATTGCCTGTAGGTGGCACTACAAGGAACTTCCCCTGGTATCCACCTGCAAGTGGAGATACCTAGGGGAAAAAACCTGCATTATTTATTTGTTGAAAATCTCGCATGAGACAGGAAGTGGATACCTACACCATGTTGTATATGCAACATGCCGTATCTGAGCGGGAATTGGTTGAAGGCAATCGACAGTTGTCTGACCACCAGGGGACTACTTGAGTGCCAATCATTATGATGGGCTGGACTAGACTACACAATTGCTTATCAGCTTTACCCACTGGTAGCCTAGCCAGGCCTAGGTCATAATGAGAGATCAAAAAACCCAAAAAACTAATCATCACATGACAATTCTACCTGATGACATCACACCAGAGGCCCCGCCCTCAACTTAACAGTGGCCTGGTATGCACCCTGGTGGTCAGACCAGTTTTGTTGCTTTCCAAGCATTGTGACTTTAAAGAAAAAATAAAAAGACCAATAAGGATGGAAATGTTTTGTTGGTTTTTTTTTTGTTTTTATTGCAACATATAAAGCTTTTTTTTTGTTTTCTAAACATGTACTCCGTCTGTCCTAAAAGTTCAGCAGATGTGACAGTGGGAGCCCATCCACTGGTTCATTCCCACTGAATGACCACACGTCCCAACCCACTCCACATGGAATGATCTCCCACCAAGCACAACTGACCTATGTTGTGCTGTCCAAATGTCTTCGCAATATGTTTCTTCATCATGTTTTACTTGCAGTAAACAATAAAATGACCAACACTGAACAACAGGACATTTTGCCATGGCCCTTCATGGGAGAGGTTTAATAAACAGCCTCACTTTCAATATTCTTTTATACCTGCCACCATTATCAACAATTTGGTACAGTTCCAAGTCACGTTCAAAATTCCAGGTCAGACATGGCTTCACACAAAATTGTCTGGACAATGCCAACAGAGTAATCTATACATACCAGCATGCTTTACTCAATGTTCTCCCACATCAAGCTTTTGTTTTTGAACCGTATCAAAATCTGTCCATCCTCACTTACAAAGGCCAAGCCATATAAAAATGAAATATGAAAGTTACAAGAATATTCTATCATTTAAACTTGAGAAGGACCTTGCTGCTTCATCAAGACGACTGTTATAAAGTCATTCTCTTTGAAATATAAAAATATCAAAGTGCCCAAATGTAAGTCTTAACTGACCATTTTCTGTGTGCAACTTGCGATGTCGTTACAGGTCTCTCATCTCCTCACTGCTGTTTTCATGTCTGTGGTAAAACATCGCATTATTTCGTGGTCCTGTACATATATGATATTTCTTTTAAGGAGCTCACTTCCAATGGAAACAAACTTTTGAACAGCGAAACATGGTGTACAGGGCAAAACCGCCCATACGTAGCAACGTTCATGTTTGGAGGTCTCTTCACCTAGATCAGAGAACATTTATTACTGTGAAAGTATGCCCATGAGGACGTGCCTAACTTGAAAACATCTTTGGATTACTGACCAACATGTACTGACATTGACAAAGCATGTTACATACATATTTTGAGTTCTTTTCACATTTATATCTGAGAATATGTGCCATGAAAGTATGTCTATGAAGACATGCCTACCTTAACAACAAAATGTCTCTGGATTACTGACATACTGAACACACGTTTCAAGCCAGGACCTTAAATGACC
The DNA here is from genome assembly GCA_964020975.1 of Hermodice carunculata. Taxonomy (NCBI): domain Eukaryota; kingdom Metazoa; phylum Annelida; class Polychaeta; order Eunicida; family Amphinomidae; genus Hermodice; species Hermodice carunculata. The sequence continues at coordinate 96,198,641 of OZ026624.1, read as the reverse complement.
ATTGCCAAATCGGTGAAAGAGAATCAATCTGAGACATAGCTGTGCTCATGTTTCCCACTCATTCATAGCTTGGACAATTTTCCACTTGGTCCAATTTGCCCAGGCGTTGCCAAAGCTGCCCACTTGTAATTGTGACAAGCACATTTCCTAGGAATAACCTGGTGTGGGTTTTCACTGAACACTGCTTTATTTTTGTGTTTACAAGTTTCGTAGGTCTTTCAGAGGTTGACCAATGCAGTTTCTTTCTCTCAAAATGTAAGTTATCCTGTATGGTTCAGTAAACAGATGCCTTTATGGTGAAAGGCTTTTGCAGGGCAAGTAATAGAACTGACGGCCTCACAAATCTGCAGTTTTTTTAAATGATTCAATATAACCATAAAATCATTTACCACATTTCTTTTTCTCTGATATCTTAAAGCTATAAAATCATGCAAAAGATGACAACAAATACCATAATCTCACAATCACGTTCCGTTACATTATAAATAATCTCAGAGCCTTCATTACACTTCAGTATGAAGAAATCCACGTGAAAACTCCTAAGCACCAAGAACAAATGATGCAAAATTGAGATCTGATTGACAGACAATCCTGATACTTGATTTTGAGTCTTTAACCTCAAAATCCTAACAACTGTAAGTCTTGTAAATTTGCTCTTTAATCCTAAGTTTTATTTTAAAGTGGACACTTCATTTACATTAAAGCTGTTTCAAAAATTAGAAAGGTTAATGTGTTTATGTAAGGATTCAACATGAAAACCCAATCAGCTGATTGACCCACTGGAAACCTGCATACATTCTGTTATGGTAAGGACACATTGCAGCCCTTTTCAGCACACTCACAGCCCATTCCACCCCTTGGACAACATGTGGCTGTATGGCAGACTTGTTGAGCACACTCGCAGCCCACTCCACCCCATGCACAATATCTGGCCGACTTGTTGGGCACACTCACAGCCCACTTCACCCCATACACAGTATGTGGTAATATGGCACTGTGGCCCTGTTGAGCACACTCAATATTCAAGCCTATCTATTTTTGCAAATTCCATTTTCCTTAATTTCCCTATTGTGGATAAATTTCCTTTAAATCTGTCAACAAAAAACCCCCAGAAAACCTTCTTTGCAGAATTTGCTGCATTATAGTTTTGGGCCACCATTGAACTGAGGCAAAATTAAACACAATGAAGTATAATAAATGTTCTTGCAGGTAAACAGAATGCCCATAGCCACCAGGGGGTCAAGGTTAATGCAACGAGTACTGTTAGGAATTTCAAGAGTTTGTACCAGAATATCGCCTTCCACGGACTCTCTCACATGACTGAGAGGGAGCAGTCTGTGTAGGATGTTTAGATGATGACTGAGAGGGCGCAATCAGTGTAGGATGTTTAGGTGATGACTGAGAGGGAGCAGTCAGTTAGGATGTGACGGTGGACCCTCCACAAAATAGTCCAATGTGAAACTGGATCTGTGCAGTCACCAAGAATCACAATTTCTTCTTAAAACAAAATTAAGAAGTGGTGTACAAATATATCTTTTGGTTGCGGTCTGTAAAATTGCTAACTAATGTTTCGTGCAACTGAGGTAGATATGGGTGGCCGCTTGCATGACCTGCACATTCTTTTCCACGTCACCAGTGCACGTCAGTCCAGTTTCTCTTCAATGGTACAGAACACTAAAATGCCTGCATCCCATGTCCACGCCTCTCTCCGCGGGCACATGCTGTAGGATGTCCCATGCAATACCGTAGGAAGGCTGCCCATCAGAAATGTCAATTCTGCATGGACTCCGTCAAACTGTCTTAAAAATGCTTTGAGCAGACTGCACCCTCCCAGTAGCCAGGACTGCACCCTCCCAGTAGCCAGGACTGCACCCTCCCAGTAGCCAGGACTGCACCCTCCCAGTAGCCAGGACTGCACCCTCCCAGTAGCCAGGACTGCACCCTCCCAGTAGCCAGGACTGCACCCTCCCAGTAGCCAGGACTGCACCCTCCCAGTAGCCAGGACTGCACCCTCCCAATAACCAGGACTGCACCCTCCCAGTAGCCAGGACTGCACCCTCCCAATAACCAGGACTGCACCCTCCCAGTAGCCAGGAAAGCTGTTGAACTGAACCCTGCTGTAAGATACAGGTGTCTGGTACTTCAATGAAACATCCTTTTATGAGACATTTGACCCAGAAATGATTATGGTACTGAGAAGAATGCAACTTTTGTGGCGATATGTTTCTTCTGGTTTTGACCATGGTTTGGGTTGACATTCACAGAGCCACATAACATGACCATGGTATGGGTCAACATTGGGGACAGCCACATGACATGACCATGGTATGGGCCAACATTGGAGGCAGCCACATAACATGACCGTGGTATGGGCCAACATTGGAGGCAGCCACATAACATGACCGTGGTATGGGCCAACATTGGGGGCAGCCACATAACATGACCTTGGTATGGGCCAACATTGGGGGCAGCCACATGACATGACCATGGTATGGGCCAACATTGGAGGCAGCCACATAACATGACCGTGGTATGGGCCAACATTGGAGGCAGCCACATAACATGACCGTGGTATGGGCCAACATTGGGGGCAGCCACATAACATGACCATGGTATGGGTCAACATTGGGGGCAGCCACATAACATGACCATGGTATGGGTCAACATTGGGGGCCGCCACATAACATGACCATGGTATAGGCTGATATTGGGAGAGTTATATAGCAAATTAGCCCCAGTAGCGAGCTGATGCTATCAATCAGTGATAGCTGACTTCATCAGCCTTTGTCTTGCAATTAACACATATTAGTTTTCTGGGTGTCTAACAAATAATGTTGCAGTATAGTTGATTATACTATTGTTATTTATTTAGTGTTTGGTGTTAATTTAGGTGAGTGAGCTTTCAAAAACATTAATGTGATGTTCCAAACCATATCATAGGAGCTTGGAAACAACAGCTTTACTATTATCACCTGTGTTTGATCTACTTCAGTGAATCCTCCAGGAAGTTTACTGTGAAAAAACACAGATGTACACAAATAGATACCAATACAGGTGCTCATCAATAGATACCAATACAGGTGCTCATCAATATATATCAATAAAGATGTACACCAGCTGAGATACCAACATACATGTACACCAGTAGAGATACCAATAAACACCTATATATGTACTAATATACATGTACACCAACATAGACCCAATATAGATGTACACCAATACAGATACCAACATTGATGTAGACCAATACAGATATCAACATATGTATGTAGACCAACAGAGATATAAATAAGGGTGTACTGATATTGATATAAATGTACACCAATAGAGATACAAATATTAATGTACACCAATATAAATATCAACACCGATGTACTGATATAAATATAGATGTTCATCAGGAGATACCAATATTGATGTGCATCAATATAGATATCAATACTGATATCAATACAGATACACACCAATGGATTTTCCAATATTGATTTAGACCAATATAGATATCAATCTAGATATACACCAATAGATACCAATATTGATGTAGTCCAACATAGATATATAGATGCACACCAATAGAGATAACCAATACTGATGTAGACCAATATAGATATCAATATAGATGCACACCAATAGTTATCAATATTGATGGAGACCAATACAGATAGCAATACAGATGCACACCAATAGTTATCAATATTGATGGAGACCAATACAGATAGCAATACAGATGCACACCAATGGAGATACCAATATTGATGGAGACCAATACAGATAGCAATACAGATGCACACCAATGGAGATAACAATATTGATGTAGACCAATATAGATATCAATATAGATGCACACCAATAGATACCAATATTGATGTAGACCACTATAGATATCAATGCAGATGTGCACCAAGGACACAGCTAAGCCTTGGAAATTTGTAGCCAAATCGGAATATAAAACCATAATCATTGTAGAATTTGACCTAATTCAGGTTGGAATAAATTAGCAAATTGGGATTTTTTTCAGCCAAATATATGGAACATTAGCATTTGGCTAATGGTAGCAGCAGTCCCTGTACCAATACCAATGTACATCAATATAGATGTATACCTATTTGCTTTTCCTTGTACATACGCTAGCCCCTCCTGGCTATATTCACAGCGTTTTTTGTATATATTATAAACTTTTCTACACATTACATTGAAAATGCTCATGTTTTCACAACATTTTAAAATTCTTTATCATACTTCCTGAAGCTGTCATGTTACATATCATCAAAAGGCCCATGGGCATAATGCTCTGCTGACACATAATCAGATAACCATCACAAAAATCCAATTCCGGAAATGCAATCTGTGACCTTGAGAAAGTATTTCAGTGTCATTCAAAATGTGCAAATCAACTTCAGCATGATACACATTTGTGATCCCTGTGGTATCATTAGCTTTATTCTGTCTAAAGATACTGAATTTAGTGCTCTCTATAAAATACTTAATGACATTAAAATCAGGTCAACATCACCCGAATATAAATTTAAAAAATGACCATTGGCCTAATGCATATTTGGGGTAAATTTTGTTGTTCCGTCTCAATTTATTATCACAATAAAGAATTTAATGTGTTTCTGATACTTATAAAGTTAATTTCAAGTAATACCACCAGTGGCACCACTGTCACCCCCACACATCACAAGACTTCCGTCTGTACAATGTTCCCGTAATGGGTTCCTCAAACACATTCCCTCCATGACCATGAAAAGATAGGTTAAGGTCTTCCATATTATTCAATATCAAATTTCCACATACGATAAATATTTGTGGCACATTTTGTATCTTTAGCCTTATTCTTCATAAAGATATTGAATTTAGTGTCCTGTATTAAAATGCCTCATGACCTTGAAAAATAATTCAAGGCCACCCATTTTTTTTTTATAATTTGAACATTTGCCTGCTGCACATTCTCGTTATAAAATTTGTAGTTCCATCTAATTTTGTTATCACGATGATAAATTTAATGTTTTGATTCCTATGATATTAGTTCCAATTAATATCACCAGTGGTGCCACCATGACTCCACACATCATACACTTGTTTGCACAATATTCATGTAATGGTACATGAATATGTGTGCACAAGCTAAGATTTGATAACCATCACCTCCAAAAAATATTTTTCCTGAAATGCATACCCTCCACGACCTTGAGAAAATAGGTCAAGGTCACACATGTTGTGCAGTATCAAGCTTCTGCACAAAATACGGGTTCATTGTACATTTGATCAAATTAACCTTACCTTTTCTCAAAACATTGAATTTCATGGATCTCAAACATATCAGTGTCATCTTTTCTGTTGACCTACAGGTCGCACCACCAGTATTGTTGTGTTTTGACATATTTGCCTCCAAGAACATTCCACTAAATTTCATAAACATCCATCACATATTAAGAATCCTTGAATGTTCCAGATTTTCTTATTTTGACATATATATATATTCGCTTATATTGTAGGTGGTGCCACCAATATCAATAGTGACCTAGATTTTCATATACCCCTGTAAGTCTTGAAAGTTGCTACCTTGAAAACTGTCAACTGCACCACATCCACAAGTAACAAGTTGAAGAAGAGTCAGATGGAAGGCTGGACGGCCGAGTGATTGCATAAGCTCTGTGCAACTGCAGGTCAGCAGAGCTACAACGTGTATTTTAATTGAATACATATAGTGATCCCTGAATTAGGAGACCCCTTCCCTAACAGACTACTTACTCTTGACACACCCCATGATAGGTCCAACTCTTGTTCTTCAATGGTCTTTCACCTGTTCTAAGAGACCACCTGTATTTAGCAACCACTTTTGTCTCCTGAGGCATGGAAAACTGTACTCAACCCAGAATGGGGTACCAGGTACTTTCAGTGCAGGATACCATACTGAAGTATTGGGATCCAGTGTCTCTCTCCTGTCAACAGTGTGTCCCAGTGATTTAAACTTTGGAATGCTAGGCACTGAATACCATATGGCGTCCTGTTCATGTGGATGCCTGCATGCTACCAGTTTACAGACCCACACTGCATACTACACTGGTCCCCTGCTTGTACCACACTGCATACTACACTGGTCCCCTGCTTGTACCACACTGCACACTACACTGGTCCCCTGCTTATAAGGCCGCCCAAAATGCACCAGAAATATACCCGTTTAAGAGTGGCCTCTCTTGAGGGAGAAATATAATGGAAACATCATATGTACCATCAGCATATTAAAGAAGGGGCTAATGAGAGGGAGAGGTTAATGAGAGGGAGACCATTGTTCTGCTCCCTGCTTCAAACGCCATGTCAGCACACAGGTATACAAGTCGCATTCTTTTGAATATTTGAATATCTGGCACCATTATATAGTAGCACTTAGTCCCAGTGTACGTATATCAAGTACAGGTAATATGTCAGTACAGCTATATCACACAATCTCACTTGGTACCAGGCACCACGTACTAAGTTAGTGCTACACTCTTGTAGTACCTTAGTGTGCCAGCGTTCAAACGACCATATAAATACAAAGATAATCACTGGATGTCACACAAATATCCCCCCCCCCCCGTCACAGTGAGTACAATAGTGGGTATGTCCATACAAAGACACCGTACATGTATCACATGAATGCCCAAATCCTGCGTGTACAACACGGACAACATAATGGTGGATTGCAGTCAGTATACTCCATGCTTTGTCTACATCTACAATACCATTCTTGGTAACCCTTTTCCTCTGAATTAAGACTGACTTTAAGACACACTTGGTGCCTTGTGTGGATCCACATTATCCGTTTTAACGCCTCCTCTCAAATACAGACTGAGGCTCTTTGCCTCAGTTTCCATTGTGCCATTCACTGTGCTGCCTGATGATGGGGACATGACCTCTCTTGTTCCTGTCCTGTACCCATACTATAATGATACGTTGTATGCAGCACTTCTCTGCCTCATCATAATACATGTGTGTGATTGACATAACAGTTACATCAGAATATGGTTATGTTGCCCATATCCATGGTCACGTTATCGTGCCCTCTAACAGGCTGCTGTATCTTATACACACAAAATGACACAAAGCGACAGGAACCAGTTTACTTTAACCTAATAACTAACAAATGAATTATAATAACAATAATGTTTGTTTTGTGTCGTTGGGATCATTGTATGGCCCTTGGTATTTGATTTGCGGCTCCATTGGTCATTTGCACCCTCTGCTTTGCGTTGGGCACAAGTAACCACTGTCGGGCCACAAAGCGAATACTGTGGACTGCAAAAGATCCCAATGCCCGCAAAAGAAATATTATTGTTGTATAAACATTCACTTGCCTCTGATGAGTCCAGCTACAGACAAAACCAGTCAGGTATTTTTGGCACATCGTGTATCAACTCTTTCATCAACACTTGTTTTTCTATGGATCATGGTACATGTACCCAGTCAACACTGGGCTGCCACGCCCAAGCACAAAACGATCTGCCTCCCAAATCACAGCCTGACCTCTCACTCTGACATAAATAAAAACTACTTTACAATAACTTTATGACAAACATCTTTCCTGTCAATGAAACATCATAAATATCATGGACAGGTGGTACACATGTAGCCCAGCTGAATAGCTGCTGCATATTTAGCTCAGCTACGTGGTTGACAAACATGTAGCTCACCATTACAGTTGATGTACATCAAACTCAGATATACGGGTGATGTACATGTACAAGTACATGTACATGTACATGTAGCTTAGCTACATGGTTGATATACATGTACATGGAGTTCAGATATTAGGTTGATGCATATGTTGCTTAGCTACATGGTTGATACACAAGCAGCTCAGCTATATAATTGATGCATATTTAGCTGAGCTACATGGTTGACATACAGGCAGCTAAGCTACACTAAAAGTAACTTGTACGTTCCTCATTCAGTTGCATTTTGAGATCTGTAGTCATGGTCAAATGATGGTAGTGTGACAGTTATTCCTTCAAACCAGGGGATAAAGAAATCATTATAACTGACCTCCATCGTGAGTGTCCGCTTACTTTGGCAAAGATAGAGTGGAGTGTGTGACTATGTCCAACTGAATTGTCCAATTATCCAGTGCCATCATTACCTCACCTGCGTAACCAACAAGGATTTTACGCTGTTATTTGATGGCAACATGGTAAATTGGAGTCTCAAGATGGTGCCACTAAATTGGAGCCTCCAGATGGCGCCACTCACTGCTGGTTTGCATTTGTATCTTTCACCCATTGTGATAAGCCAGAGGCATTTAAAACCTGGAGATCCTGGTACCACTTCCTTGAGGTCCCTTTTCCTTAAAACATAATAATTACAGGAACATGTTGATGGGATTCAGAAAATAGTTCCTAATATGACCATCAGGTGGCAGCCATGACCACAGCCTCATTTCAACCTCTCCAAAGACACTTGCTAAAAGTACATGCTACACCCATCCATATATTTTAAAATCTTTGCAACATTCTCAAAATGAAAAACGCAAATCGATGCGGTCCTAGCAACTAAGACTGGTGTGGCCTTCTGGATCTTTGTAATTTGAAGCTCTACTGATACGGCATTCTGACAAAGTACTTTGAAGAAAACAATTCCTCCACAGGTTACACAGTGGTCTCTGTGGTTCTTGAACATGGTACAGCAACTGAAATCTAGAAGTGCTCATGTAAACATTGAACAGGGAGTGGAAAGGCCAGCCAGAGAAAGAGAGGTCCTGACCTACAGCATGTCTACAGTGTGACAATAATCAAATCCTTGGAAGGGAAACTAAATTATCATGAATCAACTGATTTACACATTTAAACTTTTGATCAAAGTATACAGTGAGACAGCAAGTGTCAGGAAGTTGTGCAACATGACAAAGAAATCAGAATATGGCAGGGAGAAAAATTAGGCAGGAAGAAGGAAGAGGGCAGGGTGTAAAATAAAAAAGGTAAAGAGTTGAAAAAAGGGCAGGGTGCAAAATAAAAAGAGGTATGGAGTTGAAGAAAGGTCAGGGTGCAAAATAAAAAGAGGTATGGAGTTGAAGAAAGGTCAGGGTGCAAAATAAAAAAGGTACAGAGTTGAAAATAGGGTGGGGTGCAAAATAAAAAAGGTATGGAGCTGAAGAAAGGTCAGGGTGAAAAATAAAAAGATAGGGAGCAGCCAAAAAAAGGACAGGGCAGGAAATAGTAAATCAGGGTCAATCTCCCTTCTGGAGGGTCAATCTCCCTTCTGGAGGGTCAATCTCCCTTCTGGTTTAAGCTGAAGATTGCACTTCACATAACAAGCTGGACAAAAAAAAATGTACTGAGTGTAAATCTGAGTGGTATCTTTAACATATACCCCTATGTTTAAACTTTTTCCTATGAAATTGGTTTATTTCATTTCCGAATTTTGTCTGATAGCAATTTAACCTATTTAGGTGCAAAACCTCGGCAACAACAAAAGAAAATAAATAAATTTAAAAAAAAAAACTGTTTTATTTCTACTTGGTAAAACTTGTGTACATGATACTAATGCTCTGTAACTAAGGTGCATTCCTTCATTTTGAGACTTTTGCCCCTGTTCAGCAGCCAAAATCCCATGAGTAAAGTTGGTTCCAGCCCTTTTTGGGAGAATTAAGGTTAAATATCCTTATCCTGAGTCTCTGTAAAATGACCTAAAATCAATCAGATCATTTCAAGAGACACCACAGAAACAAATACACATCTTTTTCACAAAAAGGCAAAAAAAATATGTACAAATGCCTCTAAAGTAACTTGATGTGTTTGCTGACATTTGATGCGGTCATCACAAGTTCAGTACATAAATATACTGTATCCTATTGAGAGTCAGGCACTTACAGAAATTTACATCAAATCAAACATGTAAAAGCAGATGACCTTGACATTGAACTTTGACCTGCAAAGACTACAAAGACTGCCCTAATGATACAACATAATTGCCTGCCACACAAACATAATATTAATGTTTTCATAGTATTTACAAACAATGTCTTCCTACTTCATTAATGCTAAGTCTTCATAGTCAGTAACACATTACACTGTAATGTCGTCTTTTCTTGATATGTAAAAAGGCTGACCCTCAACTAGTCTTTTTTAGTTGCAGTTAGTGTGTATTTCAGTTCTAATATCAAATATACATTGCATATTTACAGACGTGCAGAATAAAGCCTTTTTTCACTGGCAACTCACTTTGTTCTTGTGCATTGTGGTTGTTTCAAATCAAATCTTTCATACTTTGAAACTGAATTTTTGACTGTAGTTCTGTCACATGACAGACATGACTAGGTTTGTAAATCTACATAGACTTTTGTCACATATTACTGCTTCTTACTCCATTTTAACATTTCAAGAAAAAAAAAAAAAAACTGGGATGCAGATAAATGGAGCAATTCTTGCAAATGAATTCTTGGAAGCAAAGTAAAAGTTTGGCTCTTTCAGTGTCAAATGAGCACTGTTTAAGCACCCCATTGGACACTGTCTCAGCGCCAAATTGGACACTGTCTCAGCACCCAATTGGACACTGTCTCAGCACCCAATTGGACACTGTCTCGGTGCAAAATTGGACACTGTTTCAGTGGCAAATTGGACACTATCTCAGCGTCCAATTAGACACTGTTTTAGTGCCACATTAAACACTATTTCAGAGCCACATTGGACACTGTTTCAGTGCCAAATTGGATATTGTGTCACATTAGGTCTTTTTCAGTGCCACACTGAACACTGTCTAAGTGCCAAATTGGCAACTACGTTAACAGCCTTCCTGGGCACAGCTTGGCCACATTATGGCCAAGGTGTGCCCAGGAAGGCAGCTGGCCACAATCCTCCAGAGCCATAGGAATGCTGCTGTCAGAATGACACGACATTTTGCAAGGAATTTCAATCTACAATCATAATTAAGATTATTCAAACAACTTTTGTTGTGATTAAGACTGAAAGTGTTACAATTCTTGAACAAAGTAAGACCCAGTGAACCCTATGTTTTTTCATTGCCTCAAGTCAGTCTTTTGACGTATGTTTGACGTGACCCGTGCTTCAAGGCAGGCTGTCTGTTGACGTGCACTTGACACAACCTACACTACATCTGGTTGTTCTGCTTCTTCCATAAATGAGAAGCAATCGCCAGAGCCCCACCTCGCAAAAAGCGGACAAAGTTGTCTCCTACCAATGGTCCCATAGCAAAGAGGCCTGGTTCATGAACACTCTGATATGAATAGGCATCCACATCAATTGGGTTGTGTTTCATATCTATTGGCATTCCAGGAACAACCCCAAGGTTCTTGGCTTCATTAGGCATGTATGATAGATCTGGGCGGGAACCAATCTGCACAACAGCATATGATGCTTGAATAATACGATCCACAGATTCCTGGCTGCGAATCAAGACTTTACCTTCATCAAGGAATTCTACCACACGGTGTCTGCTGTAGCGTGTGTACCCTTCAAATGAGTCAGGACAATCGTCTTTCATCATTTGGTACACTTGGCGATACTCTGGATACAGAGCAGGCGGTAACTGTTTAAAAACAAGTAGTGGATCACCAATATCTCTCCGGAAGACATGCACCACTGGTATCCCGTGAAAGCGGGCACACAAAATGGCGTCAGCAGCACTTAGGCCTGCTCCAATCACAACCAGGGGATTAGAGTCGGCTTTCAGCTGCTTATTTTCAACCACTTTCTCCAGTTCACGCAAGGAATGCAGAATATAAGAGTTATGTTCACCTGGTACGTATAACCGATTGGGCATATCATAGGCACCACTGGCCAAGACAATGTTTGGGGCTCGGTAGCAGAATTCTTCACACGTGGTATGTCCATCAGCGTCTACTTTGGAATGACAGCCCCGTACTTCCCACTTGATTCTGTCGCAGTGGTTCTTACTACATGGGGTCTGCTCCCCACTTTCACAGTCCACTGCATGGCAAATGTCCAACACTTTCTGCACTGATGTCACAGTTGTGTTTACTCGAAAGTTACTTTCCAAATTTTTTACCTGGACATATTGCATGTAGTATTGTCGGATGTCATCCACAGTGGCCCTGTCACGGCGTAAGTTGTTCCCATTACTTGTACTTCCCAAGGTTCTGTAATGTATACATGCAATCATATTAGCTAATTAAAAAGCAATCAGAGATTGCTGGATCCATGCCCCCCAGCCTCATTTATAACCTTACTAATCACTAGTCTCATTTTTGAATGACTATGGCCAATAAAAATAGGCTATCAGCGTGACCCAGATACTTCACCTAGTGACCTTCTTTTATGCAGGACACACTCTTGTGTCCAGATACACAGGTGTGTAAAGTTTCATGATTCTAAGTCAAGGACAACAGAATTACAGCCTGGGCATGAAGTGTAATGTAGTTTAACATAAATGTATCACCGTGACCCACATACTTGACATAGTGACCTACTTTTATTTCATGACACACCTTTAGGCCAACATATATGTGTCTGTGTGAATATCATGAAACTAAGTTAAATAGTATAGGATTAATAGCCAGACACAACTGTACAAGAATATGTCAATGTGACCCAGATACTTGACCTAGCGACCTATTTTTGGTGCATGACATACCCTTATGCCCAGATGCACCTGTGTGTAAAATTTTATAAATCTAAATTGAAGGTCAAGTGAGCTAAAGCCCGGACACAAATAGCACAGACCAGATACTTGACCTAGTGACCTACTTTTATTTCATAACGCATCTTTAGGTCAAGATATATGTGTGTGTGCGTGTGAAGTTTCATGAAACTAAGTTAAATAGTAAAGGAATAACAGCCCGGACATGATTTTACAAGGATATATCACTGTGAAGGCAAGCTTTTGTAAGATAAGCATTAATTATCGTTCTATTTTGTCAACTTTCAAACACTTCAGAGCAACCAGATGGCTGCTGCTTCACCTTACAATCCTTTGACATCCTCTAGTTTTTCACCCTCCTGGTGGATCTCAATGTGACTGGATGCTGTCTTTGATTTGATTGGTCAGATGCACATATTGTCATATTGTGATTGGTTTAAAGGCAAAGCTTTTCCAGTCTGGTGATCTGCTTACTCCACCTAGTGTGAACATGTTTAAATGAAGGACTCGGTCCATCAGGTAATGCTGATGTGTTGTCCACTATTTTCTTTCATATAACACTGAGCAAGGTCTTAGCTTGCCTATTAACCCTCTGAGCACAGAGCTAATGGCTTGCCCTGGCACACTCTGGAGGAAGGGTGTCAAGGGTGCACCAAAGGAAGCTCTCAACTAACCACAAATATCGATTGCGATGGAAAACAGAAGCTGCTGGCACTTCTGGCTCTGGGCCATTTCTGGTAATTTTTAATGGGAAAAAGTTGAAGGTGGATACATTGGCACTAAGTTCCTGAAGGTTAAGGAATTTTGCATATTTAACTTCAAAGATGTTTGGTATATCGATGATTGTTTCCCTTAATAATTATTTTCCTGGCCTATTATACACAACAATTTCTCAAAAGAGATCACCTGTGATGCTCCTTGGCCCAGGATTTCAATGGAAAATCTGGAAGCTCCATCCAGTTACCCAGACTCAAGGTTTGCATGGCCCCATCCATCATCTACAATACAAATTAACACCATCACTATCCATGGCCCCATCCATCATCTACAATAGAAATTAACACCATCACTATCCATGGCCCCATCCATTATCTACAATAGAAATTAACACCATCACTATCCATGCTTAATAAAGACTGATTTATCTCACATAAAACCATCACCACCCATACTTAAATACAAAGTGATTTATCTTGCATAACACCATCATAATCCTTGCTTAATACAAACTGATTTATCTTGCATAACATCATCGATATCTTTATACAGAATAACTTATCTCACATGACACTATCAGCATCCATGTATATCTTACATAACACCATCACTATCCATGCTTGATACAGAATGGTTTATCTATTAACATAACACCATAACCATCCATGCTAAACACAGACTAATTTATCTCACATAACACCATCACCATGCATGCTAAACACAGACTGGTTTATCTCACATAACACCATCACCATCCATGCTAAACACAGACTGGTTTATCTCACATAACACCATCACCATCCATGCTAAACACAGACTGGTTTATCTCACATAACACCATCACCATCCATGCTAAACACAGACTGGTTTATCTCACATAACACCATAACCATCCATGCTAAACACAGACTGGTTTATCTCACATAACACCATAACCATCCATGCTAAACACAGACTGGTTTATCTCACATAACACCATCACCATCCATGCTAAACACAGACTGGTTTATCTCACATAACACCATCACCATCCATGCTAAACACAGACTGGTTTATCTCACATAACACCATAACCATCCATGCTAAACACAGACTGGTTTATCTCACATAACACCATCACCATCCATGCTAAACACAGACTGGTTTATCTCACATAACACCATCACTATCCATGCTGAATACAGACTGATTATCTCACACCATACCATCCTTATCCATGCTTAATGCACACTGATTTACCCAACATGACACCATTAGTATCCATGCTTTATACTGAATGATTATCAACATACCACTATCACCACCCATGCTCAATACAAACCCATTCATCTACAATGCACACCGGTACCAATACCAGTAACAACATTCCATTCCTTTTGGGCTGAGTTTACCTTGAATCAATATTGATTTGTGCCTATACCATATCACTGCATGCTAGGCACACATTTATGGCATCAAAGTGAATTAGAGATGATAAAATTCCATGCATGTAAAACTTCTATTCTTATCATGTATCTCTGATAAATTCCAACGCTTCATTTAGGTCCAAGCTTCTTTGAAGGAGGTATATGTAATTACGTAAATGACTGGGAACAAGGTTTCTTTGAGTCAAGCTCGTATTATTAAATAAATGTGGACACGGCATCTTTCAGTCAAGTACATCTACCTCAATCACCATGTACAAGGCTTTAAGTACCTCAATCACCATGTACAAGGCTTTAAGTACCTCAATCACCATGTACAAGGCTTCAAGTACCTCAATCACAATGTACAAGGCTTCAAGTACCTCAATCACAATGTACAAGGCTTCAAGTACCTCAATCACAATGTATAAGGCTTCAAGTATTTCAATAACCATGTACATGGCTTCAAGCACCTCAATAACCATGTACAAGGCTTCAAGCACCTCAATAACCATGTACAAGGCTTCAAGTACCTCAATCTCCCTGTACAAGGCTTCAAGCACCTCAATCACCATTCTCAAGGCTTCAAATACCTCAATCACTATGCTCAAGGCTTCAAGCCCCTCAATCACCACGCTCAAGGCTTCAAGTACCTAAATGACCCTGGATATGGCTTCATTGTTCACTAGCTTTCTCAAACACATACCTGCCATGCACCCCCAGCCTGAGTTTTGCCCAGCGTTACATGTGGTATGACATGCTCTTCATGGTGTTTCCACTTCAGTACTGACGGTAAGTCCATGCCCATGTCTGCATCAGGGTGACATAATGTGTCAAACAGTAGAGCTACCTCATTAGGGGAACGACCCTCCAGCCCTGAAGACAGGTACTCAAGATCCTGGAAGAGAGCAGAGTGGACAGTAACATTACTGGTTCAGGATCTGGCCTGCTGAGGTTGCTTGCAGGGTCCCGTACTCCCTTTACAAGGAATCAATATCTTAATTCACAGTTACATGACTTGGCTCATGGTTGGCTTAGTGCCAGCATGTTTGCCTTTTGCCTTTGTGAACCGGGTTTGACTCACAGCCCAGGCAGAAAGTAGAAAGAGGTCCTACCACTCTGACTGTGCACAGTGTAATACAGTTGAACCAAATAGCCCGAAAGTCCTGAGTTTTAATACAAATGAACCAAATATCATGGAAAGAGTTATAATACGAAGGCACTAAACAGCATGGAGGGAGCTTTAGCAAGTTAGAAGTATAGACACATTTGTTTTACATGGATTGTGAAAGAAGTCAAGCATTGACTTATCGAGTCACTCTCCATGGCACAGATGTTGGTGTATACTTCCTACTTTGTCTGTGGTGGAGGAAACCGAAGAACTCAGAGAAAACGACCGTGCACGGTTAAAGTGGTAGGAACTTTTTCCACATGCTGCCCAGGACGAGAATCAAACTCGGATCGCAGAGGTGGAAGGCGAGCTCTTACTGCTCAGCCAACCATGCACCCCAAGTACGTTAAAGCACTGATTGAAGGCTGACTCAATAGCTTTCGTTGGGACACTTTGTGTGCAATGCGCGCAAAGTGGCCCAAGGAAAGCTGTTGACTCAGACTACTTTTAGCTTTAGACTAGGCTTGCTGGTACTCGCATGACAGGTATCTTCATGAGGAATCTGAATCTTTTAACCATTATATGTTTAAGGGTAATGGGAAAACGACTGTATCCGTGATTAGCACTTTAAGGTTAATACAAGTGAACTAAATAGCATGTAAGGAGTTATAATACAGTTGAAACAGATATCTTGTGTGAAGCCCCTTCTCACCTGTTCAATCAAGGACTTCCCTTTGCCATCCTCCAGTCTCCGTTGCAGATATTTGTTAGGGTGTGTCTCCCCAGAGAAGTAGGGCCAATTGCCATTCAGCATAAAAGACAAGCAGATCCCCGATGGGCCATTTCCTGGAAACCAGTGTTATGACAGGATTTACATTTTGAAGTACATTTATCTGTACAGAAGAGCCACAAGTCTAGTCATCAAAATCACTTTAATCCTCCAATCTCAAACTTTTTCAACAGTGCTTGCCATAATAAACAAACAGGGCTTATGTCTGTCAACCTGTTTGCACCAAGTCTTTATTTTCTGTGCTATGCTACATCAGCCTGGATGTACACATACTGGTGTACAATAGCTGACGAGAGAACATTTAACTCATTCCACACCAGTCCCTGATTTTTCTGTGTATTTACCTAGATTTACGATGACAATTGCGTATTCAAATTCTTCATGAAAAGAGCTTTCATTCAAGTACCAACATCCCTATTGTCTTAAGTCAGTGGTTCTGGCACTGCCTGGCAAGTCACCATAGTATGGAATGAGTTACAGTGCCTTGGTGTTTTCATGTGCAACAATTTTTGCACGGAAATTTCAAAAATAATTGAATGCAACGTTATTTAAAATTTTGCTGCCTTAAATCTGAATAAAAAAACAAACAAACTCCTGTTTGGCTACTTTAGTCCTCTGGACCAAACTTAATAAATAATATCTTCTTATCTTTAAGTATAATAATTTGCCCTTCTGCCCCATAATTTGGTTTACTACTTGGACAATCTTTTCGAAGTTTACGCATGAATTGTTGTCCAAGTCTGCAAACATAATTCATATATAGTGATATATTTTTCCTCTAAGGCCTCTGTCAGCAACTGAAGATTAATCATCTAATGAAAGGTTTTGCCTCTGAGGAGAATAAGGTCTTTCAAGATTCAAAATTAAAGATTCGTTTCATTTCAACAATATACCATTAAAGACACAAGAGGCCCATGGGCCTAATGCTCTGCTGACATTAAATCTGATGACCTCACTGGACCCTGAAAATTAGTCAAGGTCAACCTTATGATGCAAGATCAAACTTCCAAATGAACACACATTTGTGGTACATTTGCTATCATTCCCCTTATTTTTTATCAACATATTGATTTTTGCATCCTTTTCTTAAGTGCTTAAAGACCTTGAAAACTAGGTCATGCTCACACAACATATTACAAAATTTGATCATTGGCCTAATGCACATTTGGTGTATGTTTTGCAGTTCCATCTCAACGTATTATGACATTGGCATCACTATAAAATTCCCCGTACACATTCCCTGCATGACCTTAAGAAAACAGGTCAAGGTTACCCATATTATGCAATATCAAACTTCAGTATCTGATCTACATTGGTGGTACATTTGGTATTGTTAGTCTTCTTGTTTTTCAACATGTAAAACTTAGTATCCTCTACAATGTCCTAGCTTAATGACCTTGAACAACAGGTCAAGGTCAAGGATCACTGATTGATTTTTTCTGTATTTTTTAAAGTATAACTATAAGTACTTCAGTCGACTGTATGTCTTACCTATGATAACTACTTCAGTATATTCTATTTCTGTTGCTTTACCGGAGCCAGGTCTGTCTTGCACCTTATCACTGATGGCCAACTGTGAGATTTTCTGTACTGTATCCATCTTCATGTGATACTGTGCTGCGGCTTTCTTTTTACAAGGGGGCAGTCTCAATGTTGGACCACTCTCCTCCTCCATCCACTTGACTGCAGGCTGCCTACAGGCTTTGCGGGGAGGTACACATGCAGTGCTGCCACCTGGTGATGCTTCTTTGGTATCTTGTGGTTTGATCCATGGCTTTCGACACCAGATGTAGTTACCAGGGCCTATCTTTATACGCTGAAGCTCCCTGTAAACAGAAAACTTCAAAATGTGATGGGCTGACCAATCAGGGAGGGAGGTGAACTCCTGCCAGTGGAATCCAGTATTACCAGTACACGGTCTCCACGCTAGTTATTTGTGTTTAGCTTTAATTATTCATTTACAAATGAGGATTCTTGCTGTGAAGGAGAAATTCCAATCAATGTTGAGCATTCTAGCTGGGTACCAGCGTTTGACCACTGTAAGGCTACTGCCATGGCTGACGCAGCCGAGAAGCCAGTCCTCCAAGTGGAAACTTATCTTGACAACACAAACCACTCACATGCCTGCCAAAAATAAGCTCCATTTTCAATCTTAATGGCTTGTGTGGGCCTGAGGGAAAAAAGAAAAGTGTGCTAAGGTTCCGTAGCATCAATATTGTTGACAAATGAGATTTTATGGGCGCACACTACAAAACCCTCCATCTTTTTGAGTGTCTGACCCAGTTTGTTACATCACGTACCTCAAATATTGTGACACTCAAGTCAGCTATAATTAAAGCGAGGTTCAAATTGTAGGACACCCAGTCAATATTGTCACATTGAAGTAAGCAGCCATTCAAACTTGTCAACATTGGACGCCTCAGCTCGAGCTGCTGCTTACTCTGCCACTAAACCCAGCTAAAACACCGACTCTCAACATGTGTCAACTTGCAGATATTAACTCGTAAAAAGCTTTAAAATATTGTACGGTCCTGAGAAACTATAATTACAATGAAGTTCAAATTGTAGGACGTGCACCTCAACTTTAACCCATTGAATCCACAGAATAAACTGCCAACTCGCGTCAGTTTGCAGTACAAATGAGCACAGCTCAGAAATAAGCTTAATTCCTTTTTGTACAAGTACAATGGTAACCACAATGAGGCTACCTAATAACAATTAACAGTCTTTACCACAAAATCACTAAATGGTGCCATATTTTCATTTCCACTTTTATATAAGAGATGATGTACCTGGCCAACTGGCACACATACAGGTCCTCATCAATTCTTTGACTGGGCCATTCATCAAGCAGCCTAGGAGACGTACAGTCAGGCCGAGTAGAGGCTGCTATGACAGACATATACACACCAGTGGTTTTTATGGTAGAAGATTCTCAAGCCCGCTTTTGTCATTTTATCATTAATGACCAATACCAGACTAACTCCCTTGAGATACGGTAAATTGTTTGTTTTCATGCTATCTAAATTGTTTGCATTAATAGCAGTTTAATTAAATCCACAGATTTAAAAGTACCATCAAATTCTGAGAGGACCTCCTCCCCCCCCCCCCCCCGCCCCCAACTGTGCCTTCTTTTTATTTCCATCTCAAAACAAGTAATTCTTTCTCAAAGGGACATTTAATTCAATATATGAGGCCCTGTTTACCAAAAGATATTTAAAAACTCCATAACTTTTGTTTAATATCAGCAATTTAAGAGCCCCCAAAATGTTCACTTTTAAAACACATATACATATCTACACATAAAAGTAAAGGAATTTGTAATGCCATATTATCTGTTTTGTCACATGATACTCTTGGTAAAATATCAACTTTCATACTGAATGAGAGCTGTTGCTGTAAACCTGTATAATATCACCTCTCACACTGTATGAAAATTATGCACGAGATCTGCAAAACATTGCCTTTCATACTGTATGAGAATTATGAGTGAGATCTGTAAAACATCACCTTTCATACTGTAACACAATTGTGCTCATTTGCTAGCAGCCACTGCAATGTACACAGTAAAATGATCACAATTAATTTATTCACTCTTGTTTCTTCAAGAGCACCTTGTTGTGGCTTTGATGTGAATGGCAGTGTGTCTGGCTTATTATCTCAGCTGCCTCAGTTCTCCATACACCTGTTACATTGCATGTACCAGTTTGCTGGCCACGCGCTTATATTGCAAAGTCATCCAGACACAATGTCTGCCAACTGTTCACCAATATGTCTTTCACACTCTCCTAGCTGCATGTTCATGCCCTGTGAAATAGGTTAACTCATTCCATACTAAGGTGACTTGCCAGGCAGTGCCAGAACCACTGACTTTAGACTACAGGCATGTTGGTGCTTGAAGGAAAGCTACTTTCATTAAGAATTTAACTATGCAATTCTTGTCTTAAATCTAAATAAGTATACAGAAAAATCAGGGCCTGGTATGGAAAGAGTTAAGTGCCAGGAGTTTAGGTCATCAGTCACAATTAATTGCACCATGCTATTTGGCCTACTCCCGGAAATATGTATAATTATGACCTATAATTTTCATATTATTTTTAACAATGCCAGAAAGTTTAATTAATTCAAGTACAGACATAGACCAAGCACTGCATGTACTTGTGTAGTATCGTCTGTCATTAGTCTACAGAACAGGAAATATTTTGCATGAATGAATAACAGCAACATTGTAAGATTCCAATCTTTCCATGAAACATTTCATGTCTCATATGTATTTAAGTCCAAAAGTACCCCCACAAAATGTGTCCTGTCCACATGACTGCATGAACACAGTCTGCAACTAGAAAAGAAGATTTGCTTCAAAGCAGTTCTATCTGTGTGCCTTCAAAAGTTGTAAATATTAAATCGCACAACTTTTATGCTTTGCTACTTCACATTCCATTAAGCTCATGGCTGGATGAAAATTTCCCAAGTCCAAGTGACCTTGACCTTTGACCTTTAGCCTTTACAGGTCACATGTAAATTGCAAAAATGTACAGTGTTACAATACCCACAATTTAAGTCCAACATGATTAGAATGGGATGGAAATTGGCTGGGTGAAACTTTCAAAGGTCCAGATGACATTGACCTTTGACCTTTGGGGGTCATATGTAATTTTGAAAATGTGCAGCATAGCAATAGCTACAATTTGAGCCCAGCATGATCAAAATTGGATAAAAATTGACCAAGTTATGGCTAGAAGAAAGCCACCATCGAAAGTGGCCTTTGACCTTGAGATGACCTCTACCTGAAGTGAACCTTGACCTTTAAGATGACATTTTGACCCAAAATTGGCCTTTGACCTTGACGTGAACTTTGACCTTGACATGACCTTGACATTTGAGATGCCCTTTGCCTTGCCATGATCGAACTCCTATACACTTGGAACTGTATCTACAATAGTATATAAGATATTGAAGATTTAAAACTTTAATTAGCCCTCATTTGCATAATTTTGAAAAGTATGACCTCTCATTATAAAAAGCCGACACTTCAAAAATGTGCAGTATTACAATAGCTACAATTTGAGGCCAACATGATCAAAATTGGATAAAAATTGACCAAGTTATGGCTAGAAGAAAGCCACCATCGAAAGTGGCCTTTGACCTTTAAAATGACATTTTGGCTTTAAAATGACATTTTGACTTAAACCTGACCTTTGACCTTGACATTTGAGATCACCTTTGCCTGCTATGATTCAAATCCTATACACTCGGAACCACATCTACTATAGTTATAAGATATTGAAGATTTTAAACTTTAATTAGCCCTCATTTGCATAATTTTGAAAAGCATGACTTTTCATTATAAAAAGCCAGACTTCATCTATAGAAGTATAATTGTGCCAAGTTTGGAGTTTCTACGTGTAATATTTTTCAAATGAAATGTTGGACAAATTTGTCTGGAAAGAAAGAAAGAAAGAAAGAAAGAAAGAAAGAAAGAAAGAAAGAAAGAGAGAGAGAGACAGAGAGAGAGAGAGAGAGAGACAGACAGAGAGAGAAAGAAAGAAAGAAAGAAAGAAAGAAAGAAAGAAAGAAAGAAAGAAAGAAACTAGAAAAGAAGATTTGCTTCAAAGCAAATCTGTCTGTGTGCCTTCAAAAGTTGTAAATATTAAATGCTACAACTTTATCCTATGGTACTTCACCTCACTTTGAGCCTATGCCTGGATGCGAATTTCAAAGTCCAAATGACCTTGACCTTTCACCTTTCCAGGTCGCATGTAAATTGCACAGTGTTACATAACCGACAATTTTAAGCCCAACATGAACCAAGTCGGATGAAAATTGACCAAGTTTTGACAAGATGAAATTTTCAAAGGGCCAAATGACCTTGACATTGCCCTTTTGAGGTTACATATTTTTATAAAAACATACAGTGTTGCAATACCTACAATTTGAGTCTAACGTGATTACAATTGGTTGAAAATTGGCTAAGTTATGGCTGGACTGAACTTTCAAAGGTCGAAATGACCTTAACCTTTGACCTTTAGAGGTCACATGTAAGTTTCAAAAATGTGCAGTGCACAATAGCTACAGTTTGAGCCCAACATGATTAAAATTGGATAAAAATTGACCAAGTTATGGCCAGAAGAAAGCAACCATTGAAAGTGGCCTCTGACCTTGAAGTGACCTTTGACCTTGAGATGACCTCAACCTGAAGTGAACCTTGACCTCAAAAATGACATTTTGGCTTAAAATTGACCTTTGACCTTGACATGACCTTTGACCTTGACATGACCTTGACATTTGAGATGACCTTTACCTGGCTATGATTGAATTCCTATACACTCTGAACCACATCTACTGTAGTACATAAGATATTGAAGATTTAAAACTTTAATTAGCCCTCATTTGCATAATTTTGAAAAGTATGACCTCTCATTATAAAAAGGCCTGACTTCATCCATAGAAGTATAATTGTGCCAAGTTTGGAGTTTCTACGTGTAATACTTTTGAAATGAAATGTCGGACAAATTTGCCTGTAAAGAAAGAAAGAAAGAAAGAAAGAAAGAAAGAAAGAAGAAAGGAAAGAAAGAAAGAAAGAAAGAAAGAAAGAAAGAAAGAAATAAAGAATTCCTAGAAAAACAGTATGTCTGTGTTGGCACACAGACATAAAGAAAGAAAGAAAGAAAGAATTCCTAGAAAAACAATATGTCTGTGTTGGCAAACAGACATAATAATGTCTGGGTACAGCTCAGTGGAGAAAAAGATTTGACTCCTGCTTGCCATGGCTGTGAATGAGTCAATCGTGTTCCATAGAGGGTTAACTAACTGTTATTGCATAGTATTACTTCTCTGATGTCACACAATTGGTCAAGTATTTCATAAGGTCACTTTTCTGATGTTGTTGCCAGGTGGTGTTGTTTTATGGTGTCACCTTTTTGATGCTGTGTAGTGGTGTTATTTTAATGTGTTGCTTATTGGATGTTGTTGCACAGTGGTGGTGTTTCATGGTGTCACTTCTTTGATGTTGTTGCACTGTGGGTCCAGCATTGTTTCATGGTGTCACAAGTTTAGGGTACACTAAATTAGTAAATGGATCACAGGCCATGCAGAGCATGATATATTTTTTCAAAATCTAAGTTAGAAAAATCCACAAGCCCTGTAGGCATATAGATACTGAAGCCTCCTTAGAAAACAACTTGCTCTCCCTCCTCCTATTATAACAGATTGTGAAAGGAAATACTCCACTGAATGTGATTAAAAGTTTATCTGTCCTTGGGTCCTACATCAAAGAATGTTTGCTAAATTCAATGATTTCAAAAAAGTCTGCCGATTGGGAAGAGAAAATTTAGGCCAACAGCCATCCAAAGAAGAAAGATTAATATAGGCTTGGTCTGCTCTGTAAAACATATGGGTCTAGAAGTCTTCTGGTTGTAAAACATACACATTAAAGCAATAGTTATTCACAAGAGTCAGCATATTGAATATATCTTCAGAAAGTCAGCCTTGAAGAGGTGAGGTCAACCACCCTGGACTTGACAGAGCAAGGTCAACCACCCAGAACTTGAACTGTGTACACAACACAATGAGGCCAGGCAATGTTTTACCTCCATTTCCATCTGTCAACAGTCATTTCAAAAAATAGGTGACCAAATTTCAGAGCTGATTTGTAGCTGGAAGTTTTACACTTTCCAGGGCAGCAAATTAGAAATGCAAACATGGGACCAGGCAAAAAGTCCCCAGAATGCTGGATCACAGCCCTGTCACCATCACGGCATACGCTCGTCATACTCAGGCCAGCTGCCTACATGTTGAGCATTCAGTATATTGCTTCCATGGAAAAAAAATACACATATTCATATGTAGTGTGAGTGACGTGAGTTTAAGACCTAATCATGACTTGCACAATTTACCACACTATCACATCTGGAAAAGTGCCAAGTTGCATTTTGTGTTTAAAAAAAAACCCTTTTGCGCCTGATCAGCTTTTCCACGTTTACGACAATCTGGCCTATCACATGGTATCTCTAATACCTACGTTACCACTTAAATTACACTCACAGCACACCTGTAATAAAATATCTGACAACATATAAATTGGCAGGTGCCTGTTTGCCTACTCAACCTGCTGAGCAGACCAATCCCCATGCTTTCTCCATGTCATTTGGTCAGCAGCTCAACGATCCCTGTCTCAGGCCTGAAAAGGAACTCAGTTTTTTAATTGGTATTCCTTGGTTATTACAGGAATGGCTACAGTGCACTTCCAATGGCCAATGTGATAGTGTGAACAGGAATCCAAAGCAACCAACAAGCAAGGGACTACTTCCCAAAAATATCTTTCAGTAATCAAAATATTTTTGTCATGAAAAGGTACTTCCTACCATTGGCTGATTCTTGTGATAGACAATGCCAAACTATGAAAAAAAAAACAAAAAACAAAAAAAACAAAGCAGGCAAAGGGGGCACCTGCCCCCCCCCCCCCCAATAAATATATATATATATATATATATATATATATATATATATATATATATATATATATATATATATATATATATATATATATATATATATATATTTTTTTTTTTTTTTTTTTTTTTTGAAGAAAAAAAAATACTGTGCAAATTAAATATCCTTCGGCAGCAGTTCATGTTTTCATCTTCTAATTAATCTTTGTAAATATTATCACCATGTTTGCCCCATAATATCAGTTATCATAATTTGTGTCCCATCAGGGATACTTACATGTTCTATTCAGTGTTATATATAAGAGTGCAATCCACACCCCCTTTGTCCAATGAATAACAGGTTTCAGCTACTCCAGTGGCAGTTTGCTCAATGTTAGTGTAAATATTGTCTAGAGTTGTTCTCATGTCTGTAGTATATTTGTTGCTAAGCCATGGTGTGCGAAGAAGTTACACAGGGAAGTGGAGTTTTTTTGTATTAGATTGGCTGCCAATGTTGAAGTCTCTATGAGTGTTGGATTGGTGATCACAGTCTCTAAATATACACCAAAGGCTGGTAAGGAGAATGTTGATGGGTATCTTTTTGACTTTTAATAGACATCTGAATCCCTCCATGACACTTCTTTAGTGTAAAATTCAGATTGCTAGATGCCTGCTTTCAAGCGTTAGTGCGGTAACACCACTTTCAACATGTGACCAATGTGTGACCTTGACCTATTTTTCAAGGTCATCATTGTTAAACTCAAAATAGGCTTCACAGTGGTGCATGATCTAGTGCAATTTGGAAGTCCTACCTAAAAAACTTAACTTATCACCCTGAAACCAAATTTGGCAAAAGATCCTGTGACCTTGAAAAAAAGTCAAGGTCACCCATGCTTATAGGTTACTGAAGTTTTATAGTGGTGCATAATAATGTGCAATTTGGAAGTCACTTCTCATAAACTTTTTACTTATAGCAGTGTCACAATTGTGCAGTTGACCTTTGATCCTTAAGAAAAAGCTCAAATATAGAGGTAAGACCTTGACTTTACATATAGTTCTGAATCACTCCATGATGCTTTTTTCATGTAAAATTCAGATTGTTACATGCAGGCATTCAAGGGTTAAAGCAGCAATGACACTTTGCATATGTGACCACTATGTGACCTTGAAAAGTAGGTCAAGGTCAACCATGCTTACACCACTATGTGACCTTGAAAAGTAGGTCAAGGTCAACCATGCTTACACAAGTCCCATGTAAAAAATTTCTGAAGTTATACTGGTAACACCAGATGGACTGACGAAGAGACGGACGGCACAGGGAACAATACACTTTGGCCTCATATATGGCCGAAGAGTAAAAACTACATGACTGTTTTTTGCCCCCCCCCCCCCTTTTTTTTTTAAATTTTGATAATGTCTGCAAACAATTGTCCTGTCACATATTCTGTACATGAATGCCACATCTTAGTCTCAGGTTGCTTCACAATCAACCTCAGCATGGGTTGGACACTAAGTGCCCAACCCATGCCAAGGAAAGCTGTTGACCTGGGTCATGTTGTCTTGACAGGTTTCATCTACAGTTCTCAGTCAAATTGTTTTCCATTACTGTTGAAATCAGTTGAAAACACTGAAGCAGACAACATTTGACCTCCAGCCAGTTTTGGCCGGTTTAAGGGGGAAAGGGTTAAACCCTTTTGCTCTTACACCCCTGGCCTCCTTAATGGACGTAAATACCTGGTCTATTAAATACGTGTTTATTTAACGATATGTGTCACACCTGTAATGATTTAATAATTTAGCAGACCTCAGTTTTGGGGAAACACTTAAACATAAGACACACATATGTGTACATAACAAAATATAGTATAAAATAAGAAAACAAATGAAAACTAAAACTTAAGAGAGAGCGGAGTTAGACCCATACAGAAAAATATCCAGAATGATGATCAATATCATATATAAGAGAGAGAAACAACCCTCCTAGTATGAGGTTGGCTGTTCTCACAGGGTTGGTAAGAAGCATGATAACAAGCCCTGTGCCATTATTGTGAAGTTTACATCTTACAGAGCCAGGCTGAGGCTGGGCGAAGCACGGAAAAAGATAAGTTTTTTGTGTCTGAGAAGCCCACAGACAAGTGGGCTTACATTATGGTGCCAGCAATAAGTACGAAATATGACAGTTTGATCCATTACTGGCTGTCTTAGGATGGGCGTCTCTATGTACGCAAACTCAACACAGAGGGTTGGGAGGCCCCATCACAGTGTACTGTCCAGGTACACAGCAAAGAAGACTTTAATGTACAGTAAAACCTCTCTTACCAAACACCTCTGTATACCGAACACCTCTCTATACTGAACACCATTTCTTGGTCCCAAATGTATAATTTCAATGCTATCAAATCTCCCTATACCGAACATATTACAATGGATCCTGTGTCTTTGTTGTACCTTTACATAACTATACTGACATTATATAAACATTGACAAGTTACAAACATTGACCTGTTGCACTGGATGCATTCTATAATTTCTATTCAGTATAATGTTATAGGCACACTTATTTAATTGCAACTTCACTGACTGGTCCCTCACTTGACTATACACTGGCTTTGATGTTTGATTATTCAAGAATCTGTGTTTTTTTATTCAGGCCAAGTTCGGCCAATGATAAGACAATTCCAGGTGAACACGGTCACATTATATGGCCTGATTATACATACACGCTTGTGTAACTGGCCCTCGCTAGTTCTCTTTTTCCTATCACCTACAACCTCCCTTTACTGTGTCCCGTTCTCCCGTTGGCTTTCACCCATTTTTAAATGTTTACCCCTGCATGCATACTTTAAGTTTCATGTGATCTTGTCTTCTAACTACGGTTACTGAGTTGACTACCCATTTATCAGAGTTCAGGGACTTACTTTGCAAGAGCTAATGTCATTATGTATGTGCTTACTTACATCTTAATGTCATTTTATCATGTTACACCAAAGTACCTATGGATTTTTGCGGACTTTATATGTGCATGCATATGCATGTACAAGTCATCCCTTTATGTTTAACTCATTCCATACCAGTCCCTGATTACCAACATGCCTATAGTCTTAAGTCAGTGGTTCTGGCCCTGCCTTGTAAGTCATGCTGCAGCTGCCACAAGGGCAGCTGCAGCATGACTTGCCAGGTAGTGTCAGAACCACTGACCAAGACCTGTGACCATACTATAGAATGAGTTAAGCTGATGCTTAAGTTCACTTGCACAGCTAATGTTCATTTTAAGTATCTGTCTGAGTCAATGTACACTACATGTCTGTCTGAGTTAGTGTACACTGTCTGAGCCAATGTACACTACATGTCTGTCTGAGTCAATGTACACTACATGTCTGTCTGAGTTAGTGTACACTGTCTGAGCCAATGTACACTACATGTCTGTCTGAGTCAATGTACACTACATGTCTGTCTGAGTTAGTGTACACTGTCTGAGCCAATGTACACTACATGTCTGTCTGAGTCAATGTACACTACATGTCTGTCTGAGTCAATGTACACTACATGTCTGTCTGAGTCAATGTACACTACATGTCTGTCTGAGTCAATGTACACTACATGTCTGTCTGAGTTAGTGTACACTGTCTGAGCCAATGTACACTACATGTCTGTCTGAGTCAATGTACACTACATGTCTGTCTGAGTCAATGTACACTACATGTCTGTCTGAGCCAATGTACACTACATGTATTAGGAAACTAAATTGTTCACCCAGGCTCCTTCACATCTTCAGCACATTTCATTCATTACATTGTGTGGATGTTTTTCAATGTGGACTACTCACCTGCTTTAAAAGGCAATCATCCATACCTGCCATGCGGATGTTACAAGTTGATACTTTGTATTTATAGCTAAGATGTGGTACTCATATGAAGGGTAAGACAATACAGCTTTGTACTTTTAAGCATGAATTCCCACCCTGCTCTTCGCCATTAGTTCAAGAGATTTCTGCATAGTTTTGTTACATTTCATGTTATATTTGCATATAATTTTCACCAGGAGCCCAATGATTTAACCTCAACTGCCAATATGATTAGAGAAGTGTGTGTGATTCGGGACGGGAATTTGCAATCAAATAAGAGCAAAACTGAATGCTGTGATACACTTGATTACCTTTGTACCAACTGAACTTGTGAACTTATGAATTGGTTTTTTGTTTTATTTTTGTTTTTGGTTTTTGTTTTTGTTTTTTTTTTGACTCGTGATTAGTGTATCTCTTGCTTTTTTTCTTCTGGATGTACGACATGTACATCTTGTGCTATGACTTTGTATATCTTGTGTTACTGTGAATTCATCTAATTTCGCTGTGTTTTTATT
Source organism: Hermodice carunculata (assembly GCA_964020975.1). Taxonomy (NCBI): domain Eukaryota; kingdom Metazoa; phylum Annelida; class Polychaeta; order Eunicida; family Amphinomidae; genus Hermodice; species Hermodice carunculata. The sequence continues at coordinate 96,169,235 of OZ026624.1, read as the reverse complement.
TTCGCTTATTTCACTGGTGTTTCAAAACCGTAAAATGAAGAACACAGTGAAAAAAAAATTCAACATGGTATTAATTGGAAGGAAAACTACAATAGTAAATTGCAAGTCTCAGTGAAAGGTCCAAAATGTCAAAACTGTGAAAATAAATGCCCTTGAAAATAAATGTATTCACAGTATTCAACCATGTAATCTCTGATGCACCGATACTTGGAAGTTCCCTACTATTGACTATGCAATATGGCTTCAGTCATTCAAAGTATCATATTTCTGTACTTTTCAAACTTTATATCACTGTCCAAGGCACACAATCCAGACTATTTCAACTTCCCTGTCCAATGGTTCGACATTACCTTACATCTTATACTCATTCTTGTTCTTGCTCACCTGGTTTTGCTACTATGTGTTCCATTACTATGTAATTTCCAAGCATGGCAGACACCATAGTATTTCTCCTTACCACCTGCATAGACCCAACTTTATAAACATCTCTCTCCTTACAACTTCCTATACTACCTTACAAGCTGCCTTATTTATTTACAGTAGAACCTGCCTACGAGTCCAACTCTGCTGAGGGACCAACTGTGCCAAATGACCAGTCTCAACATCCCGTTAGCATATTTTAGTTTAATTTTACCTGCCTTAAGGGACCACCTGTCAGAAACGACCATTTTTCACAGGTCCTGTAGGTGGTCCCTTAATACAGGTTTCCCTGTACTTGTAACAATTGCCCTTCATTCTTATCCAGTGGCATTTCCTTCTTGCCTTGTAATACACTACGCCAGAACACATCAAATTTTTCTACAGATGGGCACCTGTACAGAACATTATCGAGCAGCCATTGGTCTATTTGTAGTCACAGACAGTGCTTCAACCCATCCTCTTGATTTTCCACAGCCGTCAGTTGGCAAAGAAATTACATTTTCCTTCTACTTTATAAACCCATTCTTCATGAACGTTTTGTGCCATGTTTTCCTTTGCTTGAGACGCATTCTACAGATCTTCCATCAGCTACTTATGTCAGCTAGTGATATGAACCCAAACACTGGCCAACTGTCTTGCCTGGGAAGCAGACTCTAATGTTCTTGTTTGCATAGCTACTAAGCCACTTCACAGGCAACCAACTGTCCTAACCATACTTTAAATGTCTGTCACTCAAATGTCTGTAGCTTGAAAAGCAATGGAAAACTTGATGAAATTTACTTCTTGGAGCAGTCTGAAAACTTCCATGTTATTTCTAAATGTCTGTCACTTGAATGTCTGTAGCCTAAAAAGCAATGGCAAACTTGATGAAATTTACCTCTCTGGACAGTCCGAAGACATTCACGTTATCAACTTATCCAAAACATGGTTGGATAAAACACTTCTCTGTATACAAAACTACCAGCCCTCCTGCAGAAGAGATCACCAGGGTGGTTGAGGTGGGGGGAGGGGGGGGGGTCTTGACTATGATTGTTCCTGTTTACCATACATGAGACTTACAGAGTTAGAATGCCAAAACTTCTAATATGTATGGATAAAAATTTCTACAAGATCTGGAGCATTTATAATTGGTAATTACTATTGACCCCCTGGCTAGCCAACTGAAAAACACAATGCCTTCTAAGGATCCCCAGTCACTTCCTTATCTATAGCAGTTCAAAATACCCTCACATTCTCTTAATCACAAGTGATTCTAATGATAGATATACTGAATGGAAGTTCGTACATCCAGATTGTGATCTTGGTCTGCCCTTATTCAATGTCATTTCTCCAAATAACCTTTTTAATTGATAAACCCACTAAGACAAACAAGTACTGAACAGCCTGCTACATCTTATCACCACAGACAGCCTGCTACATCTTATCACCACAGACAGCCTGCTACATCTTATCACCACAGACAGCCTGCTACATCTTATCACCACAGACGGCCTGCTACATCTTATCACCACAGACAGCCTGCTACATCTTATCACCACAGACAGCCTGCTACATCTTATCACCACAGACACAGGCCATCATCAACAGATCCTTTGTTTATATTTGTGTTAACATCCTCTTCTTTAACCTGATATTGTGATGTGACATGGATATACAAATGTGGAAAAACTTGTTACTGGCTCAACGAAATTGTAATCTGTTTTCACTCATATATTCGCAACAAAAGTGGCTAAAAATGCATCCCATAAAATTTCTTTATTGATGTTTGTTTTAGAATTATGAAGGGCTAAAGCTCCCAAAATGTACAAAAGCAGCAACTTTGAAGCACTGTAGCTGCAAAATAAACATAGACAAAACAATTCTAAGGGACTTTTTTTTGCAACAAATGTGGCCAGTAATTACATTTATCTGAAAACAGTTTGTAGTTTGATAAAACCATGAAATTAGTTCCACTTTTGTTTTCCATGTCAAACCATGCTTTCTGATCCAAGAAATGGTAGCTTAAACATGACTTTAAATCAAAGGGTTACAATTTTAATTTGTTTGCAACCAATTGATTATGACCTTTCCAAAAATGTATACTTTGCTTAAGTTCATAAGAATACTTTTCACTTAATTTAGCTCAAAAGGGGATAGTGGCCTCAGTTTACCTGGGCATTGCCGAAGCAGGGACTCCTGTACATTACACCCATCTGTGATGCACAGTTGTTGACGGCCAAATCTGCTGAAGCTCCTGGTGTCTGACTGCAGAAAATTTCACGCTGAGTGCAAAGGTATGATAAATACCCCTCTAAATCTTGCAGATGTGGCCACAAAACTGTCACCTGGTTCAATGATTTTACATTAATTTTAGTGTTAATAAAGAAAAAAAAAGACAAAAAAGAAAATAAATGAGCTCAGTAGCTGAGCACTATCAGACCAGCCAGAGTAACACGCTCTAGGTCAACAGCTTACACTCACCCCACCCTACCCCACCCCACCCCATCCCCGGAAGCTGTTGATTCAGGCTTAATTGAGGAAGTGACGGTAACTGATGATATGATTTACCTGCTGTTGATGTTCGTTTGTCTGCATCACCTGTCTTCCCTCCTGCCTTCCTCCTACCTGGTGTAATATAGACCACACACACCACACACCACCAACAGGGCTACATACAAGTCAACAACTCCTGCCAGACCCAACACTCAGCAATGACTCAGCAATTTTCACTTTTAGTTCTCAGGCATTTAGGTATATAATGAGAAAAGTTGTTGACCATGCCATTTCCAGCCATAATTACCAACTAAAATGGCCATTCTACAGATTTATCCTGTTTATATGGACTTCCATGTTATTGCAAACTTTAATCATCAATTATATGTAATTGCATATTAAGTGACAGAAGCAGCATTGATAGTCAGATTCACCAGCAGTCAACGCGTGCACTGTCCAGTTATTGGCCCATGTAAACGCAGACCAATCTATGTGTGTCCACAAGAATCCATTGAGGTGTCTTTCCAGACCATGGTTTCTATTGGGAGTTGATGACTCATCACACACTTGACTGCTCACTGCAGAACTCACTGCATGTCTGCTTCACGGGCACTGATGGGATGGTAGGGAAGCAAGGAACCGCCTGGGACTGGCCAGGGCCACACCAACACCATTTATACTGCTCTAGACTTACATGACTGACTTTGATTTCAATATGAAAAATCTCATCGTTATATTGTGTTGGCTATCTTGCCCCAGATCCCTCTTACAGTTACATCATAGTTCAGAATGACCAGAAATATATATAACCTTCAATATGTTTTCCTTTGAACACCTGTTTACAGCCAGCCCAGGCACAGCCCTCGTGCACACTCAGCCCAGGCACAGCCCTCGTGCACACTCAGCCCAGGCACAGCCCTCGTGCACACTCAGCGCAATGCATGTGGAACACATTTAAAGTGGTCAAAATTGAAATATGAATTCCTTACATACAAGTTTGATGTTTACTGATGGTGTCTGGCAAAACAATACAGTGAAACAAACTATATAGTGAAACCCAGCTAGCAAGGCCACTCGATACAATACAGTGAAAGTGAAACCCTACTGGCACGGCCACTCAATACAATATAGTGAAACCCAGCTAGCAAGACAACTCAATACAATACAGTGAAAGTGAAACCCTGCTGGCAAGACAACTAAATACAATATAGGTGAAACCCAGCTAGCAAGACAACTAAATACAATATAGTGAAACCCAGCTAGCAAGACAACTCAATACAATATAGTGAAACCCTGCTGGCAAGACAACTCAATACAATATAGTGAAACCCTGCTGGCAAGACAACTCAATACAATATAGTGAAACCCTGCTGGCAAGACAACTCAATACAATATAGTGAAACCCAGCTGGCAAGACAACTCAATACAATACAGTGAAAGTGAAACCCTGCTGGCAAGACAACTAAGTACAATATAGGTGAAACCCAGTTAGCAAGACAACTCAATACAATACAGTGAAACCCAGTTTGAAAGGCCACTCAATACAATACACATGTACAGTGAAACCCTGCTGGCAAGACCACTCTGCAATACAGTGAAACCAAGTTAGCAAGATCACTCAATACAATACTCATGTACAGTGAAACCCAGCTGGCAAGACCACTCCAATGAGAGACCATCCGCCTCCAAAGATCACCTTTTCAGGATACTTTGCTTAATACTTTTCATCTTATTTACCTCCTATGAAAGACCATCTGTCTTGAGAGGCCACAATCTGGGCATCCCTCGGGGTTGTCACTAAGACAGGCTTCACTGCATTAACAAACATTAAATAGTCACCATTATATCCATGATTGCAAGTAAAATGTCAGTCAGTAGGCTTTGTCTCAATATGCTATTTGATCTTTGGCAACCTCATCCTGATTGGCAAAATTAAAGTTTCAGAACATTGAGTTTGACTCAGTCCAATCAGTGTGACTCAATCCATTCTGAAATAGTTGATGGACAATGCTGGATGGAGGGCCATAAGACCAGCTCAGCTGATTGACAAGCCAGCTGAGCTGAAATCAACTTTCAAAATAAACGTTATTTTTTTTCCCTCAGGTGACTGTATAGTTAACCTAGGGTATCACAAGACAAAACTACAGACAGGAGAGTAGAGAACATGGCTGATAGTGATAGATATCGTGCAGTGATGATATGGCCGCGTGACCAGACATCTTGACTTTGTGAGATAAACACTCCCCACTGCATATTGACCACTGTCACTGAATTATTCAACACATAGATTGCCAGTTATTGTGTTCTCTCTCTCTCTCTCTCTCTCTCTCTCTCTCTCTCTCTCTCTCTCTCTCTCTCTCTCTCTCTCTCTCTCTCTCTCTCTCTCTCTCTCTCTCTCTCTCTCTCTCTCTCTCTCTCTCTCTCTCTCTCTCTCTCTCTCTCTCTCTCTCTCTCTCTCTCTCTCTCTCTCCCTCTTTTCTTATGCCTGTTTGTTTGATATAGTAAAAAAATTAATTCAATTTTTTTGTGGATATCTTAATTTTTCCTTTCTGAGGAGGAGCATTTCTCCTGTGACTCGTGAGGGCTGAAATCTGTAATGCCAGAAAAACTTGACTGCAGATGAAGTCTATGTTAGGATGCTTGTTAATTGGTTTAACTCATTCCATATTATGGTCACAGGCCTTGGTCAGTGGTTCTGGCACTGCCTGGCAAGTCATGCAGCAGCTGCCCTTGTGGCAGCTGCAGCATGACTTGCCAGGCAAAGCCAGAACCACTGACTTAAGACTATAGGCATGTTGGTACTTGAATTAAAGCTCTTTCCATGAAGAATTTAAATGTGCAATTGTCTTGAATCTAGGTAAATATACAGAAAAATCAGGGACTGGTATGGAATGAGTTAAACACACTTTTGACCATGACCAGCAGACCAGTGGTAGTTCCCAGAATATAAAGTCTGATGACTCAACTGTACTTCAATCGCTTAAACATTTATATCTGGTACACTTAATCTTTATCTCTGGTTCATTGAACCTCCAGATGTTTTTTTCACCTCACCAAAATGCACCCACTGCTTGTACTTTCTATCATAATTTACATGCAGTCAGCAACAAAAGGACAAAGTAAATTAGTATTGAACTATTAAACCCAAAGCTTCCTCTTAAACCACCAGCATAAAAAGCAAACACTGTGTAACATACAATCCAAGGGAACCAATACGTCCCTTTTCAATTCAGCCATGGGTGGGGCTAAAAATGCTGTCCAAAGGTGTGCACACACCACAGGTGTTCCAAGAGACATGTTTGCAATCAAGTTAAATCAGGCTTCTTAGTTGTACACAAGTATCTTCCATGATAATAATATTATCTGCATATATCACTATATACCTTATATCACTGTATACCATATATCACTGTATACCATATGTCACTGTATACCATATGTCACTGTATACCATATGTCACTATATACCATATATCACTGTATACCTTATATCACTGTATACCATATATCACTGTATACCATATGTCACTATATACCTTATATCACTGTATACCTTATATCACTGCATACCATATATCACTGTATACCTTATAACACTGTATACCATTTATATGATTGTATACTGTATATGACTGTATACCGTATATGACTGTATACCGTATATGACTGTATACCATATATGACTGTATACCATATATCACTGTATAGCTTATATACCTGTATACCTCTGTAAGGCCACAATCCTCAGCTAGGTCCCAAATGCCCTGTATGGCGTGTTCTCAACAGACTTGCCTCTGAAGTATTAAACCTATGGTCAACTTGTTTCAGCTGTGTGCAACATTCCCCAAGTTATACAAGTCACTTATGCTGATTTTTTATGACAAAAATACTTGTGATTATGCAATACATGGTAACTCCAGTGGTTACCTCATCTTCATAATCTACCCACTCAGGTTTCTGAGTCCCTATATTCATGTTACATATATCAGTGTTTTCACTGGACATTATTCCAGGGGGTGCAGCCTGGGTGAACAAAATATTTTAAATAATGTTGTCTAATAGTAACAAAGATACAATAATATGCTAATACATGTAGTAACAAAGTTACAATAATATACTAATAGTAACAAAGATACATTATAATGCAAATTAGGACCCTGCACATTTTCTCAAGGAGTATTTCATAATTTGAAAGAGTATTGTAGCCTCTGCCTACCCACTGGAGGTCAATACAAAGTCTGTATGACAGGCATAAATACATACATAACCTTGATTTTATAATCTGTTATACAAACATACATACATACATACTTGTTGTTATATGTGTGCATGTGTGTATAAACATATATGTATAATCACACACACACACACACATATATATATATATATATATATATATATATATATATATATATCATAACTATATAAGCCCTGCTGTTACATACATTATATACATACCACAGAATTTCCCTAATTTCCCAGGTCTACACTGGTGGTCTTGGTGTAACAATGATCTCTTGCAGAATTGGACACACACACACACACACACACACACACACACACACACACACACACACACACACACACACACACACACACACACACACACACACACACACACACACACACACACACACACACACACACACACACACACACACACACACACACACACACACACACACACACACACACACACACACACACACACACACACACACACACACACACACACACACACACACACACACACACACACACACACACACACACACACACACACACACACACACACACACACACACACACACACACACACACACACACACACACACACACACACACACACACACACACACACACACACACACACACACACACACACACACACACACACACACACACACACACACACACACACACACACACACACACACACACACACACACACACACACACACACACACACACACACACACACACACACACACACACACACACACACACACACACACACACACACACACACACACACACACACACACACACACACACACACACACACACACACACACACACACACACACACACACACACACACACACACACACACACACACACACACACACACACACACACACACACACACACACACACACACACACACACACACACACACACACACACACACACACACACACACACACACACACACACACACACACACACACACACACACACACACACACACACACACACACACACACACACACACACACACACACACACACACACACACACACACACACACACACACACACACACACACACACACACACACACACACACACACACACACACACACACACACACACACACACACACACACACACACACACACACACACACACACACACACACACACACACACACACACACACACACACACACACACACACACACACACACACACACGGCATTACTTTGTAACCCCTGCTACCTACTTCAAAGCTTCTATTTATGCTGACAATAGTCTACCCTGCCTCCATGGTCACAGTGTCAGGCTACCAGTCTGTTGCTGTTATTCTATGCTAACAGGGCCACTTGCCTGAAGCAGTTCAACTATAAATCGCAACCCAGCTTAGACAAAGGATCAACTGGTATTTTAGAATCCTGTTATGCAATTCAAATGCAATCTTCCTTGTGAATTACCTGTGTTGCAAGACCGCCTGTCCAGACTGCCTGTCAAGACCACCTGTCAAGATTACCTGTCAAGACCGCCTGCCAGGACCAGCTGTCAAGACTGCTTTTCAAGACCACCTTCAAAGAATGCCTGCCAAGACCACATGAAAGGACTATGTGTCAAGACTGCCAGCCAAGACCACCTGTCAAGACTGCCTGTCAAGACCACCTGTCAACACTGCTCATCAAGACCACCTGTCAAGACCACCTGTTAAAACCACCTGGCAAGACTAACTATCAAGACCACCTGTCAAGACTATCAAGACCATATGACAAGACTAATTATCAAGACCACCTGACAAGATTAACTATCAAGACCACTTGGCAAGGCTACATGTCAAGACCACCTGTCAAAACCTTGATGTGGTACACCAGTTATTCCATAGCAAAGTGTCACAATAAACGAGACAATATTACAGGGTACTATATGTATCAAGAGAACCTCCCCCCCCCAAAAAATAGGGGTGCGTTTTGCAAGGCTTGTGCTACACACACACATAGGGGTATGTACCCTAGCCCCACCCCTCCCCAGCCCCAATACCATACTGTAAATTGCTTTTATTTTGCTGTATTTCTATTTTCTTTTATTTTGCTGATGACAGAAAACCGTGAAATGAATAGTGAAATAGTAATTTAACATTGATTTGATAGAAATTATGTTCAAAATAGTGAAATTAAAAATAAAGTGAAATTCAGAAACCATAAAAATTTATACACATGAAAATAAGTACATTTACAGTAACTGACAAACCATGGTAGCTTTCCTGGGAATGTACACATCTGTTCAAAACAAAAAGTGATACCAGCTTTCCAAAACTGCCCTCTGTACGAGGACAATGGGGTCACAAAAGGACGTGAAACCTGACCACAGGATACAGCAATCTGTCATTTCTCATGGCAGCTAGTGGTCTGAATGGCATGCCCCTTCAAATTAAATGTATGTCTACATGTATTTTTTCTTATTACTCAGCATCAGGGAATCTGGGGAACAATTACACAAATACTGCATCTTGATTTGCTTTCCAAAACACACACTGCTGACCCTGTAAACTGAGTTGTGTGGCACTTTTGACAACACTTAAAGTCTTCCGAATGTCAACCTTACCAATTTGGATCAGATAAATTGCCACGTAAATTAAAAAATATATAATCAGACCTTGGCAAGCTTATGCCTCCCTAGGATGTATGATGGATATAAGAAATATGAGAAAACTTACCCATTACCCATGTCCTGGGACATGTGGGATGCATCTCCTCGTACAGAACTCATGATGAACAGGTGTGTATGCCGTAACAGGCGAGTCTTGACACAAACCTCCCTGCTTCTCTCACTCCCTGCAGATGGTCACTCTGTCATGACCAACTGTCACAAGAGTTTTACCACAAAATAATCCTGCCACTAAATGTCTACACTCGCAAATGCCGAATATTGCTACAAAACTGTGATATTATGTCGCCAGTGTGCCATGTACCCCATGAGATCCTGCATATGTGAAGGATGCAGACTTTGTGAGAGAGAGAGTCAAAGTGCTTCACCAGAAATGCGTGTGTACATGACCTGTACAGTGTGACGGCATTTGGAAATCTTATCTCGCAAAGCCTCGTCTCCGGACCACGTTGCTGGGCCTGTTAACTCATTCTGGGTCATGCCAGTTTCTTTTTTCTCAGACCTCAACCTTATGGGCTTTTTTGCTGGGCCTGGACGATAATATATCTGTCTAGATCCATTTGCCCAGCTCCCCTCCTGCATGCTCCCATTACATGCAGACCAGCTTTATACATTTTTGCATCTTTTTCAGGCAAAATCAACTGACTACTTTGATAATTCTCCCCTCCCCCTTCAAAAAATAAAAAGGTTAATTTAACCCATGTAAGCTACTCCAATGCACGTCACTATGACACAGCATCTACTGTATAAATGTTTACATAAGGGGCATCTGTTTATTCAAGTCATGCATATCATACTTGATACCAATTTTTATCTAAATCTCTAACAACTAGTGATTGATAAATATCATGTAATTCAACATTTGAACTAATTTTAAAAAGGTAACACACTGTGTAAACATTTAACTTTATCTCCTATCCCAGTTTTGAAATACAGAAAGCATTAAAATGAAGTAGCCAATGCAAAGCATGGGTAATATAGACATATTATTTCACAGTGGATGAATAAGGTACATTCTGTGACAATCTGCATGAAAACAATGTATCGCCCACAGGTCAAAACAGACCCAATGAATATTAAATACAATGTGTCTCCCACAGGTCAAAACAGACCCACTGAATACAATGTATCACCCACAGGTCAAAACAGACCCACTGAATACAATGTATCACCCACAGGTCAAAACAGACCCACTGAATACAATGTATCACCCACAGGTCAAAACAGACCCACTGAATACAATGTATCACCCACAGGTCAAAACAGACCCACTGAATACAATGTATCACCCACAGGTCAAAACAGACCCACTGAATAGAGTGTATCACCCACAGGTCAAAACAGACCCACTGAATGCAATGTATCACCCACAGGTCAAAACAGACCTACTAAATAGAGTGTATCACCCACAGGTCAAAACAGGCCCTCTGAATGCAATGTATCTCACACAGGTCAAAACAGACCCACTGAATGCAATGTATCACCCACAGGTCAAAAACAGACCTACTGAATACATTAATGTATCAGCAACAAGTTTAAACAGACCCACTAATTCCAATGTATCTCCTACAGGTCAAAACAGACCCACTAATAATTGTTGCAATGTATCACCCACAGGTTAAAAACAGACTCACTTAATATAATGAATCACACACAGGTCAAAAACAGACCCACTGAATACAGTGTGTCACCCACAGGACAAAACAGACCCACTGAATACAACATGTCACCCACAAGTCAGACCAGACCAATGTGCCTCTTATAAAGCACTGTTAAGCCCATGAGATGCAGGTTACCCAAACAAGCATTCATTTCTGCCTGCATCTATGGCAGGCTTTTCCTTGTAATTGTTATATGATTTAAGTCAGCATAGCAGCAGACCTTATCAGCCTAGCAGTGTTGTTTCATCACAGGAAGATATGATTTCTGATGAAATTGCAGGCCCAGGCAAACATCACATGACCAAGCACCATGACACGAGACAGATAAAGACAGCTTGGTACATGTGCTTAGTCTGACACATACACATTGGTGTAACTTTCTAAATCATTCAATATTCTTTTCTAGGTTATCTTGCTATTATATTTGGGGAGGGGGGGGACAGGTGACCCTCTAGCACGGTCACCAAATTAAAAAAAAAATTATATATATATATCCTTTAATTATGAGAAACATGTCTTTATGCTAATATGAAAATGTGTAGTGGATGTACCAGTTTTTATTATACAACAGTAAACCCAACTTGGTATTTTCAAACCTGTTTTATGTTTTTTGGTTTTGTTTTTAATTTAATTTTTTTTTTGTGGCATTGTTCAACTTGATCTGTTCAATGTTGAAATATGGAAAAGCCATCTGCATCAGTTTGTAAGTCCCTTGATTTTATCTAGTAAGAGAAATATGTCTAATTATAGATGGGGAACTGCATGGTAACTTTTCCCAGGCCGAATGTGATGTGTGCATAGCCCACTTGTCTTGTGTATGGCCTAAAATGTGTACATTTGAATAGTTGGAGTTATTGTGCTTTGCAGCATGGACTATCCATGTTCGTAGCGATGGACATTTGTGATTTTTTTTCTATGATATATACAGTGTAAGTGAGAATAAAGATGTGATAATGATTAAAAAGTACTAAAAAATTTGAATCTAAAAAAGAAGATTTGCCTCACAACAAATCTGGATGCCTTCAAAATGAGAACAGTTTGAAATGCTATACTTTGTCATTGTTCAACATAATCTAAATTTTGTGTATTTGCCTTACTTGCATAATTAAAATGCTACAACTTTGGTTCTTGGTTCATTGGATGTGGCCATGTCACAAACTTATAAACTGAAGTTTAAATGAGACCACTATCTATAGTAGTTTTGAAGCTATTCAAGATTTTGATTTTGTGTATTTGCCTAATTTGCATAAATTAAAAGCCTACAACTTTGGTTCATCGTTCATAGGATGCAGTTATGTCACAAACTTACAAAATGTGGTTGGAATGGTATGTCTTGGTCTTCTCTTAAGACCCTTTCTTAGTTAATTGGATATAAAACAAAATTGCTAATGAATATCATAAAAATAAAAGAGGGGGCGGTCATAGCGCTTAGCTAGAACAAGCCAAGCTGCAAAGCGGTCCTGGAGAGGAGTGAAGAAAGGGTCTTTTAATTTTCACAGAGTTCCGGTTGCACCGGTACGGTGGTGCTGCAGTCCCGGATGAAAAACACACTGGATAGACTACAGCCACCCAAAGCACACAAGTACACTTTGATGATGTGTGTTGCAGCTGGTCTACAGCCAGGCAACAATCTCAGACAACCATGAACTGCGCTGGCAGCTGTGGTATCGAAATCTGGGTGACATCCAACAGGGGAACAAAGTTGAACAAAATTCATGTTGCATTGTACATTTTATGAACTCAGTCAGGCGACAGGTGATCAGGAAACGGGTACTCTTTGATGACATCGGTTGCAGCATGATGCTTCGCGGCCTGCCTTGTTCTAGCTCAATGCTATCACTGACCCTCATTTATTTTTATAATAGCAATAAAAACTCACCATTATGAGTGAAAGCCCCCAGCAATAAAATCTCACCATTCTGAGTGATGGCCCCCAGCAATGAAAGCTTACCATTATGAGTGAAACTAGCCTCCCGCAATAAAAGCTCACCGCTGTGAGTGATGGCCCCCAGCAATGAAAGCTCACCATTGTGAGTGACAGCCCCCAGCAATGAAAGCTTACCATTGTGAGTGAAAGCCCCCAGCAATAAAATCTCACCATTCATAGTGAAAGCCTCCAGCAATGAGAGCTCACCATTGTGAGTGACAGCCCCCAGCAATGAAAGCTCACCATTGTGAGTGACAGCCCCCAGCAATGAAAGCTTACCATTGTGAGTGACAGCCCCCAGCAATGAAAGCTTACCATTGTGAGTGAAAGCCCCCAGCAATAAAATCTCACCATTGTGAGTGAAAGCCTCCAGCAATGAAAGCTCACCATTGTGAGTGACAGCCCCCAGCAATGAAAGCTTACCATTGTGAGTGACAGCTCATAGCAATGACAGGAAGCCCATGCACCTGATGCTGTGCTAGCTGTCATACACGTGGAGAGACTGAAAAAAAACATGAAAAGGGTGTGTTTTGATGGTGTCTTTATTGTACACATGGAAAGATGAACTATTTTGACCCATATATTCCATACTAATATAGACAGGTGGCACCACTGATATTAAACTCGTCTTAGATTTTAATATAAATCGGAAGTCCTCAAAGTTATGTGAAGTTACTGTCATGTACTCAAGTGATTAATGACATTGAAAAATATGTCAAGGTCACCCAAGTTTGTATACAATTGCAACATTGGCCTGATACATATATTTGGTACAAAGTTTATAGTTCCATCTCCAATATAATTTCAATAATGAACTTAGAAGTATTCTGACACCCGAGATGTTAGTTTCACTTCTAGTAATACCACCAGTGGTGCCAGCATGACTGCATGGCACCATGACTGCATGGCACCATGACTGCATGGCACCATGATACAATGACTGCATGGTACCATGACACCATGACTGCATGGCACCATGACTCCATGGCACCATGACTGCATGGAATCATGACTGCATGACACCATGACTCCATGGCACCATGACTGCATGGCACCATGACACCATGACTTCATGGTACCATGACTGCATGGCACCATGACACCATGACTCCACCCATCACAGGGTTTGGTTTGTATCATTTTTCAGCAAATGCATGTGGATATCTGTTCACAAGTTAAGAAGTAATTGCTGTCACAGGCAAATCATTTGATGACATGAATTTGCCCTATGACCTTGAGAAAGTAGGCCATGGTCATCCATATGATGCAACATTAAGGTGGAAGCTGTGAAGCTAGTGCGCAGTGAGACTGGCAACTTTGGATTGCAATTAACCATTTAATTGTTTCACAAGTACATTAAACCTATATATTTTCTGATTACTACATATTCATAGATTTGTATCCATGGAGTTTTTTTGCAGGATTGGATTTTTTTGAGATTTTATCGCATTCTTTCTGACTTGGTAGG